>VZRZ01008350.1:44185-157157 GCA_013398175.1 Climacteris rufus | reverse complement strand
ACGGGGGGGCCGGGGCGGCCGCGGGCCGGCGGGGCCGAGCGCCTCTGGGAGAGCCCGGCCGGGTCTTCCCCGAGAAATCCCCGTCCTGTGCGCGCCGGGACTAAGGAGGGTGAGGGCGGCCTCGGGCGGGTCCCGGGGATGCGAGACCGGGGATGCGAACCCCGGGAGGTTCGAGCGCCTCGCATTCCTCGCTCTCCGCTGCCCGGGCGCGATGCGGCGCTCTGGCCGCGGGAGGTGCGCTGGGATCCCCTCCTGAGCCCTGGCCGCCCTGGGCGCTCCCTGCCCGCCGGCAGCCGTGCCCGGTGACGGGGCGACGCTCCCTGCCCTGCCTCTCCCCGAGGAGCTCTCTGGCTGCGGATAAACCCTCACCGGGTGTGTGCAGCTTGGCATCTCCAGGGTGCGACCCGGGATACAGACAGCGTTGTCTTCACCCGCATCCCGCCCTCGAGAGGCGGCGGAGGCCTGCGGAACCCGCGCCTGGGGCTGGTGGTGGTGGGAGGGGGAGCGGAGCCGTGTCGGCCCCACGCTGGCTGTGAGCACACACCCTGCAGACCAGGAGTGCCCTCTGCATCCGTTTTGCCTGTGGGTGTCACGTTGTGAGTGCCTGCGCAGGCTGCGCGCTCCTGGCTGCGGTTCTGGCGGGGTAGGAAACAGGTAACGCTGCTTGTGAAGTGCCCAGAAAAGGAGCTCCGTCGCCTTCCATCCCGCTGCTGTGTGCGAGCGGGCGGTCAGGATAGGAGCTGTGTGTCACCTCCAGTGGGACACTCATCTGCCACCGTCCATAGATGGCAGCTCCTCTCTGTACGCAGATGGGGTCCAGTTACTCGCAGTATCGAAGCTGTCTTGTTCCTTCACATACTGGTAGTTTTGCTTCTTACAGCTTTTTTTAAAAAGGGAGCTTTGGTTTCTGCACCAGGAGCTTTTCATACATCTTCTAGTGTTTCCCCATGGAGTAGTTGATGAGGTTTTTTTAGGCGTTTCAGTAAAAAATGCTGAAATTCAAAATTCCCAAGATGGCTAGTTCTATATTCAGGTCAATTGATGAAATTTAAAGCTAAATTTGTAAAGAGCTGTTGAATCCTAACTGAATTCTGTGCTTTTTATAATGAGGACCTGAAATTCCTCTAAATAGAAGTGAGAAATAATGGCTTTGCTTTGCATGGCAAATACAGTTCAGCAGCGCAGGGAAGTCAGTCTCTTGGCTGAGAAGTCACTCCAGTCTTGCAGCCTCCCTTGTCATGGCATTAGCTCCTACCTGACTTCCTATTGACCTGCTTCAGGGAACCAAACCAAAGCATCGTTTTCTAATGTTGTCAGCTTTTGTTGCCTTAGCTGCTTGAGCTGGCTTGTGCTCAGGTACACATCAGTTTCAGAGTGGAGGGATCACTAAGACCTTACACTGGTTTAGCTTTGTCTTCCAGCTACACCATTGATAAAACGAAGATGCTTTGTAACTGTATTTTCTGATGTTGTTGCATAGTTGGGAGTTTTGCTTCAAAACCTGTCTTTTGAAACTGGTGGAAATTTTTAAAGACCTGAAGTGAGCCTCTCTAGGCCACATGAGTAACTAGCAATGCATGGCGTAAAAGCATTGGAGTACAGTAGAGGTTTCCTTTGCTGTCAGAATATTCCAGTTCACAATTTTTCCTTTGTGAAACATGGGCCCACATATGACCTGACTTCAGCTATGTGTCATTTAAGATCATTGGCATTTCTGTTATGTTTTTTTTTAAATTATTTTTCATGACTGTACACACAAAATTTAGCTTTAGAAGGAAGGTGATCACCGAGTCTGTCTTTTAGGCCAAAAAAACCCCTAATAGTTTACCATATCTTCTGGTTGCATCAGGAAGAAGATTGTTCTGAGCTGTTTGGCCCTTTGGTCTTTTAACACTTTGAAAACCCAGAAGAAATGTTTTGACTAGCAAGAACTTATATTTGCTCTAGGGGCTGAAGCTAGGATTTAATCTTCTATCTCAAGCTGGTTTAGGTCCCTGAATATTAAAATAATGCAAGAGATCAGTCAGCAAACAAGTTTTAATCAAATGAAAGTAAGAAATTATTTTAAAAAATAAATAGGGGTGGAATTGTATTAATAAATAACAAGGCAAGTTTCTATCAAAGAAAATATTTGAATAGGTGATCTCTTCTGGTAAATGGCTTAAAAGCTCAAGTTTTGCTGCATAGCATTGTATATAAAGCACTACTTGTAATTACAGTTGTGTCTTAGCCCACTGAGTATGAGTTAGACACGTAAAAGTTAGGAAGGATTTGGGTCATCAAATTAAAAGCAAAATTGACAAATCCGTTGTTTTTCAAGTGCACTGTTGGTCCTTGCTTGCGCACTGCATGCAGTCTGCTAGCTTCCTCTCTGCATTGATCTTCCACATAGGGGGGAAAAGAAAAAGAACTTGAAAAGACAATGAAAAGAAACTTCAAGACCTCAGGCTGGTAACAGGGTGCAGGAAGTGACTTTGACCTCCCCTCTGAAATTTCAGAGGGCCCTAACTTAATCTTTGTTAAATATCCGTCTGTCAGGGAGATCAGATGTGCCCATAATACATTGCTGAGTAGGTTTGTACAGTCCCTCTAAAGAGGTCTGTGTAATTATGCTTTTAGCTGTTCATTTGTTCTAGTACATACTGTGGAGGGATAAAGCAAGGTGATTGTGTTAATAGTTTATTTATGAGGTTTTATTCTAGGTTCGTTAAAATAGTTATGTGCTTTTTCCTACATTAAAAAAATGCCGCTCTGAGCCAAGATTTCTGTGAAGTGAAGGTGTATAATAACTCTTACTTCTGTTTTTACTTTGTTGGACACTAATGTATGCTCCCTTAATCTTGCACAATGGCATATTTTGTGTTTCCCTTTTCACACATCTTATCAATGTAATGTGATGGAATGTATTATTACATGATACAGAAGAAATACATTTTTGTGTTAGTACTGAATATCGTACTCATGGAAAAAGGAAAGCTGCTAAGACTCTTGGTTATACTCTGGATTTCTAAAAGTTCCTGTCTGGTTGCTGTGACCAGCAGGTGATTGGGTTGAGCTGGAAGGTTTCCCCAGGGAGGACTGCCTCACGTCTGCACTCTGAGCAAGCTGGGGCCAGGGTCGTTGCTGGCCTGTGGTGCTTCTCTAGGCACTTGGTACTCACTCCAGTTCAGTGGGGTTTATTTCAGAATTCAGTCTCTAAAACTGGGAGGAATCTGGAAGAAGCACAGCAGTGGAGGTGAGGAAGTAGAGTGCTTCCCCACTCCAGATCAGCTTGAGTGGTAATTGATTAACACAGTTGTTTAATACATTTCCAGAAGGAGTAGTCATAGCCTTAAGAGGAACACAGGCTGGCATTCACAGGACAGACAAGGCAGTCCTGTCTTGCACTCAAGGGAAGAAAATATGGCAAAGGATAATTAAAATCCAAAACTTGTACTCATCAGAGAGGCAAACAGACTTGCTGCTCTTCTCAGAGTGTGCTGGCAAATGATCCCTTCTTTATTTCACACTTTAGAGGCTGGTGGCTTCTTGGCCATCACCATTCCAGGGAGCCATTCCCAGGCCTCTCTTGCCTTAGCACCTGAGCTCTGTTCTTACTCTTCAGCACAGGAGCTGCTTTCTTCCTAATCCCAACACAGTGTTGTTGACACTGTCCCCTTCTGGACACTGCTTTCTGACAGCATTCTGTAAGGTGATTTATCACTTATTTAATGCTTTGTTTGCAGAATAAGGGAATCTGAGCTCTTTTAAGTGACAAAATCACCATGATTATCATCTGTCAAATTATATAGTAAATGCTTGGCAAGTAGGAAGTAGATGAATCTTTGTAACTCCCAAGAAAATCTCACTAATGGAGTGGGGTTTTCATTAGTTTGCTGGATGTTACAATTTCTTATCTTGTTTCACCCTGACTTAGCATAGCTTAGGTGAAACCTTTTGAAAAGGAAAGTGAATTTTGGTGCAAGGATATTTATCATCTTAAACTAAATCTCTTGAAACTAGATTGGGTATGAGCATGCTGTGTCATGGGTAGCAGAGATGAACATCCGTTATATGTACTGAATGCTATCTAATTATTTCACTTTTAGTCTCACAAATACACATGATTACTGCAGCTGTTTGCTGAATTCTTCTGCACAGTAACCTTGGATTCCTAAATATAATTCAATTACACACAAAAGTACTTAAGGCTGTCTATACTATGCCGGCTGATATTAGTTAAAAAAAATCAGATTAAAATATTAAGATGCTGCATTAGTCACTATTATGCCTTTTAGTTGTCTGGTTATTTGCTTTTTAATCCCTGTTAATTCTGCATGCAGACAAATCTGTATGTGTTAGCTGTGTATCTTTTCCAGGGACAGATAAAGAGAAAACAAGTGGCTGGTGGCCTGATGATATACAATATGAGAAGAGAGACATTTTACACCACCTATTCAGCACTAAATCTTTGGGTGTTGTTTTTTCTAGTTTTTGATGAAGGATGTGGAAATGTGTGTATTGTTCAGAGGTGCTGTTTATAACCCTGGCAGATGTTGCTGTGGAGACAACATCTTCCACAAAAAGTCATTTGAAATAAATAAGTAAAAAGAACTGATTGTGCAATTATGTTAAATTTAGAAAATAATTAAAATAAATTAATAATTTATAAATTAATGTAAATAAAACATACCAGTCACTTTGATTAACTGAGGTGTTAAAAGAAGACACCACTTGACAGAACTCTAAGTGTTTGCTTTTGCAAACAAACTTAAATTTCTAAGGAGCTTGACTCAAGAAAAATGAATTAGAATTTTAATTTTTACTTCACTTTGGTCCACAAAGAAATGCAGGTTTTAAACTGTTTCTCTTCCCTTGTCCCATGTGAAGAAATCGTCACCAATTTAAGTTTTATGCTGGAGAGAGAACACAAAATGGTTAGTGATTTGAGATTGGTGAATTTTTTAGTGCAAGACAAGAGGACACAGTTTTGATAGGTTTTAAAAGTTACATCTTTGAGTTTGTCTGTTGATTTCCTATCTTTAGTTAATGACCTTTTAGAATCGGAAGTTTATCTCTCAAATATGGCACAAAGCTTGAGTTCTATTTTTAAACAAATAGGGGCCAAAGAGATGTCACTTTGTCCTGGAGTAGGTCGCTTTCTCTTTTGTACTTTCCTTCAACCAGGCTGTAAAATTCATGCACAGCAGTGGCCTTTCCATTGCTGTCCTGGTTAAGAATTGGGAATTAGACCTGTGTCCAGGTTTCTGGGATTAGTAGTGAACTGCTGGGAGGTGCCCTGCTCCCTGTGTGGCAGGACACGGGAGGGCTGTCAGAAGTACAGGCACCCCTGTCCATGCTGGCAAGTGCTCCAGCTTCTCCTGAGTGCTGCTCTGGCATCCTGCTCTCTCCAGCTGGGACACCTCTGCCGAGGCTCACGGCAGGCTGACTGTGTCAGGGCGCTGTGGAACACAAACCAGCATGTCTCTAAGTGGTTTTATTGACTTCTGACCACTACAGTCATTTTCTGATGTGGTTGCTGATGGCAGTGTAAGCCATCCAGTTAGCTAACGAGATGCATTGTCTTATGCTCTGCTGTTCTGTAAGCGTGTGTAGCAGTGGTCGAAGAAAAAGAAAAGTACACTATTGAAACAGAAAGCAGATCAAGAGCAGCCTGCCTGTTGCTCTGTTTAGTAGCTGCAGTGCTAAGCCTGGCTTGGTTCCTGTTTTATATTGCACTTTGGAGTGGATAAGTGATGAGCATAAGTGGATTTGGTTTCACTTCTTGTTTTGTGTTTCAAAGGGGTGCTTTCCTGTTTGCATCATTTCTAAAACTAAATGATACAAGGATTTGAAATGCTGTAAATGCTCTGTTCTAAATGCAAGTTAACAGCCCTCCTAAATTTTGCTTTTTATACACTGTGAAGTACTTCTCTGTATAAACATTATTATTATAGATGTTGTTATAATCATGAAATGACAAATCAGTTTCTTTGGTTTGGGGCCTTTTGTGTAGCGTTACGCAAGACATTGCCTCAGTTTCTTCTGACTGCTGCAAGATATTATGGGGTGGAGAGGGAGTTAAAACACAGTTGAGTTTTCTAAAATGTCATTGTAAGCAGGTGGTAAAATGAGCTGCAACTTCTCGGGATAAGCAAAGGTGGCATCATGTGAAGGAGAATGGCAGATGTGGTCCTAAAGTAGCTTGCCATTTTTTGACACTTTGGGCCCGTTTTTCAAACTGTGATTACTATTAAACCACTACGCAAAATACTGGGAGGGAATCAGGATGGGTCATCCTTAAAATATTTTTCACTTACACTGATTAAACTGAGGTTTGTTGTATCTATTTAATTTTAATTCCAGTGAAAGCTGGTGGGATGCGGATTGTGCAGAAACACCCACACAATTCTGATGCCAAAGAAGAAAGAGATAAGGATGACCAAGACTGGGAAACCAGCAGGTGAGCACTTTGATTTGGCACGTGTGCTGCAGTGAATTTCCATGACCTTGAACCTTATCACCAGTTTGTTGTCTTTGTGACTAGCAGACCAAAGATACAGTTGTTCTTGTATCATAAAGCAGTTGTAAGTTAGACACTCCTTCAAGAGACTTGGGAAATTTGGGAATTTTCATTTTGCTGAGCCTCCTTTAAATGATCCTGCCAGATAAGAGCAGGCTGGAGAAAAAATACAATTAAAGCAAAACTTCAGCTTTTCTAAAATGTCTGAATTCAGACCGTGCAGAAGCACAGAGGCCTGGCACATTTGGACACAGGCATTAGGCTGGCAGTCCATTTAGGAGGTGATCTTGCTGTGAGCTGGGTGATTCCTTTTACCCTTTGGCTGCTACTCCTGTGTCTGTGAAGTATTTGACAATATGGTGCTTTTGAAAAGACAAGTAAAAATAAATGGTACTAATATTATCTGCTTTTATTTTCGATGGGAATCCATCAGTTTTTGTGCTGGAGGATACTAACACAGTTACTTAGCAGTTTTTACTAAATTTATTGGATTACTGCTGTTGAGAAATGAAAGCAGGGAGGTTCAATGGACTGGCATTGTATTTCTGTTCATACAAAAGCCAGCTGCTTTCCGTGGCTAGCTGTGTTTCTTTCTAGCCAAGACTATATTTACCTGAAATGTTCATCTACTAACTTAGTGCACAGGTTTGTCCTTGCTATTTGCTGAAGTTAAAAAAAAACAAACCAGGGAGCCATTCTGGTGCTTTGGTAAGTAGACTGAGTTGCTTTCTGTTTATTTTACATGTAAACCAGTGGTAATAAATAAGCATTGTGAAAATATCTATGAATAAAACCAAATGTGTTTATTTACTAAATCACAACTTGAATAGGAAACACCTTTAAGAGAAGGGAAAAGTAATTTTAATTAATATATTCAAATACAAGTCAGGAAAATTAAAAGATATGCTCATTCATTTTCTTCATCAGCCAAGTTGGTCATCTTGTGATTCTGCACAGTGGCACAAAAGTTGAAAGAGTCTGTATTGCAGTCAAGTTTTTTCTAAAGTAAGAAATTGGATCTTGGGGTCAATTTAAACTTTACTTTGGGGTACATACTTTTATTTGAGGTGTGTTTGTGGTGGGTTGACCTTGCTCAATAGCTGTTCTATTGTTCCCCTACTCAGCAGCATGAGGAGGGAGAAAGTAAGATGGAAAAAACACGTGTCAAGATAAAGACAGTTTAATAAAGTAAAAGCAAAGGCCATGCACAGAAGCAAAGCAAAACAAAAGATGTATTCACTACATCCCATCAGCAGATAATGTCCATTGCTTCCTGGTGAGCAGGGCTTTAGTACATGTAGTGATTGCTCTGGAAGACAGACATTGTAATAATGAATGCTCCATGCCTCCTCCTCCTTTCTCCTAGCTTTTATTGCTGAGCAGATGGTATGGAATATCCCTTTGGTCAGTTGGGGTCAGCTGTCCTGTCTGTGTCCCCTCCCAAGATCTTGCCTACCCACAGCCTGCAGGTGAGAGGATAATATTGGAGAAGCAGCTTAGGTTCTGTGGAAGTGCTGCTCAGCAGTGGCCAAAACTGGTGTTATTAAGCACGTTTCTGACTACCAGTGCAAAGAACAGTGTGAAGGCTGCTGTGGGGAGAATTTACTACCTCAGTCAGACCCAGCACAGTGTTATATACCTGCTTATTCTTATCTTACCTTGGCACGCCAGCCTCATGACGAGAGAGCCTCATGAGGATCCAAATGACAAGACTTCTTATGCCTGTTCACAGACCTAAGCCTCTTTTACAGCATAGCATCTGCTTTATTCTTTTCTTTGAACAAGATTATGTTTTCACCCTCTCACTCAAATAGTGCAGGGGAAAGTTAAAATTTAACCTTGATATTTGTGGCTGTGTCTGCTGTAGCAGGTGCTGTGCACAGGAGAAGCACATCTGTAGGGGTAAACAGTGGGTGCTGAGGACTTCATATTCACACTATGTGTGTTTTGGAGATTACTTAGTTTGGTCATCTGGACTGAAGGTCCAGTCCTAGTTGGCATGTGTTAGGTGTCTTCTTGGACTGTGTTGCAGTTTAACATCATCTGCAAGGAGTGCAGGTGAGGTGCCTTGAGACCAATCCACAGTGTGAAACAAAGCCCAGGCAACAGAATAACTGGAGAGAGGTGTGCTCCTGATCTGTAGATGCAAACAAAAACAAATTATATATTAATATTGTGAGCAAAGTTTATGCTTTTAAGGCAGAGGAGAAAGTTTAATGACTCTAGAGCTACCTTATTAACTAGTGAATACTTAGCTGTTCCACCTCAAAATCCATTCCTTCATCCATCCAATCAGTTGATTGTTAAAATACGCACTTTGAATGTGCACTTTGCTTTGGTTTTCATGTAGAGGATACATTGTTGGTTTGTATTAGGCATTTGTACATACAGTTGTTCTCAGTCTGTGTATTGATACAGAAAGTATTGGGCTGAACTATTTTATTTCTTTGATCTAATCCTCTTGAAAAAGAAAGCAGCAGGAGGGACATAAGGAGCATAGTTAGGCAGGAACTAACATGAATTATAATACAAAATCTAAGTTTGCTTACAAGTCAAGAGAAGTTGTTTTCCTAGTAGAACTGAGAACCTTTTGTGTGTGTAAGGGAAGGGGTTTAATGTGCCTGTTGTAGGCTCCTGTAGGAATACTTACACAGCCCTGGTGGCAGTACAAGCTATAGATGTGAGCAAAAAGGTATTTAGCCATAAACAGAGTAAACTAGTCAAAATTAAATTAGGTTTGCAGCACGTCAGCTGCTTTTGTGCTGGAAGGTGGAGTCCCCCGGAGTTTGTGTCCATTCCAGGTGATTCACAGTGCTCTTTGAAAACCCTTGGATTTCTGATGCCTGTGGGGGGTGGTTTATCAGGAGGTGGAGACAGGTTTGTTGGGAGGGGAGAAGGGAATGATTCTGTTCTGCTTTCTCCAGCACCAATATTAATGTACTTTGGGGGCTTTGTTAGCTGGTGTTTTATGTCCCTTTGCTAAGCAGATGTGGAAACATCTGTGTTTTTAACTTTCTACTCTCATATTTTAGTCTTTGCCATTTTAAGGTAGTGTCATTGATATGATGCAACCTCTACTCCCGATTGCATTCAAAGTCAAAAGAAGCAAACAGCCCTTCAGGAAATCTTTATCAGGTGATATGGGCAGCTGACAATGATGTAAGAGAAAACAATAAAGCAGAGAAGAGTAATTTGTGTGTCAAGAGGGAGGCTAGGATGACTGAGTCATTACTTTAATCTCATTGTAAGCTTAGTTGAAGACAGATTAGTGGAACTGGCAGTAAATGGAAGCAGAAGAATGCAATCTCTCCCAGAGTTCTCTGAGAACTCTGAGAGCAGATGTCCTCCCCATGATGGCACAAATCTGAGGAGTTGCTCTGCAAGAAAGCTTTCAGCTTCGGTTCATGGAAGTATTTATGGCTTTGGAGACATCTGGCCTTGTTTTAGCAGCATGCTTGCAGGAAAAGACTTGGGTCAGTGTTTCTAGTCTTAATGTAAACAAAGCTGACACAGATAAACACCCCTGATGTAGCTAACTGTTGTGATCAAGGTGACTTTAACATTCACCAGGTATATCTTCTTTGACATTTATTTTTCTCAGTTGTTTAGCAACTTGCAATCCAGTTACTGTCTGCAAAGTATTTTACTCAATTCTGTTTCCTAAAATAAAATTGTTATGACAACCTCCCATTTTATGAAATTGTAGGGAGACTTGTCAGGATGGTGATTTGTGATCCCTTAGAACAATATGTGGTAAGACCATTTTATACAAATTTAGATTTTTTCTGCAAGACAGTTCTCAGCCTTGAGTTGTAGCAGAAATAATTTTATGTGTCTGATATAAATACAGTTTTACGTAAAGAAGAATGTCTGGATATGATTATATGGTGGAGAAGACTCAAGGAATGAAGGGAGGAGTTGCTCAGTTTGGTTTAGGTGAACTAAAGATATGTGTGGCATCCAAAGCCGGTGGCATCCCTGTGGTCAAGGTGTCAGTAGTAATCTATAGACTGTGAGGTGGGATCCTCAGGCCACATTTCTTCAAGACAAGTGATTTTGTTCAACTGGTTAGAGATAGGATGCTGGCAGGATGAACTTCTGGACTGCAGAATTACTGATTTTCTCAAGTTTTTGTAATTTTTTAACACTTGTGTTGATCTGGGGTTTTTGATAGGGTTGCAGTTTGACATTATGATTGACAGTCATACTGATTGCTGCCAGAAGGCTTTTTTTGTGATGCTAGAGGAAGTTGAAACATATAAATAGAAGTATGGTTATGAATCAAAGCCATAATTTTTCTGGACTGTATGTTGTCACAGAAATTACTTGGAATAAGTAGGCTACTCATAGTCCTGGGTTTTATTAAAAGCCCATTAATCCACGTTTAACTAAGATTTGCAGTATTATGTGCATTCCTGTGCCAACAGCTGACTCTGGGCATAATAAATACTCCTGAAAGACAGATAATGTGAAGTGAGAGCTGCTTGTTCAGTTTTCCACAAGAGATTCATAAATTGTCACTCTGGGATCTCAAGAAGAAGAAATTATAATTATCTGTCAGGGTCTAGATTTAAAAAAAATTATTTAAAGCAAATATCTGGCTGTTTTTAACAAACAGGGTAAACTGCAAAGGCTTTTATGTCTTAAAGACGCTTTCCTTCTCTTTTGTTATATTTCTGAAACAAAGTGGCTAATTACAATGATTCGATTACTCAAGATAAATGCACTAGAATAGTTTCTCTCTCTCTCCCTGTATATAGTATGTGTTTTGTATCTTAAACCTACCTGGAGATTGTGAACCCAGCATTATGTCTGACTTTTGGGATGTGGATATTTGCCTTACTAGTATTCATTGGGTGAAAGCAAAAAACATAAAAAGGTAATTTAGAATGTGGTGACTCAAAAGCAAAATGATGCTAATGAAGCATACAGGTGTTTGTATGTCAAAGAGCTGCTCTTGGTGACATTGTCAAAGGCATCTGTTATCCTTCAGTGTTACTTGTTAAGTCTGAATTGTGCAAGTTAAGCTGAGCTGAGCCTGTCTGTTTTCTTTTGGAAGTTTGGTGAAAATCTCAAAAATTTGGCTTCAGGTATATACTATCATTCAAGAGTAAATTTGGTTTTCCTTTCCCTCACTTTGCTCTGTTGCAACTGACAAGAAATAAGCCACCGGCATTATTTCCATTTTTTATTTGCCACTAAAGACTCTGCTGTCATTAAATATGTGTAGTTTTTGCCTTGTAATGACCCATGTTGACCAAGCTTCTCACAGAATTCGAAAACTATAAAGTAGATTATATAATTAAACCATTAGAGTAGGTTTGTATGTTTGTTTACATCCTGAATAAGGAAGTGCTTGAAACCATTTCTGTTCCTTGTATTTTACCCTATTGTTTTGTTGTATGTTTTAGCTGGGGTAGAAAGTGTAGAGTCCAAGTTCTGACCCTTTAATTTGGGAATAACTGCTCTTCAGCACAGCTAAGACTTGGGAAATGATGTACAGTGTTCAGCTCTCTTGCATGCAAGTCCCTTAACAGATAGTTTCCATCATGTATGAAGATGTCTCAATCCAGGTAGTTCTGATGTTGTCTGTTACAGAGTCAGCAGGTGTTTGTCTGAGGGAAGTCTTGAGAGTTCTGTGTGAAAAAGAAAAGAAAAAAAATACAGGTTGTTAAACATGGAAACCAAACCCCTGTGAATGTGAACAGATAACTTTGTACTTCCATAAATACTCAGAGTAAATATCCCATTAGTGTTTCTCCCATGTAGTTTCACTGACAGAAAGCTGAAAAAGACCTCATTATCAATGTTCATGCATCTGTAAAACCAAGGTACTGGAAATGGAAGCAGACATTTACTCAGCACCATGAATATGTAAGGTTAGGAGAAAGACACAGGTCAGGACAGATAGACTGCTACATCTGCTTAACTTCCTGGAGAGGAATGTGTGGCTTTGGTGGGTAGAGGACTTACCGACTCCCCTTTTGCTTCAAAAGTCCCATGGGTTACTGTGTCAGTAGAGGCACCTCTGAAGGAATTAACTGGTACTTTGTAAAAGCATCTGAAATCCTCTTTGACAGAATTCAAATTTCTTCTACCATATTTATAACCATCTCTTTTTTCACCCCCTTTTTGTAGCCTGATTCTGTTACCTCTGTGAATGCATTTGGCTTTACACAGAGGTTATGTTCACAGATTGTATAGTCATTTTACAAGGACCATGTTAAAAAATGAAATTTGATTAAATGTATGGATATAATGGATATGACTCAAAGGTTTTTATTCTTATCTTTGGCCTTTGAGTTCTTGTTATGCAGGGTGTGGACTTTGGAGGCAATTGGCCTTAAAAATGACATGACTGGGGGAAATGCAATGGAGAAGCAACCTGTGAATTCTGTGCTTGTGGTTTCTGGGAAAGACACAAATTGCAGCAAACATTGGGTGTTACCCCACAGTCATACCAGAGTTTTATGTAACTTTTTCTTTACTTGGCTAAATATGCCAAAGGTTAAAAGAAAGTTCTGGTGGAAAAAGGCTGTCAAAGAATTGCAACTATATTTTTGTGATATTATTAAACAGAATACTGAACATAATGCAATAAGGGAAATAGCTTTCTACCTTCTCCGAAACATCTTTATTTCCAAAAAAGATTCTGTGCTTGGTGGTTGCTTTTTTTCTCCCCTTCCTCCTTCTTATCTGTGTTATTTTGGACTCAAATACACTTCACAGTTAAGGGCATAGCTTCATAATAGTGTTGCATTCTTCTCCTTTACATAAGTGGCATTGCCTTCAATGCATTTTCCAACTTTATTATTCAGGTCTCTGTTTTTGTGATTAGCAGATGCTCAAGTCTGCTAAAGTTTACACATGCGTAATTTGTTTAGTTATAAAACCCAGGAATAGTATTAGCTGTGTTCCTCTGCTTTTCAGGACAATACCTTCTGCAGATGACCACTTGGAGAAGTAGCAAAGTAATTGCTTTGACCTCTGTCGAACCCTATCAAATGCCTATCCAGTAACAGACTTAACTGTATGCACAGAGAATAGAATGTGTCATACTGATTTTTAAATGCCGAACTACTGTAAAGCAAGAAAATAGGCTGTGAATATCTCCATTTAAGAACTGAAAATATCTTTGAATATAGGGAATGGAGAAGAAGCTAGGCAAGATTATGAATGAAGTATTCTCATACAGGAAGATGAGAGTCTTCAGAAAGACTGTTTCATGCTTCCAGTATTTCTTGATGATTGAAGCAGTAAGTTGATAAATCCATCAGTGTAAGTGCCAGTTATGACATTATATGGATAGCTCTATTCATATTCCTGAAGTACTGTGTGCATGTGTGAAAGAACTAAAAAAGATCTGATATTTCTCCCCCTCAAAGTGAATAGAAGATAACACCATCCAGCTCAGTGAGAGCCAGATTCAATCCCAACAAAACATATGCTGTCTTATGAAATTAGCTGGAAAGCTGAGTTGAATTGTCAGCCAAGATGGTGTAAGAAAAAAGATTTTAAAAGAATGAGAGTCTTTAATTTGTATTCTGTGTGATGAGGAAGGTGAGAAAAGCTTAGTCATATCTAGGAGGAACGTGGATGGGAAGTAGTATCTTTACAGTGGCACAGCTTAGCACCATGTTCCACATCAGTACAGGAAAGTAAATTATCTTAAACTCATAGCTTATGTGGTATTTTTCTTAGTTCTTTTCTCTTGATATCTTTCTGAAGTGTTGGAATGCATGGGATGAAGGTGACTGTGCCAGTCTGAAGGCACAGACTGTTGAAACATATTACACTGGTGTTATAAAGGTCAAAAATTTTCAAACCCAAAGGTATAGTCAAATCCATTTCCCGGTGCCAACTAAGCCCAAATCTTTTATTTAAGTGTTCAGCAACACTGAGAGTATTTCTAAAGCTAAAGTATGAATTCCTACTAGGAGAAGCTTGCAGAGGACCAGATGCTACTCATTTATTTAGCATCAAAAACCTATGTTTGAAGTGAAGTCGTCATGAGCTGAAAATCAGTAGGTGTGTGCGATTGACACTGTGTGTGCCAAGGAGGGGGATCTTTTTCAAGCAGCACTTTCCTCTCCCTTAAGTTTCTTGTGCCTCAGCTGCATAAGGCACCAAACTTTGAAGCAGTTTAATATTATAATAAACTTTGAATTATCATTTGTTAACTGTCACTGGGCCAAATAGGAGGAAATTTATTTCACTCAGCTGCTCCCAGGACACTGGGTACTAGAAGCAAGAGATACGTGAGAGATAAATAAGAACAACACTGAAAGCATCTGTTATATTGTCATCATTAGAGCTTTATTTAGTCTGCTGTAGCAGACTAAATGGACCTCTTCACTGCAGCACATTGCTTGTTGGGGGAGTATTCACTGCAGGAGGCTTGCTGCCTTCTTATATTAGTGTAACATTTCAATGACTGCATCTTGGTCACAGACATCCCATTAAATGAAGGGCAATTAGTAAAAAATACTTCAGCAACATTCACACAAATCTTAGTTCTGGTGAATTTCAGTTTCTCTGGGTTTCATTACTAACTGTAATGCAGTGAGCCTGGGGCTGATACTGTGTTCAAAGGGGAGCCGGCTTTCTTTCTGCGGGGTACAACTGATTACTTATTTTCCTTAATGATCTTGAAATGTAACTTTTTTCTTCTTTTTTTTTCCAGGTTGTTAGAACTATAATTAAACATTAGGCTAGCTCTCAATTATGTCATGCTTCATGTGGCACCTCACACTGCAGTACTGAATGAGACAGTCCTTGAGCTCCAGGTACTTTGCAGTGCTGAGTGTTTCTCATTGCTTTCCAAAGCCTATTGTAAAGCATTCCTTTTCATTATAAATAAATAAATAAATAATTGCAGACCTCTGGGTTTTACAGTGGAAGAGCTAGGCTGGTTTTTTTTTCTAGAACAGCTTAAGTTGAAGTGTCTCTTTGAGAGTATTTGAAACTACTGAAGATCTTCAAAATAATTCAGTAAGCAAAATGTCAATACTCACTGTGTACATCCCTGTACACCTTGAATGTTGCTAATAAGCTTGGCTGCCTTTCAGTGCTGATGGTCACTCTCCTAAGACTGCAACCTCATATGAGTGTTTAGAACACACATTGGTAAACTGTGTTTACTGTTTAGCAGTTGTTAGGATGATTAAGAGTACTCTGTGTTACTCTACTTATGAAAGCTGCTATTACTAGCTTTTTATTTTTGTTTAAATCTTTTATTTTTGCATGCAAAGTATGTGCTAATGTGCATCGTGTTATTGTTGCTCATAAGCAACTTTTTTTGCATATAGTTTATTAGACTTTTGACTTTGTAGAGCAGTAATGAATTAACCAACCAGTTAATGCGCAACCTCATTTGACTTGTTTGTTAAAATGTTGCTTTTGTACAGGAGGTGATGGAATGAAATTTTAGTAAACTGAACTGGGTATTTTTCATTTCTGTGATTCTTTCTTTATTTCTGGGATCATGCTAACTTGTGATTCTGGAGGAAGAGTGTATTTAGCCATGTGTATGCTGTTTTATATCAACAGTGACACTAATAGCATTACCAGAAATTCTTCCACATAAGGCTATTTAGAAGGCTTTTGACTAAATGAAATTTAGCATTCTTATTTATTGCTTTGAAAACTGCCATAGAATTAAATTCCTGTTTTCAGAGATTACACAATTTTGTTTCTGCTGGTGTGTTTGAAAGATTTTATTCTTGTTCCAGTTTAAAATGGGGAAAAAAATGCCAGAACAAAATAAGCTTCTGAGGAGTGGAGCTTTGTGTTCTGCTGTTTTCCCCAAGCATAAACCTTCTGGCTGATAACACTGGTTGGTTTGGTTCCTTCACTGTATCAGCATGGTTTGGATGACCTCTACATGGCTTTGAAGTTTAATACTGCATTTTTCCTTCCTGTCTTGTAAGCAATAACAATTACAGAAAACATGCATTCCTGCTGATAATGTTTTATTTATTCATTCTGCTGTTCTTCTTAATGACACCTTGGTTCCCCGTTTAAATTCTTATTTCGTGTTCTGTCCTACCCTTGAAATTATTTCTGTATTAGTGATTGCCAGTTGTTCTCACCCTGTTGTATTTTCCTAAAATCACCTTCTTTTTTTTTTTTTTTTTTTTTATCTGAGGAGAGTTCTAATGTTGAGAGAGCTCTCATCCTCCTATGCAGAGCTAACAATGTAGCTGATCTGATGATCAAGACTTGGCTCTTTCATAAAAATTTTCTGTGTCACACTGAGAAATAAATAAATATGCTGTTTAGGAGCTGCACAGTTCTAATAGGAGTAGATGTGTAATAGTTATACATGTTTTAAAGCCAGTATTGTGTCATTTCTATGTTTGGCTATTCCAGTTTCTCAAGTCCTCAAGAGTGTCTTCTGCTTTATCAGTTTAATGAGAGGTTAGTGGCATTTTTGGAAATCTGTGAATACTAAGTAGGCTAGAAGATATTTTTCTCTTTGGTAATTCTTTCAGGTTTTAATGTCTGTTACTGGGAAGAGCAAATTGCCAAGTAAATGCACAGTGCTTTCCTCTGCCATAGAAGGAGGAAAGGGAAGATAACTGCTCACTGTTAATGCACCAGATTTTCTCTTTCCACCTTTTTAAAAATTTTTGTACGTTAATTGCCTAATGGCTTGTAAGACATGGTATATTCCATACTTCTCTCTGCCTCTTGCCACGTCTTCTAAAACAATAAATAAGTAGTAATACAATGAAGGAAAGAGGGAGTTATAACCTTGTTGTAATCTCCTTCTTCCTCTTCCGTTTTAGAGTATGGATGTCTCTGCAGGGCCAGCACAAAATTCTTCCTGTGCAGCACTCCCCAGCAGATGATCCTTTGGGACAGTGTACAAGAAGAACCCATGTAGAGTCAGCCCAATGGACTTTCCCATCATATTGCAATCCTAATTACTGCGTAGAAACTTGCTCATTAAATTACTGCCATTCAACTTAGTTCCTATTTCTCTATCCCTCTTTTGACCATATGTACATTTCTCACCTTGATAATCACCTTCCTGAGAAGGTGATTATCACAGTCTAAGTAGTGTGTGCTGCAAAATGTATTTGTGCGTGCCTGGTAACTTCTTCCTGTGCACCCCAAGTCTTATGTACTAAGAAATAGCGAATAACTGTATTTGTTTTACATTCTCCTCTCTGCTTTGTATTTTTCCTACAGTTCTCTTTTATCTGTTTGTTTGGTTTTGTGGTGGCATAACTAGAATTGCAGTGTGGAGGGTAAAAGCATGCCCCAGAGTTATGCACTGGCATAGTTCTATTTTTCTGCTTCTTTTCTTTTTAATTGTTCTTGTGTTCTGGTTGTCTTTTTAACTGCCTTTTAGGTATTTAGCTGCTGATTTCAAAAATCTTTTCCCAGTGATTCCAACGTTTGTTTTTGAGCTTAATAACTGTGATAGAGCCCATCATTATATAGGTAATATTAGAATTGTTCTTCCCAGTGTGTGTTTTCTGCATTTGTCATGGTGCCATCTTTTCTCTTTTCCTTTATTGTTCTGTCATTCCTCTGAGATCCCTTGTAACTGTTTACATTCAGGGTTTTTTTAATCCTGAATAATTCACTAACATTAGCATATTTTATCATCTATTTAGACCTCTTTTCAAGTTTCTTACAGGATCCCGCTGTTAACCTCCATCATTATGATATTTGATTTATTTCTCTGCTCTATTTTCTATTTTTCTTTTCTATTTTCTTATTCTTAAAAGTGTCTTCTGCTATATCCCATGGTAACTCAGTTTATTTATTGAGGAGCCTTGTTTGCATTTTTTGGAATTTTGTGCAAACCAAATAGAGTGAAAATTTTTTTCTTCACTTGATCATTTATTCAGATTTTAATACCAGTCATATCAAATATTTAGCCAACAAATACAGCTTCTATTTTGGGGTATTTTACAGTAACTTTACCCTTAAAAAACACTCATTCTCGCTCTAGAAAATCCTCAGCTAGGGTTTCTTAATAATGTTACATTCACTAGGTGGCATGCAAAAATATGCAAACAAAGGCATTAAGTAATAGATTAATCCAGTGAGTCTAAATCATTTCAGCATCCATATTGCTGAAAAAAATGAAATTTTGTTTGAACTTTATTTGAACTTCATTTATGTTACTACAAAATGTGGTGGAAAAGAAGATTATCAGATGGAACAAAGTGTCTGTGCAAAGAACCTAACAGCAAAATTTCCATCAGACGCCACCTTGAGTTTTCACAGCCTTTTTTGTGAAGTTTGCTAACACTGGAGTTATTGAATCCTCACAGCTGATGTTCAGTTTGCCATAATGTCAGCAAGTGTTTAGAGCCGTGGGATTCCATTGCATGTCTCACCTTTCAGTACAGAAGGCAGTGCTGGACCAAGCTTCTGGGCAAATAGTCACGCATTAGGTTTTGAATGAATGAACAAAAGCTATGTTTATGGAAGTGGTAGACATATTACTTAATATATGGCAACAGTAAAAGAGTTGATTGTTGTCAGTGACCTTAATATGGAAGTAAACAGTGAAATCTCCAAGTCTACTGATGGTACAGAGCTGTTTTCCTCTAGTTAAATGCCCCACCCAATGGTCAGGAACTCCAGAACCACATCACTAAAGTCTGCAAGAAGTAGTTTTGGATTACAAAATTCATGGAATATAGTTGGTACTATAGGACAATACAAAGACACAGCCTCTGGCTTGGGAAGCTCCTGAGCATTTCCTAGGTTCCTAGGATTTCTGGAGAGTGCTCTCAGGAGCACTCTTCTGCATGCTCCATCTTCATTTCCTGCCCTGAGTGTTCACTGCTGCCCACTGAGAGGCAGCAAGGTGAGTATGTGGTTTGACACTGTCCAGCTAATTGTAGGCTGAATTAACATTAAAATGAGTTGCTATTTCAGTAGAGACTTGTGTTGGGAAGAAATGATGATCTCATGAAAGATTTATGTAGTGAAACTGAGTAAGAGAAGTGTTTGGGAATTTGGTTTTTCAGTAGCTGTGGTGATATTAGTTGGTTATGGAGGCAAACCAGTCGTACTGCTGAGTTAGGCCGAAGAACATTTGTGCTGGATTTTTAGGGACTTAAAAATTGGAAACACCTTCTAGGAAGGCATTTTAAAATTACATTCTAAATTACTGTAGTAATCTACTGCTTTTCTTAGCCCTGGTGTAAGTAGCATAAGCAGGCTAGGCTCTGAAGTGGTGTCAACAAGCCTGCCTCTGTAGCCTTAGATGAGGATTGGGTGTCTGTATCCTGTGTTGTTTGTGGCATGTCTGTAGGCTCTATAGCAAATTCAGGGAACAACTCAAAAGCAGTGTTGCTGTCTAGATTCACCACTGTTGCACATGATACTATTAATACATTTAATCTTGTGAGATTCCCTAGGCAAAAAGGGCTAGAGAAAATGTAAATCTAATTGCTCAGACATAACACTGATGCTCTTTACAGTACCTCAGGAAATGTGTCCTGGCTAGATCCTGAGAATTAGTTTGGGGGAGGGTGAATTCAGGGCATGCGTATGTTTGTTTGTTTTGGTTTGTTTTTAAAGATTTGATTGCCAAGGAGTGCTTCCAGGAGATCAGTTTTGGCATAACAGTGTATGAATTAGCACCTTAATTCTCCTAGGTTTTCCTTAGGTTTGTATCCATTATCTTTAATGTGTGGCATAAGTTTGATATGAGTTACTCTTTTCTGGTTTCTTCAGACTACAGTAATGGGTGTAAACGTACACTGAGCTTTCCTAGCAGATACAAGGAAAGAATGAAAAGCAAAGAGAGGAGAAGAGCCTCAATTTATACATTTTTCAAATTGTTTTTATCTTCCTTAAGACGTAGGAAGGTAAGAGCTGCAGTGTTAATTGGTGATTCATGATCTGCCAAAATCAGTTTGACTAAAAGAGCAGGGAGGAAGCCCCTACCTAAAAGTCATGTTTTAGCTTTTGAAATATGGAAGAGGAAGGAAATGTAAGTGCTCTCTGAAAAAAAAGAATTTTAGCACAAACCTGGCAGAGATTTTTGTGGAGAAATGTCCGTGTTTTTCCAGATGAAAATTGAGAAAATGACCTGGTAAATATGGATGAAAAATTTAAGTACCACATGTTAGTCTAACTAGCACAGGCTCTGCAAATAAATTCTGGTGAGATCAGTCAGTGTTTGGATGGATGTCAAGACATGGATGGTTTTGATGTAGAAGTTTAATTTGGTTCTGTACATCCATCGCTTACTTTCACTTCCCTGAGGTAAACTGTTGGAAGAGATGTAGTATTGCTGTATGGAAGGAAGCCTGGAAAATCTTTACGCAGAGTAGAGTTGCTTTAATTCAGTGTGTACTACATGGTGTTCATGACTTTTCATATTCAGTAATGAGCTTCTCTTCATCCACCTGCCCCCTGCAGCCCTGGTGTGATACTTTTCATTCAGGATGCAAGTCTGTGGTCCATCTGCTGCTAGGCATATTGAAATAATTTGGAGGGGATGTTCTTTTGGATACAATGCCCTGGAAGAGATCACGATGGTGAAAGTAGTATTGGCAGCATAAATATTGACTTCTGTGGTAGCACTCGTCAGCTGGTAGTTGCAGGCAATCCTGAAGTGATCGGAACTGACGTCTGTCGTGTTCCCACACAGTAGCTGGGACCAGAGACGCTTCTTCATCAGTGTTAAAAAGTAAATCTCTTTAAGCTAGAGCAACAGCAGTGTTTCCTGAGACAAGAAAAGTCTTCTGAAAGCATGCAGCTTCTTGTATCCCTGTATTTAGTAGCCCTCAACAAACCATTTTATATTAATTTTCCAGGGGCCTTTGTAATCCAAACCTTTTCGGAGAGTTTGATGCCCTTCTGGAATTCCTCACCACTGGTAGGGCATTTTGCTAAGGGGGTGTCAGCTAGGCTGATGAGGGCCACTGGTGCTTGGGCTGTGGGTGGTACTGCATTTTTGGAACAAGATCACAAGCACCTGGTGTAAACCCAACTTCTGGAAGGTTGGTCTGACCTGAGGAAGGACCTGTTCTTCCTGTTCACTTTGGTTCTTGGACCACCCTGGTTTGGGGCTCTCTCCTGTAAGGTTCATGATAAGAAAGAACCTCAATTATTTTGGTTTTGCTAATCTCCCTGAGTCTTAATCAATCCAGGAGTTACAGATAGGAAGAGATGAAAATTCTTTCAGTTGCACTGTCACCCCTGCTTTGCCTTGCAGATTGAAACACTTCCAAGCGTCTGGTGGTCTTGTTACGGTCTGAAATATTTGTGCATCTTGACTACATTCCTGCCTCAGGCATGGTGGTAGGGAGAGACAGAAAGGTGGAGGTAGGGACAGCATGCTATCAGTTAGGTCAGACAGTAAAACGGCGACACGCCTTCTCTGCAGGGCGAGCTCTGCCACTGTTCCGAGTCCCGGCCACGGGCTAGCACAGTTTTGTGCTGGTTAACAGAGAAAATTACTGAAGTCTAGGCTGCAGCCAGAGTGAGAAATAACCTCCTTCCCACACCTCTGCCAGCTAAGAGGAATAATCTGTTGCCTGAGGTTATTGACAGAGCATTTGAGCCCTGTGCTTACTTTTCAGCTTAGCCAGGAACCAGCTTATAGCGCTTTTGGCTTTGCAGACTATACTGCTAACCCTCTAACTCCAATTTGAAATACCTTCTTGAGGAGAAAAGAATTAAGAACCATGTGAGAGAAAAAGCTGACTACTTCTTCTCTCATGTTTCTGTAGAGGTGAATGATTCTCTTTATATGAGCCCGATTGTGAATTAGAAAGTACAAACTGTAATTTATCATCTTGTCAGAGTAAAAAAAAAAAAAAAAAAACCACAAAATATGTTTATTTCTGTAAACAATCTCTGAAAAAAAATGGCGTCTGTTTCCTGTTCTGGGTAATATATGATAAAATTCTTCAGGGACTAAGGCATGTTTTAAAGACTGCAAGCTGGCTTGTACTCAGGCTAGGTGAGATGAGATATTATTGAGGAGCACTGCAAAGCAGTTGAGTTGCTGTTACACTTCTAGGGTAAGCAGAGGTGTGGAAGCACAAGCTTTAAAATCTTTTCCCCTTTTACCTGCCTTTAAACTTGGGTCCTTTTTCCCTAGTGCAGCTGGTACTGTGTGCCCACTGAGAAGCAGTATCCAGTGCACAGCTCCGTAACATATTCATGAAGTAATCTTCTGCATCTGTGCCACTGCTTTGTGGAGATCTCTGCTGGTTCTTAGTGAAAATCATTAATCAATTGTGCAGTTTTGGTTTTTAGATTCAAGTCCTGCATGGTTTTGTTCTTCATTACCTGGCATGCAGTAAACACAGCTGCTGAACCTGAGTTTCCTCAACAAAACATACTGCAAGGGTGTTGTGAGGAGGTTATGAAAATCTGTCTGCCATACTCTAAGTCTGTTAAAAAAAAAAAAAATCAGCTTTTCCAAATAATTTGGCACTTCATGCCTAAGTGAGCAGAAGGACTGTGTTGAGGTTGATTGGCATGCTTGACGGGCTGCAGAAGGGATCCAGTGTGAACATCATGAAATGCAGAACGGCCAAATGCAAGGTTCTGCACCTAGTTTGGGACGATTGCCATCACACAGGCTGTATGGTGACTGGACTGAGAGCAGCCCCGGGGAGAAGGACTTGGGGGGTACTGGTGGATGAGAGGCCAAACATGTGCGCATGCAGCCCAGGAGGGGAGTTTTATCTTGGGCTACAACCCACCAAGAGTACTGCATCCAGCTCTGGGGCCTCCCAGCATAAGAAGGTTGTGGACCCATTGTAGTGAGCCTAGAGGAGGACCATAAAAATGATGACAGGGTTAGAGCACCTCTTCTATGAGGAAAGGCTGAGAGAGTTGTGGTTATTAAGCCTGGAGAACACCACGTGTCTGGGAACACCTCTTTGTGGGCTTTTAGCTTATGAAGGGATCTTACAAGAGAGATGGGGACAGACTTTTTAATAAGACCAATTAGGACAAGGGGCAATGGTTTAAGCTGAAGGAGAGTAGGTTTAAATTAGTTATCAGGAAGAAATTATTTACTGTGAGGATGGTGAGGCACTGGAACAGGTTGCTCAGAGAAGTTGTGGATGTTCCATTGTTGTAAATACTCAAAATCAGGTTGGATGGGACCTTGAGCAGACTGCTCAAAGCAACCTTAAAGCTGTCCCTGCCCATGGCAGGGGAGGTTTGATTAAATCATCTTTAAACAACCCTTACAAACCAAACATTTGTGGTTCTATGCCTACAGGTAGTACTTAAGTTGTTTTCTGTTGTGGGGAGGGGAGGAGGGAATTTCATACCATTGCATAGCTTATTATTGTATTTTTAGAAGTCTAAGCAAAAAAAGAATGTTTAACTGAATTGCATTTGACCCAGAGACTTGATGTCATTGCAAACAAGAGTTTTGGAGGGTTTTAAAAAGAAAGACTTATATAGCAATGTTTATGATCTCATTTATGTATAAACCATTTCATCAAAAAATACCAGCCTCCTGTGATATAGTAGGAAGACATTTCCTTACAAAGAGATTCTGGTACAGTTTGCTTGCTATTGTATGTCTGACACCTCTTCCTGAGGCAAGATGAGGCTGTGAATGAAAGGGAACACTGACTGATGCTGAATTAAAAATACCAAGTCTTTAAGGCTGATTTTCCTGGCATTTCTTTGAGTGTTTCTTTTCATTTGATGTGGGAAGACAGCTGTCCTTCAGTGTCCTTTGGTTTCTGGTAGCTAAACATCAAGTGTGTTCCCATTGCGTGACTTTGGCTATTGTTCCTCAGTCCTGGAGGCACTTTGTAGACCTCAGTTGCAAAAAGGTAAGGGCATGGATAGATGAAGAATCTGTCTGAGGATAAGCAATGAAGTGTAGAGGGTATTTTGCTTATAGAATGTCACTTCCTCAGAGGGGATTGCCATGCTTATTTAACAGGGTAATATAGGAGAAGTTATCTTGTTTCTCTACCTTAAAAGGACAGTCACTAGTGAATGATGGGGACACCTAAGTCTGGATTTCATTTCTGCTTCTTTAAGGAGCAGAGAAAGCCTTTGTTTTGTTTACCACCTGAGAGTAAGTTAGAGGTTTGCTGTGTTTGGAGTAATAATTTGAGGAGTGACAGGAAGAGCTGTAGCACCTAGCAGGAAGAGTATAACAAAAGCTGTGTGCTTGATGGAAGAGGTATTTTGAAAGAGAAGAGGTATGTGTTTTAGTTAAATTAACATGTGTTCTTTCACCAAGGGATTGCCTGTCAAGTTTAATTTGAAATGAAACTAATTGTTAGTCTGACAGCTTGATGTGCTGGGAAATGCGATAAATACATTGGTACCAAAAGTCATTTTCAGCTCTATTATCTAACTGTTGTTTGACTTAATGAGAAAGGAAGAGCTGAAACATGCATGTTTTTAGGAACAGCTGCCTGTAAGTTTTGCTTGTGTAGAAATAATGCCAGTTTTGTGCTCTTTTTGTCAAATGCTTTTAAAAACTGTTGTACTCTTGTTTCATAATCTTTGCTAATTAACATAGGCATAAAAATATTGCTAGCTCTGGCAATGTGTTAGTATGTTTATCCTGTTTTTGGTTTTGTTAATATTTTCTTCCCTACTCTAGCATATCCGGGACAGAGAGCTATCTGAATTCCCTAAACTACCGAGATGTAGAACTAAAGAATTAATTTGCATTTTTGGTCATAAGAGATTTCATTAGAATCACTTGAACTTTACAGAACTAATTGCAAGCTTATTTTACAGCTGGTATTAAAAGGACAGCAAGGTCACTTTCTCTGATCAAAGTGAAGACTGAAAATAACTGCCTGGTAAATCGCATACATAAACTTGGAACCAATTGTATGAATCATCAAAGTTTTATTGTTATCACTTCAGACTAGTGTAATTAGGCATTACCTTTTGGGTGGTCACAGAATGCAGTCAGTTCTCTCAAAAATTAAAAGCAGCTTGCTGTACACTGGTGTGGGACTGGCTTTGAAATAGAAGAGGATGTGGTTTGTCAGGAAGGTAGGAAATCAGGCACCAATCTGGACTAAGTATTGTATTTATAGGCAGCTGTCTTTACTGCTGCCACCAGTTTCTTCTATTTGCTTTGTTCCAGCAGTTGCTTAGGTTTTCTGAAGAAGTGACATTGCATTTATTGGGCCTTGCCTTGTGACAGTGGCCAAAACTGCACAATAATACCAGAAAGATTTTTAGCAAAACTTTCAAGTTGAGTTGACTTTTAAATATCTGTTAGTATTTGTTTCTTTCCTAAAGAATTGGTTTTTTTCTCTCTCTCTTTGCAATCCGCTGTCATCTCTGGAGGGGTACTGGTTAGTGGCAGCAGGGAAGTGTTCTGTTTTCTGAAGTTCCTT
This sequence comes from Climacteris rufus, assembly GCA_013398175.1. Lineage (NCBI taxonomy): Eukaryota > Metazoa > Chordata > Aves > Passeriformes > Climacteridae > Climacteris > Climacteris rufus. The sequence continues at coordinate 131,318 of VZRZ01008350.1, read as the reverse complement.
TTTGATCCTGCAACAAGATGTAAATCAGCAGAGGATTCTGGCTGTAGAAATATCCAGGGACTAATGTCTCCACGCAGTAATTTATCAGAGCTAGATAATAAGGGAAAGAATTAAAGATCCTGAGGGGATGAGTATCTTTCTAGGGCAAAGAAGGGAGGGTCAAGGAATAGGAGACTCTTGGAAGAAAAGATTGCAATTGTCTGAAAAGATAATGGGAATGTGGTTGTCTTGAGTGCTAGAGAGAGACCTGGACTGTTCTAGATAGAGCAGAAAACTGAGTGATAGGCCTACTGAAATTAATAAAGAGATAGAAAGAGGAAGGAAGAGATCAAAATCAAGATTTACAGTAGAATGGCAGAAGGAATTAAACTTCAAAAACAGAAGGGAGTTCAGAAAAATGTATTTGCTTCTAATGCTGCTGCTCCTGCTCCTTTGTGGCCAGGAACAAGACACAAGATATTAGCAGAGTGTCTTTACCTCATGCAGTGCAGTCAGCACAGAGGATGACAGCTCATTACTACTATCACTTACCCTTCTGGCTTAATTAGCTAACTTTCATCAGTGCGATGGTTAGTATGATGAAATCAGTTTTCCAATTTCACTTGTTAAAGGCAAACTTGGAGATTTCATCCCATGTAGGCTTACTATCTAATGAGCTATGTGCAACCCTTCACCCCTTGTGAAAGGGATCTTCAGAAGAACAAAAAAAGCTTTCTCCCGTTTCCTTACTCTGCTGCAAGAAAGATTTCAGATAGCCTAAATAATATTACTAGGCTAGGCCAAACTAATCTTAAGAAAAAGAAATCAACTTAACCTTCATTGACCTTTGTTTTGATGTTTTCTTCTAAAGGGAGTGGGGGCCTGTCAGTTCTTTCAGACTTGAGAATTCAATAGCAACTGTTTCAGATTTAACTTCTCTTAATTATTAGACCATCACACTGAAATTACACCAGTCAGAAGCTCCATATGTGCAGCAGTTGTCTTAAAATAACGGTAGGACTTCAAACAAACAAACAAAAACTCCCAAACCTAAGGATTGGGGTCAGATCTGTTCCCATCTATATTCACTGACAAACTTTAGTTGCATGATCAGCTCTCAAAGTTTTCTTCAGAACTTGCTTTATTCCACAGCATTTATGCCATTAAGCAGCTACTTGCTCAACTTTTTATAATCCCCATTGAATTTCCTGTGGCTCTAGTTCCTATTTATTACACTTTAAAAATCTTTTTTCACAGCAGTCCTTGAACAATTTCCTTGTGGGCTTTTTGGTGATGTTTATAAGTGGTACTTTCAGCATCAGTTTATTTTCAAAATGTTCGTAAGTTATGAGGAAGCAAGTTTAATGTTAAAATGCAGACAGTGTAATTAATGGGCTGGCCAGCTTGACCCTAAGACCCAGTCATATTAGAATACTTAGCTTGCATGTAGCACTTGGTATTTCCCAACTATAGCTCCTGTTGCCTTTATTTGCATTGGCCTTTCTTCCATTGACTTGAGCATCTCAAGTTGGACACTAAAAAAAGCCAGAAAAAAGTATAAACTTTGAAAAGCTCGATTATGTTAAGTACAGCTTTGGCATATGCTCTGGGAAATGACTAGACTCCTTTAGTCCTAGATCTCTTATTTCTTGAGTATTCCCTAGGTTGTTGGCTAAAGTCCTTCCAGCTGTTACAGCAAGGGTTCCTCCTGTGTAATGCTCATTGATCACCAGAGGTCTGTTCTGTTTGCTGAAGAAAGAAAGGGTTATATGAGGATAACATATAAAAGAAATGAGTTTGAGCATTCAGTGCAATTTGTGAACTTTGTTTTATTAGTAGACAAACTGAGTAAAATCTTCTACATTCCAGAAAGTAACATCCAGTTCATACATCCTTCATGCCACCCTTTCAGTTTCTCAACCTCTTTCATTTTAAACAATTTACATACCATTAGCAGAATTTTGTTTTCTACCTGGTTACATGGCAGATGGGTGTGTATATTACTCGAAGATCATTTCAGATGTGTGCTGACACCACAGGCTGTGGTGATACTTCGGAAATTTCTCATCTGATTGCCAAGATGAATGGGAACAGATGAAGACAAAGAGCTGTTGATGGGATGAATAGCAGGGAAGTGATCACTTTGAACTTAAATCAGTCATTAGCACTTCTGCTAAAGTTTTGCAATTGGTCACTCTTAGAAACCAATTGCCAGGTGCAGATTGCCTGGTTTAAAGTTCTGAGCTTCTTACAAACCATACCACTTCAGGACACAGTCCAGGCTCTGGATCATAAGATAACTCAGGTTGGAGAGGACCTTCAGAGATCTCTAGTGTAGGCTCAAAGCAGGGATAACTCTGAGCTCAGACCAGAATGACAAGGCTTTATTCAGCCAGGTCCTGGAAATCTCCAGAGATGAAGTCTGCATGATCCCTACAAGCATCCTGTTCTTCTCCTCCACTGTTCTCATGGTTTTTCCTCACAAAACCTCCTTTTTTTCAGCTTACCCCTTCTGTCTCATCCTGCAGCCATCCACCCCTCCTTAGAGCCTGGCTCTATGTGATGACATCCTTGCAGGCTTTGGCAGGCTGCTGTTAGGTTTTCCCAAAGCCTTTGTTCCTGCAGGTTGAACAAAGCCAGTTCCCTGAGCCTTTCCTCAGAGCAGAAGTGGTCCAACACCCAGAGCAGCCTGATGGCCCTCCCTGAGCTCACACGATTTTATTGATGTTTCGGGGGCCCAGAACTGAACATGTTGTTCCGAATGTGATCTTTTAGTGAGCACTCAGCAGAGTGGGTTAATCTCCAGCACAAAATAATGCCAGCTTTATATGCTGCTAGGAAAAACTGCTGGCTCAAGTTCGGCTTGCTGTTCACCAGGAATACAGGAGAGATGTAAATTAGTTGTAAAACTTAGTCTGATGTTTCATCAGCCTCATAATCTATAGCCTGTATTTCCTAACTTATCACTGTATGTCAGGTTTCTCTCCAATTTAGCTTCAGGGGTCTTTACCTCTTTTTCACAAATCCTGATATTTTGTCTTTTTTGTCTGCATCTGTTCCTGCCTGGCCTGTGAAGCTGGTATTTTCTGCCCTTGGATTCTCCTGGGATTTTCCTTTGTAACAGTGTATAGTAGGGATAACACATAGAAGCAGTGACAATAAAGAATAACTGGTGTTTTATGTGTTGTTTTTGGGAATATTGCTGTCTGCCAAGATTGAAGGACAGTCTCATTTGGCTCACGAAGCTTTGAGAAATCTTGTACAGGGTGAATTGTATTTGCTTTGCCTCAGCCATGCAGATACCTGCAATCAGAAATGCTTTGTCTGCAAGCCCAGATGGTATATCTCATAAAAACCACCTAACATAGCTGGAAGTTTAGATGACCTCTTGGTCTTGTGGACCTTTATATATTTTAAATATTCAGACTTCTGTTTCGCACCTGAAGATTCCTACATATCCTGCCCTGCTTTTGTCCTTCAGCCATCATTGGAACAATACTGTCATCTCAGCACCTTATGTTTTTTGCTACCTGCCAGAGAGAATGTCCTTGATGAACACGTGGCAGTTGAGAGTCCCTGATAAGGTGTGGCATTGCCACAGCTTCGTAAAGTTGCTTCCACTCTCAGCATGGCAGAGGAACTGATCTTCCCTTGAAGATAGTTATTGGAAGAGGTAAGATACATCCCTGTTTTTCAGAAGATGAGCATTTTCTGTGGTAGATTCTTCTACTTGCAGAAGGTAGACAGCATTGTTGCTGTGGAGGAGATCAAATCCTGGTTGGAACTGTCTCAGTTCAGCTGTCAGTCATGCAGGAATATTTCAAGAAGTATCAGAATGAATTTTTAATAAGTTAAGAGGTAATCTGCTCTGATTTACGTATAGCTAGAGGTGTTCAAGTAAGTCATGTCATATGAGTCCTACCCTGTGACTTCTGCTGTACATCTCCACAAGATCTTTATTTGCATTTATATTCCCTTAGCTGACTTGGAAAAACCAATTGATCCCAGAAAACAACCCTTAGCTAATCCATTTACTGACCTTAAGATATCCTGGGAAAAACAGAGGTAATTTTGTTGGGCTTTTTTTTTAAATTCAGAGGCTAGTAATATAGAACTTGTGAGATTATCATCCCTCTGTTGCAACCAAACAGCTCAGCATCTTGGAGAGTACTTATTGTCATGGATAAGGGTTTCATTTTCACTGAGACAGACCTTATCTTGGATGAAGCCCTCATAGTTGAAGTTCTCTGCAATGAAAGAACTAATGCTGCCAAAGTACAGCACAGCAGTAGCTGTCCAGCTATGCATTGGATTGTTTTTTATTTACTTTAATAGACCGGAGCACACAGAAAAGTAGAAAGCCTAGATATCAGTATGTAAATGGAAAGAAATGTTTGTTAAAAGCTTTGTGTTTTCAATAGGAAAAGGTTGTCCCTTTGTCTTAGAGTAAAAGAAACTTGTTGCTTAAAGTTTTGACTGGCCTTATTTATGAAGGGTGCAATTCTTCCTAGCTATGGAATTCATCTCAGCCAAAGCAAACTGTGATGTGAAGGTTATTAGGTATTCCTTTTTAAGAGGATGTTGCAGGTTCCTGAGTTCAAGCTACAAACAGGATGAAGCATCTCAGGCCACTAAAATAAAAGGCACTTCCTAGGCCCTAATTTCATTTGTTTGCCTTTGTTTGTTTATTGCAGTTGTAGAATTATTTTTCTGGTGTCACTTTTATCAGGGGTTTGTGCTCAAAACTGGATTTTTAAAGTCGTTATATTTATATTTTACTGTGGTGACCCTGACACAGACTCTCCTTCCTCCATCATGATTCTGGTCTCCCACAAAATGGGATTAAACAGCAACCAGCCAACCTTTGGACAGCTTTATTTTAGGGTGAAAAGGCTAATTGGGGGGAAAAAAACAGTGTAAAAGTTCATTTTCATGGGATTTCACTAACATGCTGCTGAGTCACAAGTTCACCAGTCTTCTGTTAAGTTTTTCATGTCTCTTAATCCTCACAGTTTCTGTGAAGATGAACAGTGTTGACTGTAGGGGCCCATTGCTTTCCAGTTTGTTTACCTTCTAGGATTTTGCAAGAATCTTCCCCAGGCATTATTAGGAGCTCAAGATTTATTTAGACTTTGTATCAGTGATACAGTACTTTTTTAGTGTTACATGTACCATTTACTTCAAATATGTCTCCATATAATAATTCCTGAAGTTTCCATATCCCAGAAGTCTCTCATCTGTTAGATGATTACATTAGAATGATGGAATTGTTTTATACAGAAGTTGGCTTCATAAATGCAAGGAAGAAGGAAATAGAATTCTACTCTGCAATAGTACTATGTAAAAACTATTTTTGTAGATAATAACTTTTAAGACCATGTCTATAGCAAAATGGAATACTGCTGAAATTCACTATTCTGCTGTTTTACGTAGAGGAATGTACATATACATAGTTAATTCTAAATAATAAAATGTAAATGTGGATATCTTGATCACTTCAAAAGTTCATAGTTCTGTAATTGTCTTTGGTATTTATTTCAGAATAATCACTGCCTAATCTGATGTATATGTCTCAAAAAGTTTTGAATACTTTATATGGAACTGTATTTGAAACTTAAAAGATTAACTAAGCTAAAATCTTTTGAAGAATAAAATATCTTATTCATAATTTTGACATTTCAGTTCCACCGTTACAATAGGGTTTTTTTTTTGTTTTCTTGAAGCACCTAACAGAAATTCTTGAAATAATAAGAATAAAATTCCCAGTGTTTATAAGCACTTCAAAAAAGGCAGTCAGCAGGAGCCAGGGAACTACAAAAAAAGGCAGTCAGAAGGAGCCAGGCTGGCCAGCCTCACATCAGTTCCTGAGAAGGTGATAGAGCAGCTAATCCTGGAAACTATTTCAGGCACTAGAAGGACATGGAAGTGATAGGAAAGTGAACACGGAATCGTCAAAGGGAAGTGATACTTGATAAACTTGATAAACTTCTGGAAATACCAGCTTCGGAGACAAGGAGAGAGCCTTGGATATTGCCTACCTAAACTTGAGAAAGGCTTTCAAAGCTGTCTGCTGTAAGGTCTTCATAGAGAGGATATGATGAAGTATGGGCTGGATGAGCAGAGCGAGGTCGATGGAAAACAGGTTGAATAGCTGGGCTCAGAGAGCGGTGCTCAGTGGGAGGAAGTCCAATTAGAGTCCAGTAATTAGCACTATACCCCTGGGGTCAGTGCTGGATCTGTCCAGTCCTGTTCAACATTTTCATTCATGATCCAGGGGCAGACTGTGCCCAGAGCAAGTTTGCACACAGCACAGGTTTGGCAGGAGGGGCCGATATGCCAGGGAGTTGAGTTCAGTTCTGGGCTCCTTGATGCAAGAGAGAGTTGGAGCTACTGGAGAGAGTCAACTCAGTGAAAGGCCACAAAAATTATGAAGAAACTGGAACACCTCTGCTAAGAAGAGGCTGAAAGAGTCAGGGAGAGCTTTTCAGTATGTATAAATACCTGCAAGGAGGGCACAAAGAAAAGGGAGACAGGCAGTTTTCAGTGGTGCCCCGTGACAAGACCAGAGACAATAGGCACAAACTGAAATATGGGAGGTTCCCTCCAGACATCAGAAAAACAAAAAAAATCCATTTCCTAGGAGGGTGACTGAGCACTAGGACAGATTTCCCGAAGAGACTGGGGAGTCTTGATCCTTGGAGATAGTAGAAAGCTACCTGGACAGCCCCACTTGAGCAGGGGCTTGGACCAGATGGTCGCCAGAGGTCACTGTCAACCTCAGCCCTTCTGTGGTTCTGCTGTGGAATACTCTGTAATTATAGTCTTTTGTTTTATTATTACTATTATTATTTGTTTTATTAATTTTTTCAGTGTTAGACTGTTTCAGACTTTCAGATTGTCTGGACTAGGCTCTCTTAATTGTCAAATAGTTGAAGGCAGTTTTGGCTTATGAACTCTGTAAATCATATGTCCAGAGAATAGGTTAGGAATGAGTGTTTTCAACACTCTCCTAGATTGAAGAAGTGATGCAATCCAAGGCAGAAATTTAAAATCAGTCTCAAGTGTGTTGGCAGACCTCTAGTAAGAGGGATCTTAGAGAAAGAGCTTTGTCCTTCGTGCTGCTGTCCAGGAAGAGCCTCCCAAGCAGCAGATACTAGAGACTGGATGATCCAGGAGGGCCATCTAGCCTTTTCAGAGTGTGACTTTGTACAGTCATCCCTACATCTTATAAATTATCTGATTGAACAACATAGAATCAGCACTTGGTTATCTCTACAATTGTATTGGTCCAAAGTGACCAGCGTTCTGATCAGTAGACTGCCAGTGTCAGATGATTACAACAAAAGTCTATACATGCAATGACATGCTCCATAAAGGAAGAAAAAGCCATTGATCTACAGAGCAAAACACTTGCCATGGGCACTTGAACCTCTGGAGACAGCCTGCCCTGACCACTGACCGAGCACATCGCTGTAGTGGTGAGTGTTGTTTGTGGGCCTGGCATCTGTTTATGGGCACTGCTGACCGAGTCTAAGCTGCAGTCAGATAAACCTCTAGGGAAGATATGAAGTGCAGGTCCAGGGACAAGGTCACATTAGCAATGGTGTTTGAGTTGGCCTCTTGCTTGCATTACGTGTTCTAAAAGGACTATGATCTTCTGGGCTGTCAAGTCCACATTTTGCATAATACTGTATTTCCTTATCATTACAACCAAATTGTTTATAGTAAAAAAAGCATGTGTGAGATGGTGAACAACTGGCTCTTTTGTGCTGTCCTGTTTATGTGTTAATCCATGCTCAAATTCTTTTCAAGTTTTCTCCAAGGATTATATCAGATATTTCCCTTCTGTCATGCTTGTGTGATAGTGGTTCTGCAGGCTCAGTCACACATTCTACTGGAAATTCAGAAGTGGTTTCTCAAGTGCAAATATCCTACTTAATACTCTTCACTCAATTTCGGAGTTACAGTGTTCCTGGTTAAATCAGTAGCAATTGTGAAGGCCTAAGCCCTTTGGAAAATGCAGCCGGGTGTATTAATGATAATACCCAGAGTTCAAGTTTACAAACTGCTTTTGAAACTGTTGCATTATGTGCACAATAGCTGAGATACTGAATAGGTTTCCCTAGATTTTCCAAGGACCTAAACACCGCCAAATTACACCCTCCCCTTTAGATGTTACTATTTTGATCTGATCTAAAACCTGACCTACCCGAAATAATTACAAGCCTTCCTGAAGTTCTAAATATGCATTTCGATTAAAAAAATGCTACTGAAGTCACACCTGTCAGTCTGGTTTAAGTTTTAATTAATTTGTTCCTCAAGATTACCATACCTAAAAGAAATTGTAACAGCTGATGAAATTGCTTCATATGCCAAGAGTGACAGTGAGATAACATTTGGTGAAATAAAAATGAGACTTTCTGAGCATTGAAAAAGTTATGAGAGGCTGCTTGCCAGTCTTTCAGACATAGAGAAAGACAGACAGGAATTACTTCAGGCTGGACTTTTGTAATAGTGAATTGGCTTAGCTCATGTTTTCTGGACTGTTTCCATTTGGTGTTAACACCCTACTGTTACTTGCAGCTCTGCAAAGCAAATGCAGACTAAAGTCAGCATGACTTCTGCCACCTCCATGTATGATCATAGCTCTCCCTTTGACACAATGCTAGGTATCTGCTTTCTGTCACACAGTGACATGTGTCATGCCAGCACAGGCAGATACAGAGTGTGGGCAGTTTCCCTTCCATTTTTCTTCTGCTGTGGAGAGTTGTGGCCTTCTTATTTTCAATGCTCAAGTCATAATGTTTTGATTCATAAAAGACTGAGGATCTCCAGTGGTTTGCTTGAAAACTAGGCTTCAGCAAAGAGAAGAGGTGGCATCCATAGGTGCCTGGTAGTTCATGATTGCTGATAGCTTACCAGTGCTTTTCACATGAGTTGCAAGTCTGTCTTTTGATGGTCTTTCAGAAGAGTAAAGGTGCTTCTTGTCTCTGCATAGGCTACAAAACACTTGGATAATTTCTCCATGTGACATCAGTAAAATTGGTGGTGATGGGGAGTTGCATACATGTGACTGTACTTAGCCCGCCCACACAGAAAAGGTGGAGAAGAAGGAATATTCGTGCACCACTGCTGTCTCCCTTTGAGTGCTTAGCAAGGTCATGACTGAGCTCTTTGCATGAGGCAGGGGGGGCCCGCGGCAGCATGCCTGTTACTGATACTCTGCAGTGATACCCTGCAGTACCTTACATCAAAGCACTTCATGGATAAATCAGTGGCATCTTTGTGATGTGTTTTTATGGGCTTTGTCTCGTCTATTGTCTACAAAACAAGGTAGCTTGTTCCTGACATGGAGCATATCCCTGGATATCTCTTCTGCCCCGTTATCTGGGCCTGCCACAGGAGCTCACACTTCCACTGTGTTTTAGGAAATTTTTCATGATGCTTATTCAGCAGTACTGCCAAAGGAGAGGGTGGGTTTTTTTCCTTCCTTTTTTTCTTCCCCTTTTTTTTCTTTCACTTTCCTTTCCCTCTCTCTCCTTGTGGTTTCCTCTCCTACTGTTCTTCGGCCCAGTACTCACAAAACTCTTGAACCTTGAAAAGAATTGTCTCTTTTCTTCTTACTTCCACTCACAGATCAAGTAGCATGATTGCACTGTTTTTTCTGAATTCTGGATTGTGCTATTATGCTCTCTGTGTTGCATCAGGAAGCATTACTGTTCTCCATAGCAGAGCTTCACAACAAAACTTGCTTTTCTTGCTTAAAGCTCCTGTGCACTTTATTTTCTACTTCTTTTGATGTCTTACAGTTATGAACGAGGATTGCTGCTGTAAAATTCATGGCAATTTCTTTATAAATGGAAGTAGCTGGAAGAGATCCCTCTGATAGACAAAAATGAAATTAAACTTCAGTTTGCAGCTGGCCAGTATGTAGCAGCAATAGCATTGCTGTCATCTGGGTGCCTAGGGTATGTCTCTATGGGCTTCTTCTGTATGAAGATTTTAAATAAATATGACAGGAGCCCAATACCCTCCTGTCAATTTTAATGTCATAGCAGCGAGTACTCATAGCAAGTATACACAAGAGGTCTGTCTCCTCTCTTGACAGTTCAGGTTAATAATAGGAATGCCGTGTTGGTTAATACAAAGTTTTGCCATAAATATAGAGGATGAAAATTAGAAAATTGTTTGGCCTTTTGATAAATTAAGGACATTCACTTTACACCTGCTCTTATTGCTTTTTTTGTGGTGATAAACTCAGAATGATTGGGTAGGCATTTTACATGAAAAGAGTATGCAAACTTGTTTTTTGGTCAAAAATTTACACATATCAAATGTTTATAAAATGTGATCTCTGGAAATAATGTAAAAGGAGGATTGTAAGTGAATACAACTACAAACAGTAAATATCTCAGACATTGCTTTGGCTTCTTGTGTTCTAATTTTGAGCTTTTTGAAGTCACAACTATCTGGTTGTTACCAGAAACCTGTAGTAATATATGTGTTTGAGGTTTTTTCAACCCCTATCAGAGAATAAATATTAATGAACCACAGCTTTTTGTGTCTGGGAACAGCCTGAATTGTAGTCTGGCCTCAGGATTTATTTGCACCTAGCAAATAAGGTCCATATGGGAGGTGCTCTGGGAGTCACTATGAGACTGAGAAGTGACCACAGATAGACATTGTTTCCCAAAATATGCTATTGTTACTTCTGGCTTTGTTGCATTCCACTGACCTTTGCTATTTTATGTTTTGCAGCTCTCATTTGAATAAAATATTCAAATAATACCTCTAATTTTCAGTTAAATGAAAACTTTCACTTTTGGGGGTGCCAATTTTTTAAGATTGTCTGTATTGTAAGTTATCAAACCAGAATGTAGAGCCTTAGTGGAATTGGAGACCATTTTTGGATACGTGCATTTCTGTCAGTATGATTTCTTGTCTGTCTCTCACACTCTTTTGTGGTATGTTTTTCTGATGCAAGCAGTATAACCATTTGTAGCCTTTCCTGATGTTCTTTGACTTAGCAGTCCCAGGGCAGTATGTCTTTTGTTTTCTCCCTAAGTCTTTGAGTATAAAAAAAGAAAGAAAGGTAAGATCCAAATTGATGCTGTTGTTCCTCTACAGTATTTTTAAGCCTTCTTGTTGCAAAGGTTTTCAGCTGTGTCAAAGATCATGTGAATTCAGAAGAGTTCAGCTGAATCAGACAGTGCATCACATTACAGTCCAGCCTGCAGCAAAATCTGGTTGCTACCAGTTCCGAGTTCCTGATCTTCTCTATTTACATGTGAAGTGATTATGCTGTAAGTTACAGAGATGTTTTCTCAGCAAAGCACTGACTTTGGAAATATGTTATCCAAAGTCATCACATTATAGAAAATAAACAGTTTGGTTATTAATTTGCCATTGTTGCACAGTTAACATGTTCTTACTAAAAACAACCAAAAAAACCGATTGGTTTGGTAACTACCCTGTGGGGGCTGAGAGGCTGTTAGAGAAGGACAGGATCATTACCTCCCCTGTACCCTCTGCCAGAAAGTGCCATTTAAAAATTTCCTCTGGTTCTTGCTCCTGCAGATCTTGAGCTCCCTCTAACCACTTGATTTTGTAATGAAAACTAAACAGAGATGTGTTTTGTACGGAACTCTTAAAATAGTCAGCGTTATGTAGATGTTTAGCTCTGTGCCTCGGCATATTGAGGAGTCGTAATGGTGGGAAGGAATATAAGAAAATGTAATGGAACCAAGAGATAAATAATGGAAAATACATTTTTGTAGTGGAAATGTCTCGTATTTACAAAATGTTTCTTCCAAATGTGAAAATTTGAAAGAATACACTGTCAGAATGTCACACCACATTATGAAAAGCTATGTAGTGTTTTCAAATTGCCCACCTGGTTTTGTGCGTGGTGGATGATGTAGTTATTGTGACAATGGGCATTTTCACTCTTTAATTGTTTGAAAATCTGATTGCAGTCTTAAGTTTTCATTACTCTTCACTCTGATGTACTGGGACTCCATTAAACTACATAAGAGTAAAAATTACCTGAATCAGGAAAGATTTCTGCATTTGCATGTTAATAGGCTTTTACAAAGCGTATTCTGCTTCATTAGTAAATAAAAAGCCATTAATTGCAATGTTTCTATGTCCACATACACACAGGATGACCAAAGTAGGTTTTTGAAATTGGTTTTTGAAGCATGCAGAGGAATTGTATTGTTATTTTTGCTGATCTAACCTAAGTTGATACTTAGATAGGTACACTTTTCAAAGGTGAGTAGGCTAATGACTTCTTACGTCAGCTCCCATTATTATATTGTCACTGGTTGTAGCATCCGGGCAGTGGACAGTGGTACTACCACCAGGCAGTTGTTTTGGAAAAACTGTGTTCTTATTGAGGACACCCTTCAGCTAGAACTACAGAAACAGAACTTTAGACAGGGCTCCAGCCAAAACTAGTGGATAAAGTAAAACATTTTAGTGCGTCTTTTTTTTTTCTGTTGTGCTGCATACAGAAATGATGACACCAGTATAAAACACTAGTACAAACTCCCAGTATAAAGTACCACCAGTACTGCTGCTGCTTAAAAAAATGTAAACTCAGCTGAGACTGTGAATCTATGGGTTTTTTTCACTCCTCAGAGGCTGATATATTTGGCTGGTAGAAGCAAAGCTACATGTGCATCACAAACAGAAAAAATGTAACCTAACCCTGCTCTGTATGGTTGCAGGTAATGTTGCCAGGTCGTCAGCTGCCATCCTGCAGGTGCTATAGTACTTCTTCCAGAAAATGAACTGCTTTTGCTGTTATTAAAGCAATTAAAGGCCGTTCAAACAAATGGAACACCAGGAAGTGGCAGATTTAACAGACTGAACCAGAAAAGTAGCAGTCATTCTTGTTTGATTAACAGAAAAATCACTAGTGATATTGACATTCAGGAGTTTGTAGTTGCTTGAAGATTTCTGTGTCCCATTGAGATGAGTGGGTACTACTTTAGAACTATATTCAGATTTAACAGCACATTGATCTGTTGCCCATTTGCATTGTCATGACTTCTATTATCACTTTACAAAGCTAGACATTTATTCCACACTGAGTGAAAACTTACTGTCTAAGAACTCCTCTTGGCATCCTTCAGATTGCAATGCTTTGAATTCTGTTGCTATTGATTTCCTCAAGGTCATTTTCTGTGTATTTTCATGGTACCGAGTCCCAGTCCCATTGACAGTGGAAGTTTTGCAGATGATTGTAGTAATATCCAATATTGACCTTCTAGATTAAAACCTTAAGATTAATATGGAAGGAAGAAACAGTCTGTTCAGGTGACTGGATGTCTCTAGATGGAAAATGATGCCTTTCCAACCGCCAGCGCTCAGCACAGATGTAGTAATGGTAGTAGAGGAATCAAGTGGTTGCTTCCTCTCAGTTCAGTGGAGGTGAGCTTCTCTGTGGAGAATTATACTTCACCAAGTTCATTTAAACAAAGATGCACCCGTGTCTGAATCCCTTTGAGAGAACTTTGTTCCTTGTCTTATGTTGCAGTAAAAATTTAGCTGGGCTAAGTGTATTAGGGACTAGGGGGTTTCTTGCTATTAAAGGTAAGCTGTTAAGTTAAAAACATTTCTTAATTCTGTCTTCTGTTGATCCCATGTGGGCTCTGAATATAAGATTGCATACGTAAAGAATGTTTTCTATGTCTGGATGACAAGATGAATGCCTCCACTTGCCACTGGAGAATAGGGAGAATTGAGTCAATAACTTTGGCAGGGTTTAAACTAAAGCAAGTTCCTGGCCGAGAACACTCAGCTTACACAATCTTCAGCTGGGATCTGAAAGTACCAGAGTATCTTTATGATCTTCTGCAATGCCCTTTACTATGTTCAGAGCTTCCCCAGGACTGGCCTATTGAAATGAACAAGAACTTCTTCATGGTCTCTTGTGATGTGAGCAGAGACGTTTGTTTTGGAGAGCTTTGCATAACAGTAGGGTGCAGCTGTGGAATGGAAACCATGCAGAATGCATGGTGTAAAATTGGGTTGAGAAGGCTCCTCAGGACAATTGTGTGGCTATGGAAGATGATGTAGCATTTATGCATGTGCAGACGCCTTCATATTTGACTTTGTGTCTGCAGTGGTTTTTGGGATACCAACAAACGATACTGCAATTGCTCAAAGCAGTAGGAGAGTGAAAGGTTCACATCTACTGAATAATTAATATTGTGAAACACTGGAAAGCAAGATTCAGGTTATGAACTTTTAACAGGAAAGGTTGGGACATTCTGGGCCACTGCTGTTTGTCTCTGAGACAAACACAGATTCACCTGGGCAGGAGTGATTTTAACCTTCTCATTAGTTTCTACTTTCTCATGTCTTCCTCACTGCACTGCCATCCTGTTTCCCTAGTACAGCGTCATGCTGTTTTTCCAGTCCCACTCCATCTTTGATCTGGTGGGAGATGGAGGAGCTACAACAGTATCACAACTGGCTCATTTGTCTCTGTAGTCAGGCACTGCAGTGCAGGCCCATGGCCATGATATTCTCAGCACGGAAGCCTTGCTGTATGGGAGCATGCACAGGGATGCACTTCAGCACTTGACAAACACGTGGAAGACTTGGTCCTCTCTCCCCTTTGCACCACGGTCTTTGGTCATTTTGCAAATTCCTAAAGTCTACCCTATTTCATTCCGTATTTTGGACTTCCCTTTGAGTAGTGTCACCATTTAAGCACTACTTGCTTAAATTTCAGTTATTATATGTCAGTTAATGTCAGTTTTTATACCTCTCTTTTTCCCACAGTTAAGTAGTTAACAGATTATTAAGTGGGCTAATGCTGCAGTCACTGTCTGTGAGAAGTTGGTCATTGGTGTTCACTAAGAGCTAATGGAGATACTGCAATAGCAGGGTTGAACCTTTATAAATCAACCAGCAGTTGGAGAATTGCGGATGATTGCTAAATCCTCTGAGTCTACAGAAAAGGTGAAATACTTAAATCTTCATTTTGTGATCAGAAGGTGGCATGAAAGAGAAATTTATTCTCTGATAATAATATCATATGCAACAATGTATATAAGAGATGGTGGATATCTTTCTCAAATAATTTCCTTTTGTAGCTAATGCATGCACTAAAACCAAAGATGAATGAGAGGCTGGTGAGCTTAATCAGGCCGTATGCTGCAGTGTGTTGATAGTGAATATAAGAATAATGAGTGTCAATCAGTTGGCTATTAAATGTAACGGCCAGTCATTTACCACCTCATTAAAAGATCAGGACATCCGATTTGCTTGTATGTGAATAGTAAAACAAATAGTAATTAAAGTTTCCTGATAGGGCATTGTGTTCTCTTGGGGTGTATCAGGGCACAGCCTAATACACGTGGACAAGAAAATTGTTTCCCAAAAGTAGCGTCGGTAGGTATGTATATGAATTTTGTGTGTGTGTGTGTGTGTGTACAAACTGCATTTCATCAAGTTTTGGCATCAAGGGGAAGTACTGCTTTTTACTTGTTTTACTGTTCGCTGCAGCATCTGCATATCTTTGAGGTTGTTCCCTACTTAATGTACGCGAGACTCTGAGGTTCAACAGTGCCATCCTGTGGATGATCTAGAGGTCTGGAAGCTCTGGCAGATAAATAAATGACCTCAACAGGATAAATTATTACAGAATATCAAATACTGGATGTCCCCATGCAGTCAGCTAACTATTTCCCTCTGGTAGTCAGTCAGACTAATTATTACTTTTCTGTCCAGAAAATTAATAACCTAAATGTATTATAACCAATGGGAAATTATTGCAAGCAAGCTGATGAGCAGTGTGCTTGTTAGTTTTGTTCTGTTGCTGAGAAGTGTGCTTTTAATCATCTCAGTGGGGTTTTAATCATCTTGAAATTTCTTTTTGGAGACAATGCCAAAATCAAAGGCAACTATGTAAATTCAAATAAGCACCCCTATAAAGATGTATCTGGACATCTTTAGAGAAGCATTAGATGAGGAAACTAAGAGTAGTTAACTTTCATGTTTCCTAACCAGAAAATATGAACTCCCAAAAAACCTTGAAGATTAAGCTAGGTGGTTTGAACAACTGGGTACAATACTTTTAATTGCAGAAGTAGAAGGGCAGGATTAAAGTATGAAGTTTTGTTGACTGAAAATGAAATTCTGCTCAGAATACCTGGGGACCTTTCTGTTCATTGTGTGAATATCATGCCAGGACAAGGTAAAAACCCACAAAACTTGCTTTCATTAGGGAACACTTGGGAGATCAATGAGTAACTGCAGATCATACTATTTAATATATAGTTTTAATTTTACTTGCCTAAGCAAATAGTAAGGAAAATGAATGGTGTTTATTTGGAAATGAGCAGGGAAAAAAGGACAAGCTGATCAGTGAAAGATTCTGCTCATTTTTCAAGTTTGTGCTCTTTTGGGGTGCAGGAGCCAAGGGGTGTGCTGTCTGTGTGCTGCCTTTGCCTGATGGGTCAGGGATCTGGTGCAGATCCAGGATCTGTGTTGTAATCTCTTTAGTTTGCAGGAATTTCTCCTTTGCTTTCTTCATGGCCGTCATAGAAACTTCTCCTTTGCTTTCCACAGCTAGAGGCCAACTGTGAGCCACAGTACATGCCATGGCATGATTTGATTAAAATGAGGAAACACCAAGTTACAAACTCCGGTGTTATTCTTGGATAGTTACAAATTATGACAATTTGTGGTTCCAAAGCCCTAGAAAAACATGTCATGCTGTTATTTATATATTCCATATATCTGTTTGCCAGACTCACATAAAACAGCAAAAGGTGATCACCAGCGATGAGAGATATTGATCCCCATGAGTATGAAAAGATAAATCTGAATAATTCCCATTCTTTATTCATAAACATGAATCATACCAACTAGAAGGTTAGTTTAACACAGTTTTAGTGATTTAACTTTTGTCTAATGTATTTTGATAAAAAAAATTTCTAGTCTAACAAAAGCCGTGTATAGTTTTGTCCTGTTTAGAGTAGGCTAACCTGTTTTGAATGTAGGAATAGTGGAAATTTTGAGGTTGATGTCTTATTTACAGGAGATTCTGCATTTAATTCTATGGTATTTTAAAGGTATCTGTTATTACTAATTTTAAATGTAGTCTTCTGCAAGTGTCACTTTCTACTTACACTGTAAAGGACGTAAATGAGAGCAATATTATCCACTCCTCTGTATACTGTATGCAAATAGTTCTTAGCTGTCTCCTTATGTAGAAGGTTTTCTATGCTCTCTCAGGTATTTTTTCCATTTTTCTTTTTGCTCTAGTTCTTCACTTATGTTCCTGGCATGAATACAGTATTTTAATTGAGTTATACTGTGAGGTACTATTTCTACTATTGCTTTTTCTCATTTGTTGTTTGTCTGGGCATGTTATTTAGATTTTCCTGATCAGGAGTGTACATGGAGCACTTGCCTTCTACACTGGCTGCAGTAAGACCCATTTCCCATTTTAGGAGCTTTTGTGTTCATATGGACAGGAACGGTGCACGTGTGTGGGTCTGTTTCCTGGTTTGTCAAGTCTAAACTTAGCCTTTTCTTCTGGATTGCACTGTGAGCAGTGCTCGTGGTCCTTCCTCCAGACTGGATCTGCTATTCGAACTGCTGCTGGAAGCCAGCATTAGATCTGATCCATCCCATCAGGTAAGGGTGCAGCGGACAATTTGAGTGCTGCAGATGGCAGAGTGGCTTCAGGTGTTCTTCTCCCACATGCCTGGGGGTATGTGCTCTGCTTAGTTCTGCATTTGGGGCCACTCTGGAACAGCTGTGAGTCTGTGTAATCTCTGTATGTGTACATGCACAGCCTCTGCACGTGTGCGTGCACATTCACTGCATTTATTGATAGATAGAGAGATACAGTTAACTCTAATTTCCCTGTTGAATTAGAAAACTAATTTATTCAGTTTCTCTAATTTACTGGAGTTGGATAAATACTCATCTGCTATATGTGTGTTCTGTGGCCTCTAGGAGATTTCACAGAAATCCCTGTGCTTGTCTTTACGGTATGTCTGTCATACTTCAGTTCAATCAATCCCTTTAAGGTGAAGGCATAAGATTTTAGTATTATTAATGCCTCATTTCATCTAGTTAATGATTTTTTCAAGTATTTAATCTTCTTTGTGATTCACTTTCCATGTCAGATAAAGATCTTACTTAAGCTAAGTATTATGAAATAATAGAAATCTTTATTTGAATACAGTCAGGATAAATGAATCCAGTAGAAAATCTAATGCTAAACAGGTGCAGCATAGCACATGTAAAATCAGGGTAAGTTCTCTGAATGCTTAGATCACAACAGATGTGTTCTTTTTCTCCATATGTTATTACAAAATAAGGATTTGCTCTGAAAGTGTTGACACAAACACTAACCAGTCTTGGCAAACATGCTGTTGTGTTCCTTACACCGTATCAGCTGTGGCTGTTTATTAACTTTAAATAAATGTGTGCATTAAATAGCTATAAAGCACATATATATATACACAAAATCATTTTTTGTCAGAAAGTAATTTTTTTTTTTGCTTTCTTGTTTACTGATGCCTAGACAAAGGAATGCTGCATCTTCAAAACAACATCTGTCAAACTGATTTTCATCAGATTAAGTATATCCTCAGAGCAACCATTACAGCTTACAAAATACTGGAAATGTAGGTTGTGCTTTGCATAAAACACCAATAGAATTTAAAGTGCTTGAAAGTGTTTTACAAATGTAGCGATGATAGCCTGTGCCTGTTCTCCATTTTTGTTTCTATTTTCGGGAGGTTCTTGGGAGAGATAATGAGTGATGTTGCAACACTGCAATCCCAGTAGATGTCTCAGAGTGCAGTTACGGAGTTACGGTCCTGGCAGCTAATCTGAGTCCACAAATGGCATGGTTTTGGAGTCTGGCAGTAGAGATTGAATTTATTATGACAAAATTCATCTGTAGTAAGAGTTCTGTCATTAGGAATGAAATTAAACCATGAATCAGTGACTGATTATCCAGGCCTTTCTCTGATCCACTGAATTCTTCATTAGTATAGATGTGCAATTATATATGCTTTGGCCTGATTCTGATTCTATAGATCATCAAAGATAATGAATAATATTAAATTTTTTAAGATTTTTTTCTGAAACAATGTAATCTGGTAAAAATGGGGGGAAAGCCAGTGGCTTTGACATAGAACATAAAAACCAACACACTCAATCATTCCCATTTCTGGCCAGCTTTCTGTCTTTTTCCCTGCTACAGAATAGTTAATGCATGGAAATGAGCTTCCTATTAGGCTGGTGTGTCTTGCATAGGAGAGAAGCATTTTGCCTGTGTAATGAGTTAAGTAGAGAGGTGAAGCCTCATTACAGTGTGCACCCACAGCCAATTGTGGAAACTTGGGGCAGCCAGAAACAAATGGCAGGGTTTCTGGAAAATCTATGTGGATGGAAGGTGGAGGCACTTGAGCTGGAAGCCAGGTCAATGTTCCTATTAGTTCTTCTGTTCAAAAGCTGGAAATCTAGCATAAAGCTGGAAGAGTCCAGTCAAAAATCCATGGACAGGACAAATAAGGGGGAGAGTCAGGGAGAAAATTGTTCCAGCCGCATCTGTGAGTGGATATATTTTTGAGACTCTGATTTCCTATGAGGTTGTTCCCCATGTGTCAGTGCTATCCTAAAATGTTCCACATGAACCCTACTAGGTGAGGTGTTTTAGTGCCTGCCAGAGACCTGTGGGAGAGCCCTAATCAGTGCCCTGTTTCTAAGGCAGTGTAACTAAAGACAGTCACAGAACCCATTGCATACAAACAAGACTAAATATGTTATATCATGATAGAGTTCAAGATAAATGCCTTATATGTCAAGAATATAGTTTTTTACCAGGAGAATGGTACTGAGATTTTTGTCTCCTTTATAAAGATGTGCTAGCTGCTTCTGTGGTACTATCTGAGACATAAACCTCAGACTGGATTTTAGCTTAACTGAAAATGACTATGATCTTTACAGGATCTTCAGCCTAGTTCTTGAGACAAAAGAACATACATCTAAGTTAAAATAAGTATGGAGATAGGCCAAAAATTCTAACTCTGTCCAGCTCTATTATGTACTTGGGGAACTTAACATTTGCAAGTTTGGGTCCTTTGAATATTAATAGCGTGACATTTCAACAGGAGACCAGGGTTTCTGAGAGAATTTTTGCAATTTACAGTGGTAAAATCTATGTTTGAAATGACCATTACACAAGAGATTCCTTCTGGTTGTCATTTTTGGCCAAAGCTGTGGAGCATTGCACTTACTTTTGAAGCAAGAAGTATGGAACACAGCAGATAATACAGTGTGGTAGTCAGCAAACAGGTCGTGGCACATTCAGCAAATACAGGCTCTGTTGGGGAAATGTTGATTTGAATTTCATGCATCAACCAAGCATAATGAACATGGAAAGGTAATGTTAAGAATATTAAAAAAATCCGTCTGATTTGACTTTTTTTTACTTTATCCAATGTTGTTAATAATGCAATGTCAAGCGAAAAAATGGGTTTTCTGAGTGTGACTAAAGCCAGATTCCATGTGTAGTTCAAGAATATCTTGCCATACTTTTTTTTTTTCCATTTCCTGTTCATTTCCTTTATAATGTCATGGTGTTAGTTTGTGAATTGTACCTTGAGCCACTACAGCACATCTGTATTTTCTCAGTCAAAGTTATTTCTTTGAGTTTGTTACTCAGCATCTAGTCAGTCTCATGCAGACTGTAACATACCAATTGGCTCCGTACAATTAGGATGAAATGGAAGTGTTTTGCTATTGATGTTCGCTTGTTATTAGTTTGTACTCACAGAAAATTAGATTGAAAAAGTCTAATGCAGCTATCAAAATATTACTTCTGATTGCAGGAAATATCACTGTTAATCTTTAATGGAAGTCCTTTAGAGCAGAACTTGCTTCCTTTCTCCTTTTTTCTAAGCTTGTCTCTTTTTCTGACTTCTTAAAAATTTCTAGGAGGGATGCTGAGCCTTGTTAAATAACCAGGCTGTTCAGAGACTGAGTAGCAATACTGTGACTTAAACAGGGCTCAGACTGTATTTATGAGTTTATTATATCAAGTCTAATGCTGCGCTGCTTGTTATCTTAACTTCACATAACATCATGTTAATAAATTTGTACAAGCTGTGTAGTTATAAAGTGCATCCTAATAATCACTATCATTCTTCTAATAAGTCATTTGATTTGTGTTTGCTTTGTATTGTTCCAACCTTGTGAACTGTAACATCACAGGGTAGAGCCCTCCTCATGGTCTAGGTTAATGAACCACCTGCTCTGAGTCCTCAGTTACAGACATGCTCAATACGAGGGACATCTTTACACTCTCCTTCCCTTTGCACTGCCTCGGGTTACATGGTTTTCTTGCAGGAGAACTACCTATACTGTGGAGACTTTCTGGAGCTCCAGGTCCCGACCCTTCTGCAGACTCCATGCAGATGTATGGTTTTACTTGCCATGGAGACCACTGAGGCTGCTGAGTGCCTGCAATTCAGACACCAGCAGTGCCAGCAGGGAGAGCAGTTGGATGTGGCTCTCCTGTGGCCACCAGGTAGAGGTGGTCAGTTCCAGAGATCAGTGCCTCAGGGAAATGAAACCCTCTTGCTGACCAGGCTCAGAGAACTCTGGATGTGGAGAGTTGGCTCCATCCTATTGGCATGGATGGAGCGTCTGCAAATGGAAAAGCAGGGCACACTTTTGCTTTATGTTTTTTAATGTCTGTTTTATTACAGACAGGATTCTTCTTGTTGTAGTAGAGTAGATAACTATCTGCTTGAAAATCTGATTTAAAGTACTGAGTGTTGCTCTTTCTGAGACTCAGAATCCTAATTCATTTGATTGACAGATGTAAACTTGGAATTTATTTTATTCTCTAACACAGCAGTGACTTTGGTGCAGCTATAGTTTTCATTGTGCAATACAAATATGCTGAGCCTAAAGTACTGCTGGCAGCTTATGTGTAAAAACTGAGGATTAAGAAACCAATGCAAACAAAGACTCTCAGCTTTAAGTAAGAAACAGTGTTGTTGGACTAGCCTCTTACTGCTGTCACAATCAATGTGAAGTAATAGCAGCCAAATTCTACAGGTCTGGTTTTGGCTTCAGTAAGTACTACTATGGCAATAGTCATCTGAAGAGGAAATTTGTCTTGTCTATTTGAAACAGTCAGTAATTTCCAAAAATGCCACCTTGTTTTGCATTGTATATGTGATGTACTTTTCGTTTTTACCTTCTAAATAACTGGTACAAATAATTCCCCTTATTTTTTTTCAGCCCACCTAAACCAGCGGTGTTCATCTCCGGTGTCATTGCTAGGGTAAGATTTTCAGTAAATTTCTCTCAGTCATAACAAAATTACTGTAGACTTTTCAGAATTATCACTGATCAGAGCAAAACTAATCTTTTTCATACCCCTTTCTCTTTTATGAGGAGAGGTTTTATGCTTTTTATGTTCGTGTAAGGTCCTTTGAGCATTCTTTCTGGGTTTGTGTGAAATTGAAATTATTCATTGAAATTATTTCCACCGTTTTACATTGAATTTTAGCACTTTAAGGTTATTGGATCATCTTTTTATATCTAAGCTGGATATTATTGCAATCATTTCCTTTGGAAGCAGTTGCATATTAAACTGCTGCTGTAGGTGGATCTGTGAGAGGAGCAACACTCCTGCCTGTAAGGATACATGCTTGAAGATAATGTTCCTTGAGGTACTTGGGATTCAAGGTATTATGCCCTGAATTTTAAGAGCCATCAGGACCTGTAAACCCATAAACTGAATCAGTAGCATTAACTAGCCATTAATCATATGATCAGTAATTTATGCCTTGTGCATGGTGACAGGGCTTTTATCACAGTGAGGGTTACCTTTATCATGATGGTCTTACATCATTGGGGTTTGTAATGTCGTTTACTGTAAGATGCTGTGGTTGGGTCAGATCCCATGGGTGGGAAAAGCGAGCTGATGCCTTTTTCCTTGGCCCACGAGGAACAGGCAATTGGGAGAGCAGGTAGAAAATGTCATGTCTGAGAAGACAAGATATTTGAAAAGCAAAGCAACTTGCAGTAGAGAAAAAAATGCAAAATGTAATAAGTTAACCTAGTGATTTAAAAAAAAACCTAGCAAGCAAACCCTTTGTAAGAGTGTTGCCCTATGAGCTGGAAGTTTCTGCCTTATGATATGTTTGTCCCAGTTTCTAAAGAGGGAAGTTGTGGTGCTATTTCCCCCTCTCACTGAGCACTGATAATATTTGTTTCCTGTTGCTTTTTGAAAGCTTTGTGAGACTGATCCTAGAGATGGCAGTGACATTATATAGGTGACATAAGGGTTACACCTGAACTGAGACTGCCCAACTACAGCACCTGAGACCTCGTTAAAAGAACATGTTAAACTTAAAAGCCAGTTATCCAACACCCATAAGTAGTTTTAGAACCTGCTTTCTTCCTAAAGAACTGGCATTGTTTAGCATGGAAAAGAGAAGGCTTTGGGATGACCTAATTGCAGCCCTCCAGTGCCTGAAGGGCACCTACAAGAAGGATGGAGAGAGACTCTTCACAAGAGCATGTAGTGACAGGACAAGGGGGAGTGGCTTCGAACTGAGAGTAGGTTTAGATTAAATGTTAAGAAAAATTAGTTACTGTGAGGGTGGTGAGGCACTGGAACAGGTTGCCCAGAGGAGTTGTGAATGCCCTATCCCTGGAAGTGTTCACGGCCAGGTTGGATGGGGTTCTGAGCAACCTGGTCTAGTGGAAGATGTCCCACACACATAGCATTGCAGTTGGAACTGAATGATCTTTAAGGTCCCTTCCAACCCAGGCCATTCTATGATTTTGATTCCTACAGTAGGTTTTCTTCTGCAGGTAGTTTTTCGTGCCACCTTAGCTTATTTTTAAAATAGTCTCTTCTTTCTAGTGGCTTTGTGAAAACCAAAGAGATCTGAAGATAGGAACATTTGGGGTTTTTTCCCCTAGGGTCACATTATGATACTATATTGTTGGATAGTGTGTGTGCAACTGGAAGAAGTGAAACTTGTGTAAGAAAAATTTTAAAGTTCTCTAAAAGAATAGAAAGATAGAATGTGTACAAGGGGATTTCAGAGTACCATGCAACACTGTTTACCATCTGCTTTTCACATTTTTTAAAACATATCAATTTAAACTAGAAAGTACGCTTTAAGATTTCTTAAATTTTTCCTACTGTGTTTTTCGAACAGGGTGATAAGGACTTCCCTCCAGCTGCAGCTCAGGTGGCTCATCAGAAACCACATCCTTCCGTGGAAAAGCTTCCTCACCCACAACATGTGAAACAGCACATCCACCAGCCCCGCAAATGAGCTCTGCGTCAGCATCTCTGCTGAACTACTGTCAGTGAATAAGTTTTCAAGAGAAGACAAGAACCCTTTAGGATTCATGCTGTCAAATCAGTAAAATTGGCCTCTTAAATAATGTGCTGTTTCTTTTACTTTAATTCTCAAGGGTTAATAAAGATGAAGACATTGTTCAGTTGTTATCCTAGATGGAAAATTCTCTATTAAGTATTTGCTGATCAGGGGTGCTTTTTTATAAGATTTTCTTCTTGCCAAGATAAAAACTTTAGTATGAATAATATGATTAATGAGCTTAAAATTTGTACTTTTAGTTGTGGCATCGCAATAGCAGATAGTTGATGCATAGCTTTATGCTAAGCCAGTGAGGAAGAACAGCCCTTTTGTACTGGTACCTTTACTGTCTGGAGGGAGTTTGTGTGTGTTGGGACAGAAATCATTACTTGTCTTGATTATGTAGAACCCTCGTAATCTTCAGTATCCTACAGTGTTGTGCCCCAGCACCCTCTGGATTCAACTAGGGAGATAATAAAAGGGCCCCCATACCTTCTCAAGTGTTCAGAGATCCAGCTGAATTTTCTTTACACCTCTTTGCACTTGCACAGTCTTGCTGAGATTTTTCCATCTGGAGGTCCATGGGTATGGAGAGGAGAGAGAAATCAGAATTACGAGAACACTGCTGCTGTAGACAACCAATTTGTGATCTCATGGGTCTCACTGGGGGCTGTATTTTTGAGGTGATGATTTCGAATTCCAATAACAAGCTGAAGGAGTTGATGACCCTCCATAATTGAACTTAAAATAAGTTGGTGAGAAACCTGTTTACTTCTTTAATCCAGAATTTGAGATCACTATCTGAAATTAAGAGATACCATTGGTAAATATGTTTATGAGCCATCCTCTGTTGTGGTTGTATTTTTTCCTAGTCTTCTTATTCTGAAGGACAGTAGTGATATGAGGCAGTAAAAAAAAGTTATTTTTCAAATAGAGCAATTGTTTTAGTTTTAACCACATAAGTAAATCATTTAGTTGCTCAGTTCAAAATCACTTTGCTCTATCATTTTCCTTCTGTAACTCATCTCTGTAAAAACCAGGGGAAAAAGGTTTTATACAATCTACCTATGTTTTTAAAGTCTCCTTCTGTTTTTAACTGACTACAAATACAATACAGCCTTTAGTACCCTCCAGGTTGATGAAGTTTCTAATGATGTCAAAAAAGTGGGGACTAGTGCTGCAACAATTCACCTGGCAAATCAGTGGAATCTTAGGGTCACTTGGGGCTTCAGCAGTTCCGTTATGGTTAAAAAACAGTGAGCAAAGTTTAAAAAATACTATTTTTTTAAAATTCTGCAGATTCAATAATTATTTCCTGAGTAGCTGATTTAAAACAACAGCAACAAAATAATGAAAAGTATGGCCCATTTCAGAGGTGGAATAACTCACTTCATGTGGGTACAAGGGACCTGACATTTCTGTCTCTTCATAGCCTTGAAATGGAAATGATGTTTTGCAAGTTACATGCATGGATATGTTTATTCTACACCCAGGGAAGGATGTACAATCTATATATGCAGTCCTTACTTTCAATTCGATTAGATAACCATACTTGCCTTAAGGAACGAGTGTTGTTTATAAGAATTACTCTGTATTAAAATATGCCTAACTTTACAAATCTGCTTTCTGTTTCTGATGTCAGTGCAGCAGAGGCCTTGTTTGTAGCTGCTTGTGAGTGTTCAAGTGATTCACACCTGAGTAACTCATTCATAAGGGTAGCATTGCTGAGCCTCTTGGAATATCTACACAAGATGATTTGCTGGCAGGAATGTTTGCAGGCTCGGGACAGGAAGCAGTTGATGGTGCAGCCCGAAGCTGTTCTGTGCTGCATCTGCAATGGAGCAGATCATTGCAGTCACTGCTGGTACCTGCTGGCTGGAGGGTGAGCTGGGTGGGATTCAGCTCTGCCTCGTGCTGTGCCTACATCTGAAGTAGTGTCCAGACATTGGTCTAGTCAATGGTGGTGCAGTCAAGGCCAGCGGTGGAGTTTAAGTATGGCATCGTTGACCAAAGGGAAGCGTCTTTCAGGATGAGCTGGATCATTCTTGGCTCCACTGACTGCAGTGTACACTAAACCCCAGTGTAGAGGCACAATTAGGTGGGACTGGGTGCCTCTGCTCCATGTCTTGTAATAGCTGATAGAAATGCTTTGAAAGCCACACCACATCTCCGTTCTGACAGTAAAAGTTAGGAACACCGATGCTTTTGAATTACAAATTACTGCTCCCGGTTGTTAATGCAATATATACAGCATATATAGACAATACCTGAATTTTGTTTTTGATCACTTAGACAGATATGTAAGTTTGTACAATGGAGTATGGCTCTTAAGATAGCTTTAGTAGCGTTTAGAGTGCAGGAATTCATATCTGATTAGAAAATGTCTCCATGAAAGCATATTATTGCTGTTGGGAGGTATTCATGTTTATACATAGGTGTCATTACCAAAGCATTACCTTGTCCAAAATAATCATAATTGGTGAACTGGATTTCTTACTGATGGTTATTGATACTTTTAGAATACATTACAATGACATATAAGCACAGGAGATGTTCAGATGTTTCCTTGAAATGACTGCAAAATAAATTTTCTGTAATTGTCAATGTGGCAATAATACAACAATAAAGCATGAAGTTGTATACTGTGCTCTTTTTCTTCTGTAAGTGCAGTGTAAATCAGGAGGGTGCGGCTTTGTGGGATTTATGGGATTTTATTACAGACTGCTGCATGACTAATCAACATTTTATAGATAGTGAAATTTATTATGAAGTTTTATGATACGGTGGATGAGCCGTTTTGAATAGTCCAGTCTCATGTAAAATAAAAAGTAGATGCTACCAGCTAGAATGAGAGTTGCTGTTTTCCACTATGAAATGGAGATGCTCGCTCAATCCCTGTGAAGCTATAGAATCTAACACTGGCAGTAAATCAGGATGGTAAAGGAAATGAAATGTAACATCTTCCATTGCTTTTCAAGCTCTAATCTTTTAGAAAAAGAAAGTATTGTAATCAGAAGAGGTGGCAAGCTTTTCATAAAGCTGCAGTTAACATTATATAATGCCATAACATAAGTAATTCACTGAAAAATATGGAGAAATTGCTGCAGTATTTCTGGGAGCTTCCTGATACTTCGGGCATCCTGTGTTTAGTACATGTGTAGTGTGTACAACAAATATATGTGATACAGTGCAGAGATGATAGGTACTGCCCTGGGACTATTGTAATGTTACGTCCTTGACTCTGCACTCACATAGAATTGTTTACTTTGGAAAAGACCTTTAAGGTCATCGAGTCCAAGCATTAACCCAACACTGCCAAGTCCACCACTAACCCATGACCCTATGTGCCATATCCATACATCTTTTAAATACCTCCAGGGATGCTGAATCAACTGCTTCCCTGGGCAGCCTCTTCCAATGCCTGACAACCCTTCTGGTGAAGAGATTTTTCCTCAAGTCCAATCTAAATGTCCCCGTCGTGGTTTGAGCTCTGGACAAACACCAAAGCCCCCACAAAAGCCACTCTCTCCCCTCTGCACTGGACAGGGAAGAGGAATTTTTTCCAAGGTGAGATAGGATACTGAGAGAGTAAAAAAAAAAACCTTTATTTAAAGCAGGCTAAAACAGGCTCAAAACTTTAAAAAAGTGATTAAGTTAATTTATTACAGAGTTAAAGGAGTAAGCAAAACATTCTCTTGGACATTCTTTCTCTTCCCCACCCCCCAGCCCTCCTTCCCTTAGAAAGTAAGGAGAACCGGGGGTTTTTTTCCTAGTCAGTTCATTGCTCAGATGTTTTCTTCCTGGGAGAGAAGGCAGGTCCTTCACTCACAAGCACAGTGGCATTTTCTGCATGAATCCTTTTTCCCTCTCCCTTCTTCCCTGCTCGTAGGCACTGTGGCATTTTTTTCACAAGTTAATTTTCCTCTTGGCAATCAGCCTGGCTGGTCACTGCTGCCCACTCTTTCTCCCAAGGCCAGGCTGGTCTGAACGTAGGGTGGGAGTCAAACAAGGCTTTTTAAACACAAATGACTCCCTCAGTTCGCAGGAGCAAAGGCCTCATTATCCATGTCGGACCCCTCCAGAGCAAAAGTCCCTCCTGTAGGAGTTCACCCCTCCTGCTCCGGCATGGGATGGATCTCAGCTCCCTCATGGACCCTCAGGGTGCAGGGGAACACTGCATTGGTACAGTCCTTACCACAGGCTGCGGAGATGTCTCAGCTCCAATGTTCAAAGCACCTCCTCCTCCTTCTTCTTCTTGGCTGACTTTGCTGGTGTCCATATCTGTTGTTTCTCCTACATGCTGTACTCCTTCTCCCCTGCCTATCTACATCTACTGGTGCGCGCGTGCGTACTACTGTGACCCCTTGTTAAATATGTTGTCACAGAGCCATTACCTTCTTCTCTAATTGGCCCAGCTGTGGCTAACAGCACGTCCATCCTCAGAGCCATCAGGGACAGGCCCTGGCTGGACAGCTGTGGAAGCTTCTGGCAGCTTTTTACAGGAGCCATCTTTCTGGCCCCTACCACGCCCAAAAAAAACTAGACCCTGTCAAACCACCACAGTCCCCAACACAACTTGAGACTATATTGTCGTATGTTGTCACTTGTTACTTAGGAGAAGAAAGCACCCCCACCTTGCTACAACCTCCTTACAGGTATTTGTAGAGAACAATAAGGCCTCCTTTGAGCCTTTTCATGCTACATTGTTCAAAAGATGTCTTCTTTCATTAAAATTTTGGGAAAATACATGTGTATGATGTCTGACATGCTGTTAATTGAGTTGTCTGTAGTTATTCCAAGTTCCATGGCCTTGTTATCAGCAGTATTGCAAATGTTATTAGTAATTAGAAATTACTGACTTCGAATGTCAACAGTATGATTTACCCTTTTGTCACCAGGTGTCCTGAAACAGAAGGCTTGTGCTTTTTTCCGCAGTAGTGTGATTATTACGTGTTCCTGGCTGTTTAATGAAAATACTCACAGCAGTCTTTCATACAAAGGTGAAGGGAATGAATGGGCATATGTTTTTATCCCTTTGGAATAACTTCATTCTGAATTCTTGCCATCTTCATGGAGAAGGGAGGTGTGGCCTTTATAAGCCACTTATGTTCCCTTCAGATTTGGGTATATTAAGTTTAAAATGAGATTTACGTCTAGGCTAATGTTTTAAGCTATTGGATTAATACATGTAATTGCATTTTAGAAAATATGGGGATGTCAGTATGGGCACAGTTACTTTTACAACAGGAGGATATGTTGCTGGTCAAAGGCTGCAATGATGTAAAGAATTAAAAAGACAAATCCCTGTTTTAATTTCAATTCTTTGCACACAAACGTCTCACAAGAAAAGCCATTTCAATATAATTGGTTACAGCTGACATTATTTGCTCTATAAGGATGCAGAGGTTGCAGGTCAGTGACTGGATGACTCTTTGATGAGAAGAAACTGAGTCAAGTCTGCAGCAGTAAATCATTGGATTTCTTCAGCAGAAGGGTAAAATAAATCTGCACTGTAGCTGTAACCTTTCGTAAGTGCTGTGCATGATTGTATTATATAAAATTAGTAAAGGTAATTCCTTGGGAAGGTGAAGGTTTGTATTTTGCTTATCGCTGTGTTCTTGTGTCTCCTTCAAGAATGTGCATTTATTGATTTTCCTCATCCTCCCTCAGAGAAAAGACTGCATCTAAAGTATACTATTTTTAAAAATATTTTTGTAGAAGCACTGGCATTTAGGTATGAGGCCTGAGAGGAGAGGTGGAGTGCATTCTATTTGACAAAGCACTCCATGAACTAAGAAGTAATTTCTGTTACAGTGACCATTTCCCTTCCCTTCAGAATGCTGATCAGAGGTGAGAAAAGGAATCTGATACCTCTTTCTGAGGATGTAATTTATTACAATTGGAGCTGACAGGCATGCATGGTTGCTGATGATTTTTTGCAAAACACAAAATGCTGTCAATTGCAAAACTGAAATGCAGATACTAAAGCCATGGCAAGCACAGATCTTGCAGATGACCTTGAAAGAAGCCCTGCAACATAATCTCTGCTGTCCAGCTTACAGTGGAGGTATTTTTAGAAAATGTGAGTGACTGGCATTGTGTAGGTCACTCATAGCTCTAGAAAAAGAAAAGGATTAGTAATCCACAGTGATTTTAAGGATTGTAAAATTTGGTTAGTTGTTAATGACATGGGAGCTCACCATCAACATCAGTAAGGACATGTTGTGTTACCTTCGGTGTATTCTCACATTGTCATGACTAAAGCTCATCCAGCAAAATGTTTTTTATCCCCCTTTCTGGCAGAGAAGCAAAGCAGCAGGTTATGAAGGTGTGTGAAATGACTTAAAAGCCATTTGTGGTAGCTGTCTCAGCTGTCAGTGGATATCTGCTACTGTATTAAGATGGATAACAACATCACTTTCTTACACAGAGAGGAGTGAGTGAACTGGAGAGCACAGCAACGAGATCATTATTTCCAGATCACAGAATACTCTGAGCTGGAAGCAACCCACAAAGATCATCAACTCCAGCTCTTCAGTGAATGGCCCATATGGGCATTAAACCCACAACCCTGGTGTGAATAGCACCATGCTCTGACTAACTCAGCTGATCTCAGGGTCACGATGGAACTGACTTGACTTCCCTCTTAAAGCAGAACCAAGTCTTGAAATATAGAACAGTGGATTTAGTTAAAACGAAAAGCAAAAGTTAGCCACTAATCTCTGCATGCTGATAATGGCTGAAATAAAAAAAAAAAAATCTGGTTGTGTTTCAGATGTGACTGAAACCACAGGTTCAAAGCCTTTTTGAGTAAAATTGCACCAGCATACCAGTGCTTGGATCTGAAGGAAGAGAGGCATGACCTTTCTCCTTGTTTTGTGCCTGCTTGTGAACCTAATGTATTTAACTGAAAACTTTGCTTAGTATTTAAAAAAGAAAAGTGCCTTATTTTTAAAGTCATATACACGTCTATTTAAGCTTTATTTAATTTTTCAAGTGATATCTCTGAGGAAGAGAAAGGTCTTCCAGCTTTGCTGGGGCACATGCCAGTGGAATGTTGCACACTTCATTTTACTTTCTGGTGTATTTAAATCAGCAGTGAACAGAAGCTATAATTAGAGAAGTAAACCCTTAAATACTAAAACTAGAATAGGAAGTGGATCAGCACAAAAGTGGGTTTGGCTCTATAAAACTGTTGTTAGATGATGACAACAGAAAAGAAACAGAGCTGTCATATTGTTTCAGAACTGTATCCTGACCGTTTCTTATGCTGCTCAGTGACCTCAATTTCCACTGCCTAATTACATATTAAGAGGACAATTCTCTGATTTGTAAATCTACATGTCCTTGAATATTTTTACATGGAAGAGGCCTTTGGATGAGGATAATCTGCAAATGCAAATGCATTTTAATAAACTTTTCTGACCTACAAGGTTAAGCATAAAGAAATTTCTATTATCTCTTTTTACTGCAAAAGGCACCACTATATGTGCATGTAGGATGTACAGTTAAGACATATTATATGAGACCTAATTAATATTCTTGTTTGTGTGTGTGTGTGTCCCTACAATGAGAGAGAACAGTCAATTTTTAAAAGTAGGATGTAAGATTTTATTCATCCTAGAGATGTTAAGCAATGGAAGGTCAGAGTCTTTGAAAAACAGTTTGGATTAACACCTTTACCACCCTTTTTGCAGGTAGCTTTTCACTTTGTTACACCTGAGTTGCTAATAAAAAAAAACCCACATCAGAAGCTAATTCCTTACCTAATTTCTTCCCTCTGGATAAAAGATAATGAATAGCAAATGCAAGAATTCTCTTTTTAGGGTCTGATTTATTACCCAGAACATAATAAATATCAGCCTGCTGCTGATGTAACAGTTGTGGAGCTGGGGACTTTGGAATGAAAGGCTGAAGCCTTAAATAAGCCTTTCAACTGAGCTTGTTATGAAGATCTCAGTTAAACAAGCAGGCTTTGCTTTTCATGGCCCCAAAGAGCTCCTACAATGTACCCACAGAAAACTTCATAGTGTGAGAGGTTTGCATGCTGATAGCTGATTCACCATCAGCCAGTTGTGGCTAAGGTAAATATTTATAGAAAGTATAGGGCATGATTGGGTATTTATCATGACTCATCCCTCTCCCAAGTTTCATATGTTTAGTTTGTTTATACACCTGGTTTTGTTCCTAGCTGTGAAGGTGTGCCATGTCTGTCACTCTCTGATGGTTGGTCCTTCACAACAGGAATGACTTTGTTAGTGGGTGCACATTAACAAACAGAATCTTAAAGGGCAGAATGTATACAGTAAAAGTAGGGAAAATGTTACCAATGCCATCTTAGCAGATCTCCCCAGGGAGATTTAGGATTCCTACAAGTGTAGGGTCCTTCAAGGCAGCTTATTTTCCCATCCCATGCAGGCCACCAAACTTTTAGAGGATTTCTACATTCTGTTTATAGTCCTGTTAACTTCAGTGGTACTCTCCAAGGAATTAAGGTAAGTTCAGATTTATTTTGCAGTACTAGAGAGTCAATCTAGATATTTTGCATGAGGTAGGGACCTCCAAGTATCTCTCTTTTCAAACACTGTAAGGTCCATCAACCTGAAAATGGTGAAGGAGATTTGCAGGCAGATCCTTTCCTTGATGAGTTGTGTTTGTGGAGTTCTGCAAAGGAATGTCAGGGTTATATATATGACTGTGTCTCATCTTCAGTTCTGCAGCTTGGTCACTGCTAAGCCACTTTTTAAGCATTGATTTCTGGGCCTTTTCCTGACTCACAAAAGCATTATAAAGCTCTGGCTTCAGGTAGTAAAACAAAATTTGTCATGCGAAATTTGATCCCAGATTGTTTTTGTGTAGGCTCCATGATTTCAAAAATAGGGGACTGGAATTCAACAGAGCTCTTTGGAAGAAGGAGCACCTGTCTGTACAGTGCTCCTTGCTGGAACAACAAGTTTAGAATAAAAGATTGTATGAGTGAAAATCTGAGTTATTTTGAAAACAGTTGAACAAAATACTTCAGAGTAAATTAGCTCATGAGATAGGAAGTCAGCATTGTAACACACAGGTGTACATGCACATCTTAACCTATGTGTATTCTATAATTCAGTATACCTGATTTTAATAACTAGGGGTAATGTATCCTAATTTTGCATTTCCTAGTAATGAAGTGTACAGTCTGTTTCAGCAGAAACAGGCATAAACTCAACCAGAGCCCTTATTTGAGGAATGATATGAACATTATATATAAAATATATTTTTAAATTATACATTTTGTTTATTTACAAAAGCAGTCCCAAGGTTACTGCTCTGCAGTTTCTCTTTTACTTATGTGTTGCTTTGCCTATAATCAAGCAAGGCTGTGAAACTATTGGCAAGATGTCTGCTCAGACTGCTGGTGCTATTGAAATGCTTGAAATAGTCAGAATCAAGCAGGAACTTCACTCTTGATTTATTGTGCTTTAAGTTCTGAATACAGATATTTCTGTGGCTGAGATTATAGAGTAAAAAGATTAAAGCACAGCACTTCAGGAAAAAGAGCTGTACCAATTACCCTGAGAAGCAATTCTAAACAGCATTAGTGACCCAGCACTACTACTCTGAAAGGTGTCTAAATAAAGATGGCACCTTCATGTTTATTATGAGCACTGCATTTTGATAGCTTAGCATTAGTACTTAAGGTAAAATGCTAGAGCCAATGTAAATGGAGAACATTACTTTGATAGCATTATAGTTCTAATGGGTAATATAAGCTACAAGGAATGAATATGATCGTTCTATATTTTCGGCCATATTTGCTGGCGTTAATAGCAATAGAGCTGAAGAGTTTTTGCCTTTCATCAGCTGTGCAGCAGAAGCTCTTAAAGTGTAAAGGAAGAGGTGAACTTGTTTCCATTCTGCAAACTTGACAGAAATGCTTCTTAAGAACATATCTTCAATCCCTGTGCAGCTTGCAGACAGCATCTGCTGGAGTTGGCTGCAGCATCACTTCAGCATGACCATTGAGTATCTTTGAGGATTTGGGTAAGACTTTTTCTGGCTTCACAGCCATTCCCATCAGCCACAACAAGGGAGGAAAGAAAGAGAGAGAAAGACTCTTCAAACACATCAGCCAAGGAAGAGGAAGGACTACATTTGTAGGCAAAAATTCTGGGACCTGGAGTCACCAAGATGCAGCAGTGTCTGACACGTGGGCCTGTGTCATCTGCTGGCATCTCACTTCCCAGTGCTGTGACTCTCAGGCTGCCACGACACTTCATGGCCTGGCTCCTGCCTGTGCCTTGCAAAGCCAGATTAAACTTGGTGAAGCAACTGGTACTGTTTTGTGGTGGGCTAGACTTCTTAGAGATGGGACCTTCTTAGAGGTGTGGAGAGGTAACTAAAAGCAGTGACTGAGAGACCATCCAGGCGAGAGGCCTCAAGCTTAACTTACATCTTTTCACTTCCTAAAACTGCCACTGAATGCTGGCAGTCAGGAGGCATTTTCTGTAGATTTGCTGAGGGATGGTTTGGCAGACGAACAGAATTTGGGGAAGATGTTAATGGAAAACAATGGTGTGATGCTATGGCAGCTTAGCTGCTCTAACCTTGATATTTTGAGAGGGAAATGCTACAGCCTTTTTAGACATGCACCTTGGAAATGTTGATGCCTTGGAGCATCAACAAAGCCTAAGAAATGTTATAAAGTACCAGAAAGTGTTTTCAAGTAGTCTCAAAATCCTTTTGTATTAGAGGTGAGTCTCCCAGTGTTGTTCTGTCCCAGTCAGTTGTATGGATGATGCAGTGGACCGCCTTTGGTTGTAGCCAGAGGCCAGCATGGAAGACCAGAGTATGGTCTCTGTACTCTTCATTGGTGAAGGTCTCTGAGACTTATACACAAGTGTTATTGATGGAAAAGTTTGGAGGGCCAGGGCCACTTCTTGGGACATTGTATGGTCTTTGGGGCCCAGGCAGCTCAGGGAGTCCCAGCATGTGAGGCATTTCTGGGACCAGCAGCATCCAGCCACCAGAAGAGTCTATGAGGGCTTGTTTGCTGGTGAGCAGCTGGTGGGAGAGGGAGAAAAAAGTGTTTTGTTCTGCATCACAGGATATGTTTTGATTTTGTACCAGGCATAAAATATGTGGGGTTACACACCACATGTGACTGTGTCTGCAGGTGATGCTTAACCTAAGCAAAGCACACTCCGAGTCCCTCAATAAGCAGTGTTTACAGCAGTGCCTAGAGCATGGTGTTTGTAACATGGACTCAGATTTTAAGGGATTTGGATTTCTAGCCCATTTCAGTGAAAGCTTTTGTTATCTTTCATGGAAATTGATTGCTTACCAGTAAAATCCATGCAGTTTATTGTTACAATTTAATAGGGTTTGCCTGTGAAAACAGATGTGAAAAAGCCCTTAAATAGCTACATGCCCTGCCAGCATCCCAGCACTCACTGCCTGACTCAGTAGATATTTTCTCAAAGGAAAGATGTGGATAAAATTGAAATTAGCAGAAGCACTTTGCAAGGAATCCTAGGAAAGGTATGAGTGGTTCCCAAAGTATTTCACAAGCGTAGATCTTTCTGCAGGTGTAGACCTTGCTGCAGGGGTCTGAGTGTAGCGTGGTGCTCAAGAATTCCCACTTCAGCTTCTTCCCACTATGGTTTTCTTGACACTACCTTGAAAATGCAAGCAGCGTAACCTGGTCTGGCACTGGGGAGAAACCTTCAGGCCACGAGGGTTTCTTCACTCTTCTGTGGGTCTAGGAGACCAAAGGCTATTTTAGGTGAGTGTAAACCCACAATTCTATAAGATTCATGTCCATACATTAATGTGATTTTTAAATATCTGTGGTGGGGGATGGTCTGTTAAATTAGATCTTGGCTTTATTTGACTTACTGCTGCTGTTGAGTTGCCCACCTCTCCCTCCTCTTTCTCCCTGCTCTGGGTTCATTTAAATTCCTTCTAAGTGTCATTCTGGGAGGTGTCTTCTCAGCTGGCACAAGGCTTTCAGAAGAACCCAGCTAATGGAAAATGGCAACACAGGGATTTAATGGCATTCAAACTTTACGGGCCTGACTTTTGCTTTCATAACTTCATAAATCTCTTAAATAGCCCACTGGAATCTGCTAAAGCTGGAACTCTTCAGAAAAGTATGGCATGATAGTGGTATATGATGCAAAACTTTCTTAGTCTCTAATTTCTGGGCAAAGCTTTCCATGTACATTTTGCTATACAGCAAATCCTCATTTACTTAAGGAAACCACTTCCTGGGAAAAAACAGGCCAAAGACAGCATAAGCTTGCTCTTACTAAGAGATAAGTATACTTTTTTTCCCCTCATGGGTTTTGAAGGACACCTTTAATGTTATACATCTGTACTGTAGGGAATGAATGAGCACTCTTGCCCTTCTTTGTCTTCAGAAGTTGTATGGGCTCAGCCACTCTCCAGCCCTGAGCAGCAGATAATCTGCATTCTGGATATGTCTGGCCTCACCATCGTTAGACTGAAGACTGCCCCTAGGATCACCTCAGGCTCCACTCTGGCCTCTGATGTCCCAGGTGCCTCTGCCATCTCTGAAGAACTTTATGTGGCTTTCCAAAGCAAATAGATGACATGTTCTCCGTTTGCTTGACTGACATGGTTTTCATTACATGGTTTTGTTTCTATGGATTTTCCCATCCATCCTTTTCCCTCATTACCTGATAACCAAGAAATGACCTTATGAATTAACTTGGGATTTAGGAAAATATTTCTCTTCAATGGAGGGGGAAACTGAGGCACATAGGAGATAAGCAAGTCTGGCTGGAACAAGCCCTGCATTCAATCCAACATATGCCAACACAGGAACAGTTGCAGCATTGATACTTCTGAAAATACCCAAATGGTGAGGTTGTCTTTTACCTGTTTTCTTCCCTCGATGTTTTCTTCAGCCATATTCCCCTGTGGTGGGGGTTTCCTTTCTCTCATTCAACCTCATGTTCTCTTTACTTTGGTCGTATCTGAGCTGACTGGTGTACAGCACTCAGCGCTTCACGATGGCCTCATTTTTTTGCTTTTTCAATTTAACTAATTCTTGCCCTGAAGAAATGCCATTCAATGATCTAAAAGAAGAGGGGTGACCCATATGATCTGTGTCTTGGGAAGATGGCCTTATGAAGGAAAGAGCCAGATCCATATTCTATCACATTTGTAGAATCTTCCTACCATACATATAGATTTTATGCTTTATTTTTCCTTTGATGTATCCTGAAGCTGGGATTATTTTAGTGACTAAAAATACCTACAGTTATGAATGTGATCTACACATGGCAAGTGAAGAGCATACCTGGAGATAAAGAAGGAATAGAGGTCTCCAGACAAGCCCTAAGTTTAGAGTCTGGCAAGGTGGGCTGTTTGTCTGCAATACATGGTTAAATCCTATGGCTGGCTTCTGTACAACCTGTGTTTTGTAGGAGGTGGCCTTGGGAGACCTGCAGACAGGGAATTACTATAATCCGGCCTGGATGTCATGAAAGCATGGATTAATATTTCATCTTCTGCCTCTGACTGTCGTCAGGCTCACTTTGTTCCTGAGCAGGGTCTGTGATCCTCAAAAGACAGCCTGGAATTAAAGATTAAGCTAGCATTTTACTTGATGGAAAGAGAGCAGTTCTCTGTGGAGGACAGTGACAATGCAGCTCTTACCCAGCGCTGCATGTGGGGGTTTAGAACAAAGCTGCAGCACGATGCCAAGGATGGTGTGAAGGGAAGGGTCCATGGCTGTTGTGAGCCTTGTTAATGACAGTGACACTGGTAATTAGCCAAGGGTGAGCAAGAGGCGCTGAACAGCTCCAGGAGATGCCATTGACTCTGTTGTGCAAGAGAGCTCATCAACAACGAGTTGTAGAAGGGAAACAAGTACCTAACTGGAGAAATGAAAGCAGCAAGGAAACCAGCACGGGTTGGCAGAGAGCCCAGGTCAGAGCATTCCACCAGGTCAAGAATGTGGCAGGGCAGCCCTCTTCACTGGAAACAATTCATTTAAGCTGCCACAGGTCTCTGCGTGGAAACTGATTTCAGGATTGAACGATTTATATTTCTTTAATCACAAACTGGTTCTGATTGATTAAGTAAAGTGAATATTAGCCTGATTAAAACCAACCCGAGAGAGTCTGTGTACATTTGTTCAGCTTAACTTTTCAGTTAAAATAGCTCAGTTGGGTTTTTTTTTTGTTTTGTTTTTAGATAAAGACCAGATCTCACCATGATACCTGGCTATTTCTTCTTTGGACAGGTGACACACATCACCTCTTCCTTGGCTTTCTCTGAGCACAGTAGCCCAGCCAGTCATGGAAACCCTAAGACAGTTGAGAGTACTTAAGGCTCATAAGTGGGCAAATTGTTGGGCAAGAGATTACCCTAGAATGTGGAGAACACAGTTTGAGTGTACAACCAAAAGTTGTGCCATGGGTCACCGTGAATGAAACAGGCACTGTCACACAGCAAAGCTGGCTCTTGTGGCTCAGCCACTCACCACCTGACAGTTTCTCCGAAGAGCAGGTGCAGACTCTTAGGGGCGCTGGTGCAGGAAACCCTACATAGGCCTAACAAAACGCTTATAGTAGAGCTGGGAAACCACAGGCAAACACTGCTCAATGTGCCCATGAACATAAAAAGGGAATAATGCAGTCAATCAGGTGAAGAATAAAACCCACGTTTTTCAAAAGCCACAGGGGGGAAACTGATCATATAAAACACCCACAAAGTACTTTTTTAACTGAACCTGTTAGCTGAGATTGTGTTTGCTAAACAAACTTCTGAGAGCAAAACAAAGTTATTTTAATATGGCTGGTCAGTTCTATTGCTCACCAAACAAATATTTAATTTCATCACATATGAATACACTTCGGGAGGCTGCAACTGCAGCTTTTGGAAAAGGATACCAGGTGGTCAAAACCCACATTTCCCTTGCACAGAAGTTGGGTAAATGCTGCATGACAACTATTCCACTACACTTCCCTGGGAGAGCAGCCAAGCCGATAATACAGCACGTCTGCTTCAGTGCAACTATGTTTATATATTCTTTTGAAACACTACTTCACCTTGTTTTGGAACAGAACTTTTAGTGGGGCCATTACTTAAATTCCCCACTTACTTATTGATCTGTGTCCCATTAACACTCTCACACAATAATTCAGAACTTCCCCACACTACAGGCTTCTGCAAGAAACTGACTTCAGTATAATGGCAGCAAGCACAAGGAAACCTTAACTCCCCGCTGCTGCATGTGATGTGAAAGTAAATATTTTATCACCTTTGTCAGCAGAAAGGTGTGTATAGAGACTCAGGAAGCACCTTTGGTGGTTAACTCTGCTCTGAGCTGACTTCAGTTACTATGGCACCAAAAGTAAAAATACCACTGGCACGCACATGCAGGTGCACACACACGGAGCAGAGACGTTCCAGCAGTTCCTGTGCTCCTTTCCTGATCCACGTTTACAGGAGCTCCATTAGTGCCTTATGAGAAACCACTGAATGCATCCAGGATGTGCCTGCAAACATGGATTTTGCACATCTGCCTCTGGAGGGTTTCTGCTTATTTTTTAGTCTGTTTGGGAGAAAGGGCTTGTGCAAAGTAACAAACTAACATTTATGTGGGAAGCTTCTATTATAGGAAGGGGAAAATGAACCACCTGAACCCATTTTCTCATCCTCTTCTCTTTTCCTGAGAGTGGACTGAAACAGCAGCATTTGGCCCACTAATGATCCACAAAACTGTGTACAGTTTTATAGATGTAAAAGCATGCTACAACCATTGTAAATTCAAATTTGCCAAGAGAAGTGGAAAATTTAAACCTGACTAGGCAAAATTAATATGCATAATAGCTCTAATTATCTGATGAAGTACAATTTTCACATAATCCCCTGCCCTTTTCCATGTAAGTGGTCCACAGTGTTCAGAGAAAAGGCAGCTGGTCTGTTTCCTCTTCGTAGGCTCCATATTAAACCCTGAATGATTTGTTCCTCTTACAGAACAATTATTTAATACTAGCTTTTTTAGAGATGGTCATCATTAACATATATGAGTGCTCCACATTGTCACTAGGAGATAAGAGGCTTTTTATATGCATATATGTTATAAATTTGTAAATATGTACGTATATAAATGTTTTATAGATATAGCTCATTTTTACCTTATACATGAATGACATTTATGTGTGACTGTGTTACCAACAGGTAGTTTTACAGGTATGGTTTAATTTGATATCATGTATAATTAAAATAACTTAATTATATAGATATTTTACAGTTGGGGAACTGATTTGAAACATCCAGTTTGTCAAATTTGGGATATCCTTATTTAGTGTATTTAGCATTATAAAACACATCTCAGTCTCAGCAGGGATCTGACTGATACCATGTTCCAGCAACTCCACAGCCAAAGCAAAAAGAGTTTATGAAGTTTTCCCCTAAATGCTATATTTTGCTGTACATAGGAATTCTCCAGACAGAAGAAAATTCCTGTTCTCCAAAACAAGATGATTTGGCCCTTCTCTTTTTCCAGGCGTTTTTTATAATACTGAGCCAGCTTGTAATACCTTTGAAGGTTATCTATTAATTCTTTTTTGGGTTTTTTCCTTACTTGGATGATGCCCAGCATGGTGGCTGGGATGGGTGATGGGGAAGATGGTACCCTTCAGGAGGAAGGCTATTGGCGACCCCCATCTTCCTCACCAGAGAACACAATATAATTTTAGAGAATGTTGGGAAATACTTCAACTTTCACTTTCCACTGTCACTATATTAAATCCCTGTTGCTTGATGCAGAATTAAGCTAGGCCATTGGGCTGGGAGCTTCCTGGGGAGTGAGCACTGTGGTGAGATGACCCCAGTGTACTGAGAAAGGCAATGGCTGTGACGGCTGACACAGCTCCTGCTCCAGTTACAACACTCCAGAGCATCCTTCCCACTAATGTGCCAGACTGCAACCTGGTGCTGGAGGCAGGCAGAAAACTTTTCTCTGCCTTAGGAATCAGTGTCCCTTTTCCCTCTGAGGAGCATCCTTCTGCCGCAGCATCTCTGCCTTCCCTCAGGGGCTCCAGCTGCCAGGAGGTGCTGCCGAGGGTTTGCGAGCTCTTTTTTAGGAGGTAAACTGTGCTGCTTGAGTGACCAGGAGCAACCTGAAGTGCAGCCAGTATCGCTTGGCATTTCACAGTTATGAGTCTCTTGAGGAAAAAAAAACCACAACAAAAGAGACCAAACCACTCTCTTTGTGCTGAAACCCAAGAGAAATCAAATCCTCCTCAGCAGCAGGAGATCAAGGGGGCAGGTGGCTGAAAATGAGCCTGGTGTTCTTCCTTCTCTTCCACTATGGTCCACTTGCCACAGGTTTCAAGAAGTGTGTTTTGTGGGAGCTTTGCCCACTGCAAGCTTCAGACAGGCAATACAAACAGCAAGTGAGAGGTACAGACTTTAGGTTGAGGACAGTGATGAAGAGAAGAAGACAGCTGGGGAGCAATGGGACAGAAGGGGAGGAAGGCAATGAGGACACAGAGACCTGTGCCTGCATTTCCAAAACTAGCAAGTGCAAATCTTTCCTTTTTACAGATGCACAATGTGGAGTCACACTGTCTGTAAGGATGCTGGGAGACAGCCTACTTGCAGCAGAGCAACGTGCACACAGGCCAGCAAAGCAATTTCTCTCTCCACTGCAATGACCAGACAAAGCCTGATGGGGGACAAGTGTAGTGGCTTTCTTTTACTCCTAGGGAAAAATTCACAAAGCGTGGAAGTTAATCCACAGTAACTCCTTCCAGGAAAAC
Organism: Climacteris rufus; assembly: GCA_013398175.1. Classification (NCBI taxonomy): domain Eukaryota; kingdom Metazoa; phylum Chordata; class Aves; order Passeriformes; family Climacteridae; genus Climacteris; species Climacteris rufus. The sequence continues at coordinate 89,158 of VZRZ01008350.1, read as the reverse complement.
CAAAGTGCGTTCAGGTGGTGCTGGTAAGTCCTTTGGTGAAAGTGAATGGGCTTTTAGATCTACTGAAATGTGAAAGGCGGCATCCCCCAAACCCCTATGAAGAATGAGGTTGCCAAATAAGTTTAACAGTTTGTGCCTCTTTTAATGGAAATATCACATTTATGCACATAAACACAGTAAAATACAAAGGATTAGAAAATGGGCTTAATTTCCAGCCCCTAATTCTAACATACTGTACGTTAATCCCTGAGAGCACCTGTCAATTGTCTATCTCTCGCAAGAGGTGCTGAAAGTGCCCATTCAAGTGCTCACCTGCAGCACAGTTGCTTTTCAGATACTGAATCTGAGTGCTAAATTTTCAAAATGCTGGGTTGGCAGTAAACAAAAATTAATAGTTAAACCATTCAATCCAGTGTACCAATTTGAAATCTATCCTGATACCTTTGCCACAGGCAGCCAAAGATTGTCTTCCTACTCTCCCAAGTAATGAGTTCAGCTTATATTCTGGTCACTCCAAAGCCATGACAAAACTGGTGCCTATGAATCGCACAGCACTGATGCACTTGCAGACTAAAATCCTCTTCAGATTCCCAGCACTGGGCAGGTGTATTAGCAGGTGCATATTTCTCCAACTCTGACCTAGGACACTACTTGACACTGCAGTCTAGCCAGCACAGCTACTCCAGCAAGAAGTACAAAGAACAGGTTGTGCAGAAAAATCCTTGTTTCACACATCTGTCCTAACCTCTCTCAGACCCTGCAAATGGGAGCTGGCAGTGCTGATCTGGGCACTAGTTTTGAATCAGCTGAATTTATTTCTCCCATGACATGCACAGTTTCATTACAAATTCAGTGAGACTGCAGCCAGCCTTTGTGCTGTGGGACTAAAGGATGGAAAATATTTCCCTCTCTTTTATTGAAGGGAGAAGCTGGTGACAGCAGCAGTTGGGGTCTGCCTGGGCTCCAGTAAAGCAACATCTTCAGGAGGACACACTGCAGCACATTTCATTTCAAATGTGCACAAAACCTGAGCAAAACCCTACCCTGAGCATGTGCCCTACGACTTGGTGTTTGCATTTGACCTCTATTCTATGAATGTCATCTTCCTTCAGCAAGCAGCAGGTTTACAGCCCCTCCTTATCAGAACTTGACAGGGTTTGGCATGCTGTTCAGGCTGACTGCTGGTACAACCAAGGGAAGCCTTACTGTGGAGCACAAGAGCTTGCAGTAGCCTTTGGGAACTGCTGCTTGGGGATGCACTTCCACACTAGGGAAGGTTTTCTGCCAGTGTTGAGACAGAGGGGTGAGGTATTGCCCTCTCTGGGCACTCAGAGGTGTAGTACCAAAGCCTACAACATCTGGCCACATCAGTGGCTGAGCTGCCTGATACTGCATCTCTGACTGGGTATCCACAGCGTATAGATGCACTTGACACCTGGGAATGTTGCTTGAACCTCTGAAAGCTGCATAATTTTCTTGTCCTGGCTATAATCTGGAAAGGTTCACAATAAACAGAAACTTACATATCAACCTAAAAAGTATCTACCTGTTCCTCACCCTCTCCCTTATTCACAGTTAAATGCAATGACAAAAACTTCCCTGAGACTAAAGAGGAGACAACAGATAATGGATAAAGGGAAACCTACTGGGGGAGGCAAATCTTAGGTAATGGTGGCATTCAAAAATTATTTCAGCTTCTTTGTTGCCTCAAAGAAATCCGTCCCTGTCCCTGATTTATACCTGCAGGTGATGTGAATACCTCAACTGCAGAGATACTTCATATTAAGCCCTTTTTAGATACTACTGAGCAGACCATAGCATTAAGAACTACCTCCATGCAGAGTGTATAGAGCTGTACAGTTTAATACCTATCCTTAAAATCTGTTTACTGGAATTGAAATAAAGTGCTTAGTATATCCAAAACAACTGTAGACCTGCATTTTCACTGCCAACCAACACTGTGGTATATTTTAAACTTTAAATTATTTCTATAAACCTTTGCAATATGTCTACCTAAGGAAGGAGAAGGAGGAATGTCTCGTGTCAAAAGCACAACTCCTTCATTTTGTGCATTACAAAATGAACAAACATGAAATATGATCCTTTCACGCACATTTTTCAAGCTGTTCCTCAGTCATTCACCTGGAGCTGGAAAAAAAGAAATCCACAAGGGGACTGCACCACTTAGAACTGCACCACCTTCCTGTCAACAGCAGACAGGTAAACTTAGTAGGTGTTCCATCTCAAAATACCTTCCAGCTCCACCATCAGACATGCTGTGGCATAGCCCTTGCTGTATTTCTGCACCTTAAAGGCCAATACTCAGCATTGCAGCTCCAAGAGCAGTGGGCATGCACGAAGGCATTCAGTCTGTTACCTTGCTCAGATAACAAGACCAGCAGCTCGAGAACCTTCTAAGCAGCTGTTGTTAAATCAGGTCCTGCTTTGGCCAGGAGACACCTGCCTCAGCTTCTGAGCCTCTGCTGCTCTATTCTTCTCCTGTTCCTCTGCCTTCCTCCGCTCCTCTTTTAGCTCCTTGTATCTCCATTTGGGAATCTGCAAATAGGGGTCATCCTTTGCACTGCTCCTCCTTCTCGCCTTTTCTGGCTGGAAGGTGGGTGGAGGAGCCTTGCTGACACGGACTTTGGGGATGACAAATCCCGGCCTGACACTGCTCCGTCTAAGCAGGTGGAGCGGCAGGAGGCTCGCTTTCCTCGTGGCTACTGTGTTCACTTGAGACATTGCCATGCTGATGGGCTGCAGGCTGGCTCGGCGCTCCTTCTTCTTGGGGATCACTGTGACTCTGGAGTTCTGAAAGAACTTCTCGTAGCTGCTGACATGATCTTTGTCTTGAGATCGGATCTCCTCTGCTCTCTGCTTCCTAAGGATTTCCTGCACGGCCAGTCTGCGTTTGCCAACACAAGGTGGGCTGCCCGGGCACACAGTCCGGCACGTCAGCGCAATGAAGGGACTGCCCAAGCTTGTTGTCACCTTCACCATGTGGTCAAGGACCCCATCCTCTTCTGGGCCATAGAAAGACCGGAATGAGATAGCTGCCCTTACGCACTCAGAAACCTTCTGCAAACAGCTTTTTGGCTCTGCAGCCTTGGCAAGGAGTTCCTTCATTTTTGGCCATTCTGGTTTATATTGATCAGAAAACTGTTCTGGGCATGGCCTGTCCATCAGCTTTTGCATGACAAAGGCAGATTCTGATCTTCCTGTGAAACAAGCCCATTCCCATGAAGTCAGTCCACGGCTTGGGTCAGTCGCATGAACATTTGCCCCTCAAAAAAAAAAAAAAAAAAAAAACCAATTAGTGTTAGTTAATTAAACCACCCACACTCCTGTTGCTGCAGTCAGAGGTAAGTCAGGCAGATGTCTGCAGGAAAATATCACATAAAATATACAATAATATTTGTGTCAAAATGAACATTCAATAAGGACAGATCAGGTTCCTGACTTTCTGAACTCATGATTTATTTAAAACAATGTAAAAAAAATTAAGACTGTGTACATATAAAATTCTCTTAAAAATACAAATAATGAAATTAATTTCATCTGCAATTTGTCTTGGCTACCATTATAAAATCCATTCACTTGAACTCACAGGAAAAGTGTTACAAATATGGAAATAAACAATTATCTACATAAAAATTCTTCCCTGTGTAGAACAATGGGCTTTGTATTGATCCTTGACACTTCAAAGGGAGATCTTAGGCTAATGATCACAAATTCCACTAAAATATCAACTCACTTGTCACTAGGGGTGAAAACAGCAAATGAAATATAACGAATTTCTAAAAATGCATTAAAATGGAAAAAAAAATGAAAGTAAAAAAAGGGAAATACAGAAAAACAACATGTGCAATTCATGCTCTCTCATATCTGAAAGGGACTGTAGATGTTGAGAGTATGGTAATAAGGTCGATCAAATGTAAGGAAAGTTTCCATAAATGTGAGAGAGTGGATAATGAGTGGTATTTCTTTCTGTGGTATTGCTTCAGTCTGAGCCCAGAACAGCTGTTCTCATCTACCTGAGATTACCAGACCCAAGGGAATGAAGTAACTGTCAGCAAAAACACACTGCTATTGCCAAGCTGACCAGCCATAAGAGGGAGCTGGGATACAGGCTCAGACATTTGAAGTGTTAGGTCCTGGAAGGAAATGGTTTCTAGTGGAAGTGATTTCCCCTGGAAGGAAATGGTTTCTAGTGGAAATGATTTCCAGTGACCTATCTTCCTCCCATTCCCAGTTTACGTTCTTTATCTCTCCAATTCTGATATCTATCCCTATCACCATTCTTCTTTTTCATGTATTTCTCCATCCTTTTCCATCTTTGCCTTGATTTTGATCTCTCCATGTTCCTATAAAACACCACACATAGGCTTCTGCCGTTGTTCCTCAGTCTTTTGCTTTCAAGTGGGGTTACACTCTTCTCCTCCAGGGCACTTGGATGATTGAAGAGAGGATACAAGAGTAACAGGAAGAGCAGGCATTCTAGTCTGCTCTATCATATCCTTTACAACCTTTTGTACTATATCCACATTCCTTGGCAACCAGAAAATTTCAGGGAAGTCCTCTCAGTTTTGGTATGAGGGTGGGACTGTGGGTATTTGTCAGTGAGTGGGGCACGTGCCCAGTCCTGCTCACACAGAAGAGCTCTGTAAAGGACAAAGGAAGCTCAATACAGAGTGCACCTGTGGAAGAACTGCTGCAGAGCAATGAGCAGCAACAAGTGGTTTTGAAAGCTGAAGTTAGCAGGACACTGTTGCAAATACCCAGCAGATTACAGCTGGTGAATGCTAAAGGATACAAAAGACCTGTCCAAAAACTGGCTTGATGGCATCAATCAAAAAGAATCTCTGGGATGTATCAAGGACCTGACAATCAGCACCATATCCCACACATCACATCCAGGTGATCCTGGACACCACCTGAGTACACACATCTTGAAGTTTTACAGTATATGAGTATGAAGGTGAATGAATGAAATCAATAGGAGAATGAGTGAATACTCTCTGGTGTCAGGCAGACAAGTTCTTAAGCTGAAAATCCTTTGTTTCATATTCTGCCTTTGAATTTCGACTGATCTCAGAGGGAGCTTTGCACGCTCCAGTTTTCAGACTGTTCAGCAGGTCTGCAGCACATTCCCTGGGACAGGCACGGGCACTCTGCCCAGCTGCTTTCAACATAACTGAGTTCTCCAATATTCAGTTGTGGTCTATTCCTGCCACTGGCCCTGTAGATAATTTCTGCATTTCTTGAAAGAGTTTAAAGCTGAGATCCAAACCACATTTGATTTATTGAAGGGCTTCTTTACCAGATGAAGCACCATTTTCAAACAGCCAACACAAAACTGACCTACACAGATCTTGTCACAAAACAAAAGACAATGTGTCCCTTTATTTGGAAGAAGGAGATGTCCAGAGGCCTGAGGGAAAGGCCAGAGAATATCATTATAACTTTTTTTTCAGGCTGGATTGCCTTGTTGACAGCATTTCAAACTAGAATAAGGAGGACTTGATATAAGGAATAGCAATCACAAACTGGTTTGCGATGGGTTCAGTATAACATTTCCTACAAAGTTTGTTTTGTCATCGCAGGAAAACAAAGGACCAAAGAGAGCACAGGAAAAGCAATCAAAATCTCATTTTTAACTCTATTAAGTTAGTTCCAAAGTCTCTGAGAAAATCCCTGAAAAGAGGATGCTAGAGACATGTGATCAAGAGTGAATGTGGATGGAGACACCTAAGCAAAATTGCTGATCGCAGTTTAAGTGTAATTTAAATAAAATTTGCAGAAATTATCATTCATAGAGAGAGAGCACAGGGGCATTGCAGGCAGTCAAGCATGAGGCACAGACTGGAAGGCAGAAGAAGAGGAAGCTTCAATCAAAACAAAGAGTTCAGCTGCTGTGGATTGAAGAAAGGATTACAAGATCTCAGAGGCAGAAGGGTTTGATGAAGTTCATGACTGCAGAAATTACAGGAGGAAGAAAGACATACAAACATATACCCTCCTGCTTCACTAGCCTCTTTTTGAAGCTCTCTACCCAAACTCGCTACTCTTGAATCTCTCCCATCTCTGGCTAGCCTCTTGCCCTGGTCCCTTCTTAACACTTGCCTAGATCTGAACTCCTTCCCACAAGAGCTGGCTGTGACTGTGGCAGACTACAAGGAAGTTGTTTCCTTGATGTACCTGTAACAGGCAAGGAATTAATATAGGGAGAACAGCAGCTACAGGAATTTCCTTCAAATACAAAATTTAATTCTCAGCTTGTAAACAAACAAGAGGTATAGACAGCTGTTTACCATTATCTTCAAGAAAATTTGCTTCCAGCTCTGATATGGTGAAGCTGTGAGACCTTGGAGCAGAGTGGTTCAAAAAGAACAGTGTGAAAAAGTGCTCACTGTGGGCTCGCACCCTTGCATGGGGACTGCACTCAGCTCTGGTCCGTGCTTGGGCTACTACGCCTCTGCCTGGCCATGTGCCCTGCTGGTTTAGACCCTGACCCACAGACTTAATTTCTTGTTTGACCTCAGACCTATCTGGTCTCTGTGGGCTTGCCCTTGTAATCATGGACTTGCCTGACAATCACTGCAGTGCTGGCTAATCCAGGTTATTTTCACCAGCCCTGCTCCGTTCCTTCAAGGAGCACCTTTGTTGATGAGGCTGGTGCTGAGGCCTTGATGTCACCCTTGGCTCACCTCCCTTTGAGAAGAAGCCTGCTCCTTCTGACAGATGAGTCCCCAGGTGTTTTGGAAACTTTATCTCAGAAAACAATACTACAGAGTACTGAAATTCCAGCCTTTCAACAGAACTCAATGCTGACTTTGTAGCTTGTATCACATAATCTCTTCTAAGGCCTGATTTACTGTAGTTTTATTGATTTTCTGCACATATCAGGAGACATTCCTGAAACAAACTTGTCATTCAGCAGAATGCCTTATCTGGAATAAACATGAATAGTCATGTTCCTTTGTAAATGTGATAGCATTCTTATTGAACTAATTGGCATTTCAGTGTAAGTGCAGCCTACAAGCTTTCTTTTAGGAAAGCTGCACTTGCCACTTGCTTTGCTTTTTCTCAAAGTTTCCCTGAAGATAATTTTCAGCACAATTAGTTTGAATACACGTGCTCCTTTAGGATATCAATATCCTATTTTATTAATAAGGTTTTAATGTCCTCTGAGACATAAAACTGACATCCTGGGTCTAAAGTCAGGGGGCTGAGGAGGCTCGGGCATCTGTTACCAGCCCATTTTTTATAGGCAGTATTTAAAGCCCAGTCTCCAGATCCATGGCCACTCCGACAAGGCTCCTAAAGCAGCACTGAGTTTGCACTGGAGATTACAGCAGGGCTTGACACGTGAATAACAACCAGCATTTCTGGCTGGCTCGCTTGATGAGGGCTGGCAGCGGCACGGTGCTGGCAGCGCAGCAGCCTGTGACAAACTGCCGGTGGGAGGCCAGGCTCCCCCTTTACTCGCTGTGCACTCACGAATAGCAAATTCACATGTTCCAAAAATTCCCTTTGAAAGAGTAACATTATGGCCAAGTGTCTCAGAGTGCCTTAATCTTGTAGTGATTGACCTTGGGCCCCCTCCAGAAACTCAAATTTCAGAAAGAGCAGTCACTTTGGCAATCTGGCTCCAACCATCTGTCACACATTGCTGTTACCTCTTTCCCCATCTGACTGTGTTAAATCCATGCTTAGGCAGCTAGGAAGGTGAGTTATTTTGCATTACTGACCTCCTGCATTGCCATAAGTAGCTGGCCATCAGCAAAGGTCTTACCAAAGCCACTGAACAGATACTGGGTTTAAAAACCTCCTGGCTCTAACTCTTTTCTAAGCACACAAACTGCTTTGCAGCTATGCAAGTAGACCCACGGCTGATTATGGGTGCGTCCCCTCCATGTTGCCATTCATATTTAGGTTTTAATATAGAATTTTGCTGTTTTATTTGTGAAATGGATTTTTTCACCAAATCTTTTAATAACAACATCTTTTATCTTCTCAGGCACACTAGCACTTCATTGTCAACAGCCATTCAGTATACCTTAAGTCCCAAACTATTTCTAGATCGGTTCTGAATGAGCATCTCCCTCCCTCCCTCCATTTCACCAGACTGTGCAGAGCTGAAGAATAATCAGACATTAAAATGGATGCAGGCAATTTACCACCTTTCCTTTGTGGCCCCTATTTTGACCTGAAAATGTGAGGAATAGCAAAATACTCACCAAAACGTGTATAAACTGCAATTTAGAAACTCAAAAATATATGAACTCTACACCTGTTTAGTCAGTGGATGATCTTTGGTATCCTCACTGTCTCTGATGCACAAACAAGCCGATACAACTTTCTGTAGTCAAACTCAAGATGGAGGCCAAGGAACCCTGGCTGGCTAAGGGTTTGTTTTCCCCAATATTCTGTTTTCTTATGAATCATGAAAACAAGAAGATGTCTATTCAGATGTCAGGGGCAGTAACCAGAGCAGTTGAATTTTGATATCAATACTTCTTGTTACAAGAATCAGAATAACAAGCACAGAGTAATCTACATAGCTGTAAGGTTGTCAAACAGGTTCTAGTGACCCAAACAGAAGAACAAGCTTCCATCAGATCTCTGGTGATAATACTGCGTGATGGCGATGAAAGGCCACTTGACAAGTCATAAAGTCATAGGATTGAAGTTTCATTTTAAGTGATGATTTATAACATGCACTGGAAAATTCTGAGGTAGCATCTGCACGAAGTATGTGTGAGCCCAGAAAGTGCATCTGTTCCTAACAGCATTGGAGTTCTGACTCTAGTTTCATAGTTTTTTGTCATAAAAATTTAACTCCAAAATGAATGATCCAATTCCAAAGCCTTGATTCCAGTGTAAGAGGCCAAAGAACCTTGCAGAAAATAAGACACCAATTAGCACATCATGTAAAGGTTTTCTGTGTCATATCAATGTCAAGAAACTGGATATTATGAAATGAATAATAGTAATATTACTATGCTTGATAAAAGCCTACAACTGAAAATATTCTTATTATGAGGGGTTAGACTCTTGTGACAGCAAAATCACTAAAAAGAATTACTTATTCAAGCTCTCTCTAAATGAAACAGACCTGTAAGACTCCTGGTCTATACAGTAACAATATTCACATGCCATTTGTTATTATTTCCATAATATTTAATTTGTGAAATATTTGCAACTGAAAAACAAGAGTATATACTAATATAAGCTAGCTACTTAATTATCATCTAATAGTTTATATACCAATTACTTAATATAAAAAACCATACAACACTGTGGCTGAAAGATGCTGAATTCTAGGACTGTGTCTGTAGAGGCTGTTGCCCCTCAAGGAGCCTTCTGGATCTCCTCTCCAGGACCCCTTCACCTTGCAATGCAATACAGCTGGAAATTCAACTGCAGACAAGAGCCAAGAGCAAGAAACAAAATTTGTATTTTCAGATGTGGAGACAGGTGTGCAGAGACAGACCTGCTCACTCCCTGTGCCATGCCACCCTCCTTGCAGCAGAGACAGAGCTGCTGATGCCCTGTTGCCCACAAAAAAAGACATTAGTCACCAAATTTCCCACCAATATTCCCATACACCCAATTCTCCTCACAGGAGCCAGAGACCCCAAAGCTCTGTGGTTCCTGCCCGGTGTGAGTGAGAAGTGGAGACCTGGCTGTGGTCCCACCACCATCACGCACTCTTACACACAGAGCTGGCAGCAAGAGACCTGCGTGTCTTTCCCAGCTGTATCACAAATTTCATTAACTCCTTTTCTACAAATTGTGATGATCCTCCTCCCCAAACGCTCCTGGAGACAATGAATCACACCCTGAGAGCTCTTGGAGAGCTTCTGGATGAGTTTGTACAGGGAAACTGAATGCTCCTGCACCTGCAGCACATGCCTTCACTGCGTTCTCTATGACTTATTAAAAGCTGCACCCATTTCCAGGGAAGGCTGTACCACAGCTCTTCAAGCAAACACCCCAGTCAAGAGCTAATCTTCTTGGTGTTTGTGTGTGACTGTCTGGTATTTAGCTGAATGATGACAAAGTGAAGCACTTTGCATACCTGCCATCACCAAGGCTTTCACACATTCCGTTCGGCCCTGCATTGCAGATTTCATCAGTGCTGTGAATCCAAATGCATTCCTCTTCTCAATATCAAGCCCAGGAAAATAGTTCAACAAATAGTTTGTAATAGTTATGTGCCCTTTAAAGAAACAAAAAATAAGAGAAAATATGTCACAGAATGAAGGTGTTGTCTCAAGGTTAAACCAAGAAATTACTTCTGCAAGTCATATAACTGGAAAATACAGTCCTCTTCCACTCAATGCAGTCATCAGCCTTGGGGTTAAGTGGCCCTGATTTGTGACCAGAGTGTTGGGACAAGAAGTGGAAAGCCCATCTTCCCACCTTCTCTCTAGTTGTTCTCATTTCTGAAAAGTCAGTTTAAGGTAAGGGGATAGTTGAAGACCAGAGATGGTCTCTCTGAGGTTGTAAGGGGCCCCAGTTTCTTGACCCAGTGAGCAGCATTCCAAGGCGAATCCTTACACCTTATGGAAAGAAGACCCATCACTGAGGGAACTGACTCAAAGGTTCAGCTTTTTCCTTTCCCTGGAAAATTTGAGGCTTACAATCATGGTGCTTCTTTAAAAAGTAATGATTATGCACAGTTGTTCCCGCCAATAACACTAACAAACCATGCCAGGCCTGATACGAGAGAAAGGAGTGTTTTGTATAGGATCCCACATTTTTATTTTTCCATCTGACAGTGTAAAGCCACTTGTCTACTCTCCTGCAGTTGGAAAACAGGGTTGATGTTCAGTTTTGGTAGTAAAATTAATTATTTAAGTTCTGTTTCTGAAAGCAACTGTTGTTACCATTTATGTGCCTTGTATGCCAGGGTAACTGGTGTCTGCAAGGCTATACTGAGGAGCTGAAAACATATCTGGCTAAATGGTTGGAAGACCAATTAAGACATAAAATCTTTATAACTGGACTATCAGACAAATAGCCAGTGCCATTATGACTAATTCAAAACAGTTTTCCCTTCACTTGTCAATCATTTTATGATGCTTTGATGCTCTATAAAATAATGCCTTCTGTCAGGCAGCTGCAACAATCACGATTTAATTAGTAGGAGCTGTAAAAATATTCTCTCATCTTGCTCTGCAGTCCAGCTGACTATTCTGTAATGCATGTCATTCAAATTCATCTAGAAATGTTACTGAAGCAGATTATAATTCATACAGGACAGTTTTAAAAGTCTGTAGTGTCACATCTGGTGCAGATTTCATCAGCAGCCACTTTATACCACACAGTCCTCCGTTCACTTTGAAAAGCAAGTTAAGAAAATCTTTACCAATTAATTTAAGATGTGTTGCAGGTGTTACTCTTTCTCTCCTACAGTTTTTTTTTGACTCTGTTACATCTCTGCATAACTGGAGACTCTCATGAAACCTGAGCACATTTAGAGATAGTGCAGATCAGCTGAGAAACTCCAGAGTCGAGAGAAAACCAAACAGAGATCTCCCTGTACCTTCTGCAGTCTAGTGAGAATGAAATATAAAGATTCAGCAAACCAAGCTGAACAAAGCAAAAGTGAACTGGGTTCAGGACATGATCAAGTGACCTCGTCCTCCTTACTCAATTGAGAGGTTTCAGCTTCACTGACTTTATGGCATAAGATCAAATCCTAGCAAAGAATGGGTTAGTACTGGGAGGTTCTTTGTGCCCAAATTGTTTTGCAGGACACGCTTTTTTTCAGTAATGTAGAGCATATGTCTGCATGAAGGTTTTGGAACAGTTGAAATACTGCTTTTTTGACCACAGAAACCAGACACAAACTGAAACAAAGGGAAATAATAAGGTGAAAGATTTTCTGGCAGTTATTACATCATTAAAGATGTTCTTTCTTTTGCCAAAAGTATCATTACAGTAAGAAATGTTTTGTAAATCTGGGGTGATCCTAAGAATTAATCCTGAAAGACCTTGCTTAACTAAAACTCTAGGGGACTGTACTTGGACTCTAATGAGACAGAAAAAATACCAGCAATAAAATAGGAAAGAAAATGAAGAAGTTTGTGATTCTCAGAAGCTTTGTGTCTGAGGGATTCATGAAAACCACTCCAGTTTTTAATCTGCAGGAGCTTCTGTCCTCTGAGCTTTGCTTCAGATTTCCAGTTCAAACAGATATCAAATTCAAAGCAACACTCAGAAATGGCAAGTTTTTGTTCAAACCCTGTCATATGCATTTGATTTAAGGCCATGAAGTTTGCTTTGGTTCTCCTGTGTCTGGATGAACTAGCAGCCTGTACCTAAATCGTTAACCGGGTGAGTTTTTTTGTTACGTAAAGTCTGCTATGAAATCCCTATGCAGCTCTAAAATAAATGAGCCTGTTTGGTGATCCTGAATTCAAATCAGGCTCTTGCTGTTTGTAAGCCAGGTCTGTCTTCCACCAGAACTGGCATGCTAAGGGTACAGTTCTTCTCCCTGTGAGCCATATTTAGAGATCAGCACAGATGTCTGTAATAGCTTAATTCACTTAATTGCTGCCACAAAGGAAATGCTTATAATGATGACAATATTACCTAATAATCTATGTAATACAGGCAGAAGGATAAGCTGCATAGTAAGGGAGATGCTTTGTCAAATAGCCTTTCACTTTTGAATTGTACTTGCAAAATGCTTCTTTTGGCCTGTGGGTAGTGAGTGCTTTCTCACAGATGGATGAAGCCAAGGACACCCAGAACGCTTTATCCTCTGGGTGTTTTAGATATTTTTGTTCCCATGTCTTTTTTAATAAACAGAAACTGGGATAGCTTCCAATTTTGTGTTCCCAACTCTACAGTCTTGCCCCAAACTGATGCTTGTAACATAGAACATCTATACCTTGTAAGCAAATACAACTCCCTTTGAACACCAGTGCATGCCAATTACTACACACTGATGTAGCTATGTCCCCATCAGCAGCAGAACTGAGGAGAAAAAAATAATGTAATTTTCCTCCTTTTCCTTTTTTTCCCTTTCTTTGCACTTGTTATTTCAATCTCTTGTTTGCACTAATTTCCCTTTTTTTCTGCATTGTCCTCATAATGATGTTTAATGATTTTTCTTCTGCTTCAACAGGATCACCACCCATTTCTGAGCACCACTTGCTGCAGTCTGCAATGAATTTACAGTTCTGGAAGGCAAGCTCTCTTTGAGAAGGAATATGATAAATGAAAAATACTGAGGAAGCAGATGAACAGATCAATTTTCAACTGTAAACTTTACACACAAAGCAGAGAACCTTGTTTGTGGTTATTTTTCTATACTAAAAAGCTGGCTAAGAAAGTACTGCTTTTCACTGATCCCTCCAATCTGTCTTTCTCAGGTCAGCCCATGCAGAAAATTTCAGCCTTAGATAGTTTTTTGGAGGATGAGAATCTCAAATTACCAAAAGCAATATGAGGAACTGGATTCACTGATCTTCTGAAAGTCTAGTTGTTCTTTAAGATAATCCTATTTAATTCAAGCTGATGGTCATATATGAGTATCCTGTATGGGCGGTCATTAAATGGCATGGGCAATTTTAAACTCCTAGTAAAGAGCACAAGCAAAGAGACCTCTCTGTCATCTCTTTTGGTATCTGTCCTTCATAATACAGATGCAGATTCTGAAACACAAGGAACAATTCCTCAGGACCACAGCCTTTTCCCCATCCAGCTCCTCTTCAGGGTCTGGCCATACAACATGGCCCACATGGGCAGTGTTTCATAACAAAAAAGGCAGCACTTTCTGAAATCTTCAAATATCACTATGATAGACTTTCCACAAGAAAACCCATACTTTTGGTATAAACAACAGTGATCTCAGAATAATTTATTTTGCAAAAATGTTATTACTTTCACAGCCTAAAGTTACCCCCCTCGACCCCCACCAGATAAATTCTCCACTAAAGGCAAGTTTGCATAAACTTTGCTTTCAGGTCTTTACACTAACACTGCACAGTGTTACTACTTAACATCCAGCAATAATTAAGCAGCATCTATTGCACTTCAGCTCCTCTGGTTGCAATGTTAACCTCACAGTAATCTCTATTAACACTACAGCAGTATCTTGTTATAATTAATTAAATAACTGGTGTAAACACTGTAGCTCAGGATTATCACAGGCAGGCGAAAACATCCAAGTTGTTGGGGGTTTGTGTAAGCTTCTGCTGACTACAGTCATTTCCAGTTGCTTTGGGGATCAATAGCAAGTACTGGCAGAGAGTGTCAAGTCAATGTCAGCCCCCTGGATTAATTCTGAGCTCATTATCATGAGTAAGAAAGGTCAAGAAGGAGGCAATGTTAAACCTTTATGAGTCCAAATTTATATCAGGGCAGATAAATAAAAGTAGATTTGTGTTTTGGAGACTTTTGCACCTTCTTTGGAAAGCCACTGTACTCATGACTTTGCTATGAATATGACTACTGTGGCCACAAGTCTTTCTTCCAGTATCCAAGGCCCATCTCACAGTTACCTTAGCAGATTTCAGTTTTTGGTACAACACAAAGCCAAGTGAGGTACTACATTGGCACTATTGCTAAATTGACATGAAAACCAGACTGCTATAAGTTTAGACATGATTTGGAATGTCCATTTACATTGCCTGATGGAAATCTGTTTCCTCCAGGCAGCCCATGTCTGGGAGTGAGGACTGTGTCCCATGAACTCCCACAAATATCCCATACACTTCATTAGTCAGAAGACACAATACAGACCAGGTATGCATTTCCTTGTAAAGTGACTGCCTTTGAAGAGAGCACTTCAAGGACGCAAAGGAAACCAGGGATGCAGAGCTACGGAGCCCCTGGGACAGCTGTTAGACTACAAAGTGATGGCATCCTTCCTTGGAGAAATTTTTCCTGATTTACATGCTTTTAGCACTTTGTTAACACTTGTTAGAGAAAACTAAAGCTTCCATGAAAGATTAAAGCACAGCCTTTCCGTTTTAGCAGAAATAATCAATTTATTGTTTTCAGACTGTACACTTGAGACTGGCTAATAAATCTCTTGGGAGTTTCTCTAACATCTAAGTGGTCTGTTACACTCATTCCCTGAATATTACCATTCTGGGTGGGATAAAAGCAAACCTGGTGCTAAACCTGCTCTCACTCCAACCTGCATCAGGATTAACATGGTCAATGTCAGTATCAGTCTGTTGCAAAGTTACAAACACTAAGTCGTGCTGAAGCTTTTTGGCTTTTTAACTATGGAGTGGATGAGGAATGTCTCAGCAGCTAAGGTATTTCTTAATGATGATATATTTTCCTACAGTCTTCAATTACTACAGACCCTGAGGTCTGTACAACAAGCATGGAAGAAAAGATGGCATCAGCACTAATACAGCCCATTATACATCCACAGTGTTCACTTGTTGCTTACCAGAGCAAACACAGGAAAATAAGCTTAAAGGAACAAAGCCATAAAACACCGCACACTTGGGACAAGATTTTCTTTATTTTCAAGATAAAATAATTAATGGCATCTACTAAAATTGTATAGCTTTTGCTGTTGTAATCTCTTGGATAAATATTACTATAGACTAATTAGTTCAAAGAAAATCATGACTGGCTTTCTTGAATGTGGGCTTGGCCATCATTATTTTACGCAGAATAATTTCTTTCAGGGATTTGAAAAAATATCCTAAAAAATTAGCCGAAATGCACACTGCTCACAAGACTCCGTAAGTAGGAGGTGATACAGAGAGCCTTACCTGCCTGTGCAGCTGTAATTAGAGCCGTGTTCCCTTCGTTGTCCTGCCAGTTCACATCAAGGTGAGGGCATTGTGCTAAGGCTATTACAATATCCACATAACCTTGGTAACAGGCAACGATAAGACCATTCTGCAAGTAAAATATAAAATGAGAGTTAGGTTTGCCAGACTGAGAAATGTTCACTGAAGAAGCATACTAGATGGCTTTTTTTTTCCCTCAGACTGAAGAACTGAAGAGGTGTCAGCATAACTAGTGATTAGCTCCAGGCACAATGTTCAGATCCAAAACACTGATTTTTATCTCTGCCCTTTGCCAAGTAATGTTTGATACACCTCAGAAATACCTAAGAGAGTAGGTATTGCATTATACTACATGCAAAGTAACTGTTTATAAATGGCTAATGCTTATATGGCTATACACTCTATACCCAAATGAAAATAAATCTCATTTTATTATATAATAAAATGAACCCAGCAGGTAAGATGAACTGGACCTGCTCTGAATATTAATTCTCGGAAAAACAACTGCTTGTTCTATGAAGGGTAAACGGCAGGCAGGAGTTGTGTTCATACTGCCTGTTGCTATCTTTAAATAATTCAAGTTTCCCATTAAAACTATGCCTCCTTTTTTTACAATCATAAATAAAATTAAATTGCTTTTAGAGTTTCTGTTTAATGTGCTTTATGACAGCTGGAGGCTGTAAAACTTCCAGGAGGAAGCCAAGCCAGGAGGTAAGCCTTGTAACTACACTTGGTACCCAGACAGTGTTTCACCTCACAGCAGCAAACTGACAGCTTCCCTAAAATACAGCAAAATACACTTGTCATTAATTAAATGGAACCACAGTACTTAATCTTGGCTGCTCACTTGACCACTAGGATTAAAGCCATTATCTCTGGTCTTCAGGATTACTTGGGCAGCCCATGTTCATCTGCCCGGGGCTGATGGGTGTGGAGGAGGGCAGGAGCAGATAAATCTGCGCTCCCTGCACTCCCTCCTCACTGCCTGAGCATAACTCACTTTGCTTGAGCTCAGTGTGAGCGTCTGGCTGCTGAAAAGATAAGGTCAGAGACACAAATCTCAAACTCCCTGGTAACCCTGCCTTCCTGAAATGCACTCACACAAAAGACTTGCAAGAAGAACCTGGTTATGAAAACAGAATGGCCCATCCTGACTCCTCCATCATTTTTCTAAGCAGCTCTTGCCTACACATTCTCTTTATTTCCTTTCCCCATGGACATTACTAAGACAGAGATGTTCACCAGATGACAACTGTGGGTTCTGATTTATTGTCATCAGAACTAGTTAGTTCAGTGTCCCGTTTCACTGTTATTCTGGATAGTTCTGTGGCTTAGGTGGCAAACAGCTTCATTGAGATACAGAAGTGGTATCTACTCTTCAGGCTGTTCACAGGCTATGTAGGTTATTTCTCGATTACATCTTTCAATAAAATAATTAGTCTGCTTTTTTTTATTCTCAATTCACTCTTGCCCTCAGCATGAAGCAACACCTACCACTGCTTTATAAAGAGCATCTTCATTTCCTTGTGAAGAACCTATAATACTTCAAAGCCTTCTATTGAAATTGTACAGAGGATTCTGCTACAAGTCATATATATATATTTTTTTTTTTTTTTGACTAAACGTATGTACTTTCCGGGTGGGATTGTTCAGATTAATCCAAGCTTTACTGTAATGTTATAGCTTTTAAGAAATATATTGCAGTGTCCACTTGGTAAGGACTTGAACATTATATTAGTTCTTTAATAATTTCATTTTCCACCCAGTGCTCTGGACATAGGTCTTTACAACTCCAAAAGCTGTGCAGATTTAAAACACCATGCAGTCATTCAGTAAAATGTCAGTTACTTATGATAGCAGAAAATTAAATCTACAATTGTTTGGAGATCTAAAACTCTTGACAATAAGAAGTCAGATCCTATTGTTCATTGAAAAAGAACAGCATTTTTGAAGATAGTGATAGTTTCAAAAAAGTTGTAAGAATAACTAAACATAGTTATCATGTCTGATAGAAGAAACCCCTATTTCTCCTAGTATCTGGAGGATATTTTCACAGAACATTTTTGTGTTCTAAAAATATTTACCAGATGCTTTAAAAAATAGGGTTTTTTTCTCTTTCTGTAATAAAGTTAAAATATTGTAAAAATATTGTACAATATTGTTAAAAAATAATGAATAACAAACATTCGCTTTTTTTTTTTCAGGAGGTTTTTGCATTACAGTATTCAGGGACTTTTGTGCTACTTTTAGTGGGTACCTCCATCAGATAGGAGCTAATGCATTTAACACTGGCACTCTGATTTCTGCAGATATGAGACACAAATTATCTTCAAATAAATCAAACTCATTCACCATTCTGAGTTTACAAACCAGAAGGATTACTGAAGGTATCAACACTTTCTGAAGTTTATTTTCCAAAGATGCTATCAAAGACTGCTTGCTTAAGGATAAAGAAAGGCAACAGAGAGTGGGAGCTGAGGGATTACATGATGCAGTAGCATGGAAAATCATTCTTGAAGGACGGTTATACAAATCTGAAGTGGGTCAGATAAGAGTGTGAGAACCGACATTCAGTGGCGTGTACACCCAGCAGTCCCTGGTTGGAAAGCAAAACAAGCAATTGCATGAGGGCATAAAAACAAATCCCTTCTGTAAAACTGATGTGGTTTTCTTTACCCATTTCATGTTCCACAGGGAGGTGGGTGAGACAGACTGCTTGCTGAGGGACTGCTTTCCTTTGCATAACCCTTCCACATGTGTCAGATACTGAAATGGGGTGCAGAAGGCTGCAGCTTTTGAAAGAAAGTTGCAATAAAATTCTTTGATGGTTATTTCCCAATCCTCATTCAATGATACAATGATAATTAGTGTTTTCAAGCTGCTGCTTTTTTCCTTTTATGTTTCCCTTTGCATCCATTTCAGGCCCTGTCTATATTCTGCTTGCTGAAAGTTAGTACCAGCTGATCAGCCAGCATGTACAATCAGTCAATATCAAAGTGAGTTACTAGTCTGGAATCTTTAAGTTCATATACCAATAAATACCATAATATATAAAAAACTCCTTCAACAGTCTCAATTAATAAATAGAAGTGATACAAAATTGCCTCCAGCAAATTGCCTGTTGCAGCAATCAGTAAAGCAGTAGCCTGTATCACTGCAGTCTGCAGGAAAATACAGCTGTGCGCTTAATGTCTTTTCAAAATCTAAAAATAAATTACTTAGAAAATACTGATCCTGAGCAATCTGGTTACCCTCAGAAGAGAGATGACATTAATGTTCTACCAAGACATTCATTATTCTGTTCCTCATATGAAGGGTCACAGTGCAATTTTAAAGTGGTCAGTGTACATGGGAAAAGAACGTATTTTTAAAATTTAATCTTACCATTATTTCTGATAGTAAGATCAATTCTCAGAAATATTCACTACATGTGAAGTCTTTAGGAGAAAAGAAGATTGATAATTCTTAAAAGTATGCCCTCTGCCTAAGAGGACTTTTCTCCTTCAACACTATCCTTTGCCCTCTCTCCCCTTTCATATGTCTTCAACCATCACTTATTTTAAATAATAAAAGAACCTCAAACAATTCCCATTAATATATAATAATCATCATCAATTATTAGACAGTGTAACAGTACATATGTCACAACATGCAAGCACAGTATCCCTGCTTTCCAAGGACTGCTGCATTGTCTGACATGCTCTCTCCCCATTGCTGGCCAGGTTTGCTGTCCATCATTCTCCCAGACCAATGAAACAGAACGGGCAAAAAAATCTGCTTTAATCCTCCGTGCATAAGAGATGTAAAACGTGAAACAAGGTTTGCAACAGTCCTATTCCATTTTTCAAATATTGCACACAGACTCTGTGTGACAAACAAGAAAGCATGAGTCATCCATCACACCAACTACATTAACATTTACTGTCGTTTTTCCACAGAAGTGGAGGTTGAAAGTCAGCTCAGTAACCTTTTTTTTCTTCCAAGTAGAAGCCACAATACTTCCAGGTGTTGGGGGCTCTATCTTTCCTCTGTGGAGTATTTGGCATTTCACAGAGCTTTCCCACAGTTTTTCTATACTATATGACATATCTGATTTTTATTAAACCAGCAGTTTTAAAAGATCCCCCTGTGTTTTGAAGTGACAGAACCAAATTAACAATACTTTATTTAGAATATACGACAAAACAGTCTGTCTGGGATAAATTTCTTATTTTCCATGTATTTTAAATAAAGTATAACTACTTTTCCTATTTTCATCTCACAGTGCATAAATGAACATTTCAGGCATGGGACTACCTGAAGTTAATCAGATGTTGCAACACCTCCCTCAAGCAGTGAATCTTTCAATTCTTTTTAAATTGATAATTCTTTATGTGCCTTTGATTTCATGTGAGACTGGCATAGTGCTGCCACTATGAAAATAAATTCTGTTTTGCTCAGCTGTGTTGGCTAATGACATAATAACATTTGATTAAGTGAGGTCATGGATATCTAAAGAGACAATTTTATAAATCAGATATTATGACAAAATTACAGATGTAAGGCTATTTGTACGCTAGATCATTATGGATAATAGAGATCAAAAGAAACACTAGAGGATCAATGAGGAACTCAAGCTGAATAGCAAGCAAATCACATACAGCATGCAATTAATTTAGCTTTTAAAAAAATCTCTTCAGGCAACTTATTTTCCACCAAGATGCTGAGAATGAAAACAGCTTATTATAGCTTTTTGCCAATTACCACGGACAAAAATGAGTCTGGCAAAAGACTAAGTTGATATTACCCATTGCTCTCCATAAGCATCATGATAAACAACTGTCCAGTTTGCTTTGCAAACATCTCTAAGTATTAATGACAATTCTGCAAGATTGGTTTACTAGCAATTATTCAAGTCACATGTCATTGAATTAAATGAGATAATGATTATTGTAATTCATAATCACATGCAAGGACAACAATGAAAATTATGTCTAAGTTCAAAACATATTATACAAAAAATACCATAAGTAGTAGAAATGGAAGAAATATGAAAGATATAGGAATTAAAAGTTGTGTTTAATATTTTTCCTGTTGATTTACTAAAATAATAATTAATATGTTCAATATTTTGTCTTATACGAAACTCACTACTATAACAGAACTACATATATAACTATCACTCACTATAACCTAATTCATGTACAAAGGGGGAAAAAAATTAAAACTAGGTCAAGCATTTCAAAATAAATCTCCCAAAATCATTAGAGGGTGATTCTGATCTCCATGAAATACCCTGCAACTCTGTGAAACTTCATTTAACAGAGACTCTAAATTTATGTTGTACTAAAAAAAGAGCAAAATGTAGTACTGAGCAGCACTATCTACTACATACTAATTTGTGTATTATGCACAAAACCTTCCAATATAAAAACAGCAACCTGAGAAACTTTCGGAAGTGGCTTGAGCTTGTATTATATTTGGCTTAGGTTGATTATTTCAACAGCGGCAGAGATGAGGTAATTAGTCAGTTCATCAGTCCCACGAGAAGTGGTGTTTATGTGCTACAGAAATCCATCAAGCACATAAGCCTTAATATTTTATGCACAAAATAATTTAGGCTGACCTTTTAAAGAAAGGGCTGCAATGGCTTAGTCACATACAAATTTGTATTGGGAAAGCGACAAAAGAAAAGAAATAGAAATTTAAATAAATTTTGTCCACCTATTGCTAGGTCTAAATCCCACGTGCCCAGAGGAGGCAATAGGGGGAAGGCTGATTTTGCCAGGGAAAGTGATCAGAGAAATACAAAAGGGTATCCAAGAAGGGATGAGACATCAGCATGCAAAATTCTCTGCCTGTTCTGCAGAGGAACAGAGCAGTCCAAAGCACAATCCTGTATCCAAAATCAAGCTTACATGGCACTGCCCCTGCCAGTGCCTCAATACTGAAGGCACGAAATTGCTACCTTTGCTTTGCAGTGTTATGAGTGCTCATGGATTCATTTCCCAGTATGAACTGCACTCCACTACATAAATACACAGGCCAGTCCATGGCCAAGCAGGTGATAACCCAATATTTTTCTGTTTCTATTTTTGGGATATGTTCAACTTCACTTATTTCATAAACACCTCTTCAATCAGCCAGGTCACATGTCTTTAAGTAAAGGTATATGTATCATCTCTGCAGAAATCCTTGCTTAATCTATTCTAATCCAAATCCCCATGATCACCTTTAAAAATAGTCCCAGGAAACTTCATTTCACTATGCCTGCAAAAGCTTACATTACATAACGAAGAGAACCCGTGCTGCTTGTGTAATAAATCAGACAACAGGAAAAGGTAATAAAAATAGCGTGGCTTTCTTTATTTGCTAACATGTACGTTGTCTGAATTGGTTTCAGCATCACTGGTGATATAAGCAGCTGGCAGAAACCTTGGGAAGTAACTGCTAAGGGCCATAAGGGAATTACCAGGCAAATAAATAAATGCTGTTAGTCACAGATATTCCAGTGTGGGGGGTTATATAGGAAATAGGTTTTTCATATGGCAATACTGAGAGATGCTTATAAGATATTATTTTCTCTATTTTTTTTAATATCAAGACACATAATAAAAGCAAATAATTCAATGGGAAATCTAAAACCCATGAGCTGATGGTGATTTAAGGGTTGTACACTGTTCCACAGGAGACTGGAACATGTGCCCAGCTCCTGCACTGCCCCACATATCCCAACACCAGCCATCTGGTTGCCTTTTGGCACAGCTCACTTGACTGATATCTGGGGAAGAAGACAACTGAAGTCAGGTGGTCTTCCCAGGCTTCTTCTAAGAAGCCTGACGGGAGGAGAATTACACCAGAAGTAGTGATCCTTTTGTCTCCTCAATCCCACTGACATTTCTTATCTTCCTATGAGGCAAAGTCCAGCTAAGACAACGCCCAGATGCTCAGGAGACCTGTACCTTCTCCTCACCTCCCAGAGATGCTCCAGGAGACATGGAGGGCAACTTCTCTCTCACACTACTTTACCTGCAGCATCTATCACCACCTCTTACCCTGCACACACCTCATTTAAGGGCCTGGAGGGCTGGTGAAGCATAAAGGACATTTTTTGACTGTAAGACCTGACCAAGAGCCAAAGGTGGCCAGCACCTCCTCTCCCTATCACCAGAGAAAAGAGACTCTCTGTTCCTCACTGTTTCACATCCTCTTGACAATCATTTTCATGGCAGAAGTAGGCCAGAGCAGGGGACTCTCCGGATTACATCTAACAGTAGAAACAACCCTGCAAAAAAAATGTGAACCAAGGGACACTGTGCCTACTGAGCGGTAGGAGGTCTGGGCTGCACTTTCAGATGTTTTCCTGTGATTTATGCTGACATTTGATTGCACTGTTGAAACAGCAACAGCTGGATCTATGATGTCAGATGAAAAATCTTTTACTGCTTTTTCCTCTAAACTGTCTTGAACTGAAGACCTGAACATGCACAAGAGCCAGCAGCAGCTACAACTAACTCAGGCATATTTTAAGGTTGAGGTGCTTGAGTTAGGAAACTTAATGTGATTCCACTGAAATATATCTTTTTAAAAATTGCTCAGGATGTTAGCAGACATACACATTCCTGCTCAATATCAATTTTGTTAAAATACTGTGTTGTTTAGCAATGGCAGCTGGTAAGACTATATTAGGAAGCAACCTGGCCTAGTGAAAGGTGTCCCTGCCCCTGGCAGTGGGGTTGGAAATGGATGATCCTTAAGGCCCCTTCCAACCCAAACCATACTGTGATTCTCTGTACTGAATTTTAATGGAGGGATCCTGATATAAATCCTGAAGGCATTTCTACCACAAATCCCATGTCTGTACTTTACAGTGTTTTGAACATTAGCAACCCAAACCATTAACTGCAGAGGGCTGGGGAGGCAATGTGTCAGTCTCCCACCAACATCAGGATTCTGCTGTAGCAAATGGTGAGCATATTTTAAGTTCTTTTTTTTTTTTTTTCTTTCACTGGCTTGATATGCAATGTTCATAAAGGCTTCCAGTGTCTGGAAACCCTTCTTTGAACAAGGATAATGTATTTCTGGATCCTTAAATGAACAGCACATTATGATGTTTTTCTTGGAACAGGTGTTTCCAGCTATCAATAGATTCAAAGCTGTGCCTGCTTCCTCCTGAGGACATCTGAGGCTGGGAGCACCTGCTGCTTCGCTCATTTGCTGCACAAAGCTGCAGTGGGTTTGGGAACAAACGGAAGAAAGTGTATTTGTCATAAAACTCAAACTGTACCTTTTGTGGAGATGATTATATTTAAATATGATGATTATATAGCATGATTATATTTACAACATTTTGGAGAATTTCTCAATTGCCGGATTACTTTAAAATTTAATGTTGCAATTATAGTCTTCCTATCAATTATGTCACTGAAACATTTTGTTTATTATATTTTCAGAAAAACAAACCCCCTAAAATGTAAACAAAATTATAGTCAAAGGTGGATCATAACCAAATATAACAAAGGTGGAGCATAACCAAATCTGATGTGACCTGTATGCAGTGGACTCTCATCACATAAGACTTCTACAAACATTCAGAAACCAAATGGAGTTCCGATGTGAACTCCAAGTCCTGTGCCTGACAAACTCTACTGTTAACTTCTCTCCTGATCTTTAAATATACATACATATTCACACACATTTAGGATGAAAAGGAGAGTTTGCAGCACTTCGAAAACATATTTTGTAGTGCATTCAGAAGCCATGTGAAATGCATTTTGTCCACTGACATAACTCTGTCAAAAAGAGCTCGCTTTGGGTTTAAGGCATATGATTCAACTCCTCTCTGTGTTTAATAGATGCATTTTCCTTTTTGTTCTGTTCTGTCAGACACATTCAGGCTGTATCTTAGATCTGTTGCAAGAGGCTAAATAGAGTGTTTGAATGCATTGGTTATTTTCAGACCTCTCCAAAAGTAGTGACACACAAAGTCTTTGTAAAGATAAATTTCAGTTTGACACTGGGCAAAAGATAAATGTACAGCCTTTAACTCCATCAGAAACTATCACTGCATCTCATCAGTCTGTTCTGTAAAGAACACTTTAAAGCCACCAGAACATTTTCGCTGTGAAATTCTGTGAAATGACCAGTGATGAGCTTGCAAGCACCCTCTTGTGGCAGTAACATACTGTAGTTTTGTTTAGGAAAGATCTTCCCAAGAAATTTCCCAATTTTTCCTCCAACTTCTGTAAATTCATTTTGCTTCTGTTCTTTTGCGCTTTTTGGTAGTGATATTGCACCAGATCCAAACCTTGTAAAGAAAGAGCTCAGGAAGAGATCTGTCCATCAGTGGCTAAACTGCCTCTGGTGGTCAAAAAAACCCCAAAACTAAAACCCAAACAAACAAACGACAAACAAACAAAAAAAAAACCAAGAAAAAAACACCTTAGAACAAAACCCATAAACTCCTTCCCTTAGAAAGAAATAATTTTAATGAAGAAAAATACCCATCAGGGTAAAATCTCTCCCTTGCAGAGGCCCTATGCTCACCAAACTGTACACCGTTCTTGGGACAGCAGAGGTGGGGAACTGACCACCTGCTGCACACAACACTGCAGAATGGGGTGGAACTAGATGAGTTTTAAAGTCCCTTCCACCCCAACCTGTTGTACAATTCTATAACTCTATAACACCACACACAAAAGTACCAGCCTATCTCTTCACCCTTTGATCTAAAGAAGCTGTAAGAGCTCTAGAAGCCCAGTCTCCATATCAGACTGCCATTTGACAGTGAGTTTCGTAATGGCATCAGTGGATACATAACACCCTCATGGTATCTTCTTCCCAACCAATCTTGTGCTCTGCCTCTTGAATCCCATTGCTTCCTTTTCTCTAATACATCTAACAATAACCCTCCCTCTTGGATCTTCTGTTAATAAGCTTATTGGTCCTGAAATTGACTTGCATTGACAAGGCAAATGTTGTAAACTTTCTTCCCCAAGGAAAACAAAGACAGGGAAAAAGAGCACCTGCCCTTGCACAGAAGAAAGGGCACATGTGTCTCAGATGAGAGTATTAGTATTTCTGCTGGAGGATTCACCTTACATACCTCAGTCTAGATGTGCTATCACATAGCAACAGTCAAAATCCTCCTTTCACCCAAGCGGATAACATGGTAACAATCACCAGTACTTGTTCATGGAAACACAAGGTAAATACTGATGTTCAGAAAGAAATGTATGTTGAAATGTTACTGGTACGTATGAAAGAGGTTCTCCACCTGGACCAGGTGTTACCATTTTACTTCTATCAAGTGAAGAACTCACTGATGTGATCTCATTATCTTTTCTCTTCAAATTAAACACAACTAGTACAGGTGACAATGGTTCTTTGGATGTCAAAGTGTCCAGGTTCTTGAAAGCCCTTATCATTATGTTTTGCATGATGAAAGAGCTTTGTTCATCTAGGATATGCAACTGTTTTTACCTAGACTAGTTTTCCACTTATTTATGCCCCTTCGTGTTCTTTCTCTAGATCTAACAAAGCAAAAGACTTTTTTTTTTTTGTGTGCATAAATATGAAACAAGTCTCCTGCTTTTATTAGAAAACAAGCTTTTTTGAGCAATAAATGCATCTGTGGTGAATTGATGGGAAGTTTCTGTTTTCCACTCAGAGACCTAAATTGGATTTTGGTATGTGTGGATTAGTGTCAATTCTTGTGATCCTAAAAGGCTGCAATCCTGTAATCCTACAGCTCTATGGAATGCAGCTGCTGTGGAATATCACGGATGACCATGCTGGAGGCAAAAAATGTATTTTTATAGATATTACTCCTGAAATTCAAGCCTGTGAAGTTTGGAGAAATACACCACAGTTTCCTGACTTCATAAGAAGTTTTTCACTCTTCCCCACCTAAACATGGCTTATTACTAGAGCTCAAAAGTGGGTCTCCATAAAAAAAAAAATAGTGTAGAGAGAAAAGAGACACAATACATAATTTTTTAACACAATCTTGACAAATTCACAGTCTCTGAATCCTGGAGATTTTCAGTTCTGGGTGAAAACACTACCTTCAAACAAAATATGCAATTTTCGAGTAATGCATCGTAAATGAGAACTATAAATTTTATTCTCATTGTTTTCATCTTTTATAGACGTCAGAACCATGACTGTGATCATATTTTAAATTACAGCAGAACATATGATCTGTGTTTCAGCAAGACCTCTATTTTCTATGTAAATGTGCTTAGGTCAGGGCCAAAAATGGTTGCGCTCTTGTGACTTGCACCTACACTGTTGGTTCTGTAATGTTCATGGCTGGTTAGAGAAAAAGAACTCCTACTATAAAACTCATCAACCTATAATTCTATTTATAGGTTATATATTCTATTCTATAAGTCCATTTAAGTAATAAAGTAACTGACAGGTTGCACACAGCCACTGGAGAGGAAATCCAACATGCCTCAGGCTTCCCATTAAGGAATGATTCCTTCCTGAAGGTTTAACATCACCTTTTGAAAATTGCATATATTTTAACAAAAGGCAGAATTGCAGTTTTGAAAGATCAGAGGCTAAGTCTTGGCTAAACCAAGAACACTGCTGCTACTTGCTTGCAAGTCCTGGTGAATAGACTCACACTAATTTAGTGCTGTATTTAGAGAACAGGTTCATCCACCGTATTAATCTGAAAGAGTCTCAGTCTGGGGTTTTTTTGATTGAGAAAACACACACCGTGACATAGAATCAAACTGTTCAGAGGGACCTTTTTTCTTTATCAGTTCACTTTTTTTGCATTCAGCTTTTTAAAAATCACAAAGAATGTGGTTCAAAAACAGGTTTGGGGTTTGTTTGAGGGGTTTTCTTTGTCTTAATTATGCATTCCCATTTTAAATTTCTTTTATTATCTCAATTGGCTAGATAAGGATTCATCATCCATCGTAGCTGTGACAGGTATCAGTGTATAAGAAGACAGTCCAGGAAAGGTGAAAACCATATTTGGAATACCTAAGTGGGACAGAGTAGCATCACCATCTTGTCTGTCTCAAGTCAACTACAGTACTACAGCTTGAGTTTAATAATGCAACAGACACTTGTACTGGATGTCATTGCCTGGTGGCAAGAGCAGAGTGAGTCTTTCCTCTGCTGCAGAGCCTGTGACCACCCTGTTTATCTCAGCTGAGCATCTAGCTTTATGCAATAAAAGGCAGGAAGGCATCTTCTGCCTCTGTGTTTGGATCTAAGAATCTCATCTTGTAATGAATACAGCCCATTCACGTAAGTAATAAAGAAACATGAGAAGGAATTAAACATTAATATACTATTGAACCTGAAGAAGCTGGAATAAAACAGCTGGGGAAAAAAAAAAAGAAAAAGCATTTTCACATTTATGTTCAAATATCTGGAATTTCTAGATATTGCCTCTGTTGAAACTGCTAAATCATTAATACAATATATACACTTTAGAAAAGAGTTTCAGTCCAAGAACCCACAAACATTTCTCTTAGTCCATAAAATTGGGGGATATTTGGATAAACTGTAAAACAGCTATTATTAAGTCAGTAGTCACTTTTTAATTTAGGGACCTATACATATGAAAGAAATGGTAGATATTTAGAACACAGTTCTCTAAACAAATGAAAAGTTTTGCTGAAAAGAAGCACTCTACAAAAAAGGCAGCATGTATCAAACACATCTGATGGATGTTTTTCAGAGCTTGACACATCTCTGTGTGCCACAGCAGCTGAATTACGACAGAGTCTTTGGGTACATCAAGACATTGTTTGACTGCAGGATGCCTTTTTTTTCCGAGAGCAGCTCACTAATGAGAATGGTATCTGAACAC
This sequence comes from Climacteris rufus, assembly GCA_013398175.1. Lineage (NCBI taxonomy): Eukaryota > Metazoa > Chordata > Aves > Passeriformes > Climacteridae > Climacteris > Climacteris rufus. The sequence continues at coordinate 60,562 of VZRZ01008350.1, read as the reverse complement.
ACTAAGGGACATTTGAATGATGCTGCAGGCCCTAGAGAGAAAAAAATAAGATAGCTGGCTTAGAAGAATTTTTCACTATACAGCTGGAAATTGAAACTCAGAATCACAGAATAAGCTGAGTTGGAAGGGACTCACAAAGATCATTGAGTCCAGCTCCTGGCCCTACACAGGACCATCCTCAAGAGTCACGCTACATACCTGAGAGTATTGTCCACACACTTCTTGAACTCTGTCAGGCTTGGTGCTGTGACCACTTCCCTGGAGAGCCTGTTCCTGTGCCCAGCTGCCCTCTGGATGAAGAACCTTTCCCTGATATCCAACCCAAACATCCCCTGACAAAACTTCAGGCCATTCCCTCGGGTACTGTCACTGGTCACTACAGAGAAGAGATCAGTGTTTGTACCTCTTTCTTCTCTCACGAGAAAGTTGTAGACTGTGATGAGGTCTCCCCTCAATCCCCTCTTCTCCAGGCTGAATGGAACAAGTGACCTCAGCCACTTCTCATACGGTTTCCCCTCAAGGCCCTTCACCATCCTCATTTCCCTCCTTTGGATGCTCTGCAATAGCCTCATGTCTTTCTCAGGTTGTGACACCCAAAACTGCACATAGGACTCAAGGTGAGGCTGCCCCAGTGCAGAGCAGAAGTGGGACAATCCCCTCCCTTGCCCGGCTGGCGATGCTGTGCCTGCTGCCACCCAGGACATGGTTGGCCCTCCTGGCTGCAGGGCACTGCTGACTCAGATTCAACTTGCCATCAACCAGGACCCCCACGTCCAGTTCCATGGCACTGCTTTCCAGCATCTCATTCCCCAGTCTGTACATCCAGCATTGCCCCATCCCAGGTGCAGAATCCAGCATTTTCCCTTGTTGAGCTGCATATGGTTGGTGATTGCCCATCACACAGTCACAGACTCATCACAAAAGTCCAAAAGTTTCAATCTGTCCTGAAGCTGAAGATTTGCAAATGAATACCTTTATATAGAATAAAAGGATACAGAAAAGTACTGGCTACCTGACTTGTTCCAGCTCAGTTTGTGACACATTTTACTGTTCACATGAGGACTATATATACTGTTGCATTCATTGTTGGCCGAACATCACAGCAGTTATTGGACTAGCACTTTCATACCACTAACCATTTATCTGCAGACATATTATTCATGTCTTGAAAATTCATGAATGGGCCTGCACATCCATCAGCAGTTGCTTTCCGGGATTTTCTGTTCCAGGACACCTCCTATCACCTCAGTATGGCATTAGGCCACACAAGATGTCATAGCTGACCTGATATTATTAGAGAGCTCCATCTGACCAAACAGGCTGGCAAGCTCAGGAAACTGCAAGTGTGTTTGTACTAAGGATATAAACTAAATAAACCAAAACCTGCAAGGATTTCTCTATGGTAAATTAAAACTCTTAGTAGAAATGGGAATTGGTTGTTTAGAGAGTTTAGAGAGTCTTGTCCATTGAAATGTCATTGACATGACTTGTAAACACAATTTTCTGCACTTTTGTGATGAGGTCACTCAGAGGCCACACTTGGGGACAAACCAAGCAGTTTTAGAGGAGACTGAGGCAAAACCAGAAGATGGGCTTTTCTAGACTGGATTGATTAAATATATTCAACCACAATTAAGACACTAAGTTGTAAATATTTTGTGGACTTTTTTTTTTTGACACTTCTTTCTGTTTCATCACAACTGAGTATATGGAGCACTAGCTGTCTTCCTTTGTCAGCAGACCTTTAAGGAGCATCCTTAAATCCATCTATGGTGGTCTGTGACCAGTAAATCTCAGCAGCATTAAACGTCCCAGCTCCACACAGAGCTCCCCATGCAGCCTCAGCTTTCCAGCCTATTTGCTTAGTTGGAGCCCTCTACTAGAACAGCTCAGCCATGGGAGCTTGTGAGGCACACCAGCAGCACAACCTACTGCCAAATCTTGCTCTTCTGCCCCCCTGGGGATGGACACAGGACCTGGGAGCAACAAATACTGTCCTTCATTACCAAAAAATCTACAAAGTTGCAGTTTCTACAGCCCTAATCTCTAGAAGCAGATTCGTAGAGAGTAACACCTTCTGTTCTGCCTTTTTTTACTTCCTCTAATATGCATTTTATCATGCAGTGCTAAACGTCTCATTTCCTGGGTCTGACTCTCACTTTGTTCTTTTGCCAAAGAAATGTACAACTAACACTTTCAGTTCTGAAAAGGTAAGAAATTATATTCCAACTACATAGACTTCAAAGCCTCTGAGCCCCTTATTCCACAGAGAACATTCCTCTTGCTACAGAAGCCTGCCAGTCTGTGCCCAGCTCTACCAAATGAGAGCCCAAACCCCTTTCTATGCCTCAGTTAGAAGACAGAGGTCAGATGAAATTGCATCAGCTGCACAAAGGGAATGATTCATACAGGAGCAGTAAACTGAAAGACATGGTACCTTAATGATTTCAAAGACTTTTTTACAGGTTATAATCCTTTCTATTTTTGATTCAGGAGTGCATGTCCCCAACCCCCCTTAAAAAGTGTGTGCTACCTTATCATACTCAGCTGTATATTAGAAAGCACAAGGAGGAAATAGGTCTTGCCTCTACTGGAAGACTACCAATTTATAATTTCCTTCTCTTTTTAAGTTCACATACAAGGAAAACAACTCATAAACAGAGATTTGAAAATTACTGACTTAACAGAATTTTACTTACTGTATATCTTCATTCACATTACATTTTCATGGCATGAGGAACCTCATCAGTACATGCCTTTCTGCATCATATATCTGTGGCCTAAATATTTGCTTAAGGACAAAAACACACGCAAACTTAGATTTAAACTGTTTTCAGAGACTATATAATCCATTTTCTAAGCCATTCCTGGTTTCCCCTATCATTACTGCTGAAATTTTCATCATTCTTTCAAAATGCCTTGATTTGGAGGTAGGCTGTGAAGTTGTCAGTTTCCGCTGGCTTTTACTTTTAATTCAGTAAGAATTAAGTTCACTTAGGTCTGTGTAGAAAAGTGTAGTAAAAGAAACAGGAAGGTTTGTTAAGGTCTTCCTTTACTCACATCAATAGGAAAGGCAAAATTTTACAGAAATTAAAAGCAATGGAAACCAAAAAATGCGAACAAATACAGTCACCTTCCAATTAACAGTTCATCAGTGATCTTTCTCATGATCTCAGAAGACACTGCGTAGGGTTTTTTTTTCTTTCCTTTTCTATGAGGAGTGGAAATTGACATACTTAGAGGGTTTACAGTTACTAACCAAATGCTGCAATTTCTTATCCCAGATTTCCTAAGAGCTCTATATCTCTATTAGCTAAAGAGACCACAGAACATCTTTGGAAGAATGGTAAAACTTATGTTTTTTCCTTCAGTTTTCAGGAACATGGAAGCAGTAGCAAGTTTTCCAATAAACCAGAAAATTTTCATATGTTTTTCTAAGTGTTTGGAGTTGGTTTTCTATTTCTCTGCCACAAAATGAGAGAATGCTACTTAGTAATATGGCAATCTTTTTTTAAGAGCAGGTCTGGACTTTCCATTTCTACCTGAAAATTATGGGCAGGCTGTTTCCTGTTACCTTCAGAGTCCAATGCCTTCAATCTATCTCTGGAAAGAAACAAACAATACCACATATCCAAGATGAAGACTCATTGCCATTAACTCATAATAACTAACATTAGTATCACAACCCTACAGCCAAAAACCACCTTCTTCCCCTTACCATTTGTAAATCTCACATTGGATTTTTGCACAGTAGAATTTCTGTAAATAATGACTATACTAATTAATACTTCTTTGTAGCAATAACCTTAAAAGCTCATCCAATACAGGTAGACTTCAAAATCATGTATCTTGGAATGACATTATTGATTGCAGTACCACCAATAATGAGGTAGAGTCATTCCAGATGCAGTCCCTGAGGACCTTAAAATCTGAAAGGAAACAAAAGGAGACATCTCTGCGAAAGAAGAGAAGCGAGTGTGTGAAAGCAGTGCTGACAATACTTTAATGTTTTTGTTAGGGCTTACATCACACGAACAATGCTCACTTGCCGTTTCCCCTGTGACTGATAAGCTGCCAAACTGTGCAGGCTTTGCTCTAATTCTTAGTTCCTTTATGATACACACTAACAATTTAGTAATAAATCACAACTGATGCAGCCACTCTACTAGAAAGAGAAATTACAAGAGAAAGAGGAAAATTCAATATTTATAGACAAGTACTCAAAATCTAAACAGGGTAACTAAGAGCTATTTAAAAAAACTCCTCCCCAGAGGAATGTGCTTTGTGTATGGCAAGGAGTAAACATAAAAGGGCCAATACACACATTAAGCTTACAACTGCAATTACAATTGTTATTTTGTGTTACAGAAACACCAGTGCTGATTATTTTTTCCTAGAATTGTCAAAACAGTTAATTTATTTTTATTATTTATAAATTCTCAAAACATGAATTTGGATAAATTTGACCTAAATTTTCAAACTCTACAGACTGACAGATGAGTGACAGTAGGCTGGCTTCCAAAGGATATTCATTACAAGATTGTGAACTGTGTTCTCTGCTCACCCAACTTGTCCAAAGAATACTGGCAGTAGACAGAGAGAGATGCTGAGCTCTTCAAACACAATGGCTGTGTTTTCCACTAAGCAGTCCAGCTTGCAGCTGGCAGCCCTCATCTCACTCTGCTGGGGAGATGTACTTCAGCAACACATGCATAAAAGCTAAACAAAGTGAACTTTGCACATAACTAGTCATTATCTATGAAGGTGGCCTTGTGAGCAGGTAAGGCAGGGGATGACCCCCTGCTCCAGCGCACACAGCAGCTGGGACCTGAGCTGGAAGCAGCCGGACAATCGTGTCCCTGCGGGTTCAGTGCCTGTGCCTCAGGCACTCTGCTCCTGCTCACACACTGCCATGGCCTGCCCTGGAGTCACTCTTCCTTGCCAGAGACACAAAAGGAGCCCCAGTATTTTTAAAATCCTTCCTCTCTGCGGTATCTGCACCCAGATCACAAATATTTATGATATTTAGTTGACACTGTTGATTTATTTTGCCCCATGGTTACTGTCTCTGTAGCTACTGCAGGAAGGTAGTTCCCACTGATCTAGCATCAGGCACTAAAGTTCTGAAGAGAGATCACAGCACTTTTTGGTGGCCCCTGACAGCTGGGGGATTCCATAGTTTTAACAACAGCAGAGAAGCCTGTTAGACCTGAGATAGGAGAAGTACAGGGAAACAGCATCACCTTACTTGAAACCACTGGGTTATTTTTTTTTCCTCATTTGACTTCAGATTCTTAGAGGATGGTAAGTTCACTGTACATTTTTAGTCTGTGAAATGCACAGTAACAATCCCATAGATGTATACCTGAATACCTCAGCTCTGCCTGCATCCATCTGTGAATGGAGCCTCTGTTCATAAATCAGCTGTTCTGACTGCAATAAGCATAAACTAGGTCAAGCTAAAAATCCCCACAGAAAGAAAAAATGGCAGTAGCAACTAAAAGACATTTCATAATCTCTTGCCTTAGAAGAAAATAATTTGGTTGATTAATTTTGAGAGAAAGATTGACATTTATTCATCATCTCTTTTTCTTTTTGTTTTCTTTCTTTTTCTTTTTCCTGGTCTGCCGGTATTAGAACCATAGAATCAATAAAGCTGGAAAAGACCTCCAAGATCATCAAATCCAACCTTCTATGGAATGCCACCATGTTCACTAAGCCATATGGTGAAGTGACATGTCTGCTCGGTTTTTTTTAACATTTAGAGGGATGGTGACTACACTGCTTCCCCGGACAACCTGTTCCAACTCTTAATCACAGAATCACAGAATACGCCGAGTTAGAAGGGATCCTCAGGGACCATTGAGTCCAAATCCTGACCCTGCACAGGATCATCCCCAAGAGTCACACCATGTGCCTGAGACCATTGTTCAAATGCTTCTTGGACTGTGTCAGGCTGGTACTGTAACCACTTCCCTGGGGAGCCTGTTCCTGTGCCCAACCACCTTCGGGGGGAAGAACCTTTTCCTGATATCCAACATAAACCTCCCCGACACAAATTCAGGCCATTCCCTTGGGTCCTGTCACTGGTCACCAAAGGGAAGAAATCAATGCCTGTCCCTTGTTTTTCCCTCATGAGGAAGTTGTAACTGCAATGAGGTCTCCCCTCAGTCTCCTCTTCTCCAAACTGAACAGACCAAGTGACTTCTGCTGCTCCTCATACAGCTTCCTGTTTTAACCACTCTTTCAGTGAAGAAATTTTTTTTAGTATCCAAACTGAACCTCCCCTGGCACAACCAGAGGCCATTTCCCCTTATCCTATCACTTGTTATCTGGGAGAAGAGGATGACACCCACCTTTCTCACAACCTGTTTTCAGGATGTTTAAAAATTTAAAGCTTCTAAAATGTTTAATTTGAGTATTGAATTTATGTATCATTAGTAGGAGTATTGGGAGGTAATGTATAGTGGGAAAGGACTACGATATCTGATTATATTTTAAAATTCAAATGCAAATTTTTTAAAGTTTTCAGGCAAATATTTTTATTGCACAGTTGTAATTTGGTGAGGCAGATCTTGTGTGCCACATTTAATTATCTTGCTTTGTGGGGAGTTTTCCACGTGTTTTCCACATTTCCATATGTAAAGGATTCCATACACTTCATGGAAACTTTTATGGAGATAAGTATTGCAAATGCACTGAGACATCTGAATTCAATAAACATGCTATTTTAATTCAAGAAAGGTACTAACAAGATTAGCATGCATCTAGCATCCAGTTCAAGTTCCTATGCCACAGGCAGTTCTGCTCATGGGTATCTTCACACTTGAAGCATCCCTGTTGCATCCTTATAAGAGGGATAATTTCTGGACTGGAAAATACCTGCAGACCATACAGCATCAGTGCTGTGTAAAACACAAGAAAAGCACAGCCATAAATAAGTGGCAAGGAAGCTTCAGTCCCACCCTACATAAATGGCAGCAGGACTCAGCACAACTTGGCCTCTGTCCCATTGACTGGTGCTGGCAGGAGGTTCATGGGGGACCCCAGAACAACCTGAGCCCTTTTGCACAGCCACTGCTTGCAGGCCGTGGGACAGTCTCTGCCTGGGGGATTGCACTTCTCCCTGGGGTATGAGAAAGAGGCTTTCACTCCATTCCCAGGGACCTTGAAAATAAGTATTTTCCTCTTCTGTCATCCACAAAATGGCACTTCCCCCTCAAACCGCTGGCCAGGCTGCCCTCCAGGAACACCATGTGTTTTATTCCAGGCTGGCAACTCCGCATGGGGAGCTCTAACGAAGCACCATGGCAGAGCAGTGTCTCTGGCATGGTTATGCTGCCCAGTTTTCCCAGACAGGACTTGCCTAACACAGCGGTGTGCCTGCAGCACAGCAAGGAAAATAACCTGTTGCTTCACAGACATAGATTTCCTCTGGCTGGCATTGCTCCATGCATCTAGGCATTTATGTGTAGTATGGCTTGTCTCAGTGTAACCAGAAAACTCCTCCACTATTTTTGGACTTTTTACTAGCTCAGAAAGGCTCTAGAAGTCTAAACACTAAAATTTCATCAATATTTGTGGTATTTCATTTTCCAAACCTGGCCAATACTTGTTATGCTATACTCTTAGTCTAACAAGCTTTTGCTACTTCATTCTCTTTATATTAAATCTATAGAAAACTCTGTAGAAAAAAAATATTTTAAATTAACTCCTTTGTGAGGCTGAGCTTTGACTCTGCCTTCTCTTGAAACCTTTATCAAATCCATATGATACTTGCAGATATACAGAAGTACCATACCACCTTTCACAGAAAGTCTTCCCTTTCCTTTCATCCACACTTAAAGACAGTTTTATGAATACATGACTACCTTTCCTGTGTTTCCTAATCAAATGCTAAACAGGTGAGCTGAGCCTTCTTACTATTAGCTACAAATAGCAAGATATCCACAATTTGTATAGAAAAAAAGACCAAAAAAATGAAGCCAAATACCCCCAAAGGCTCCTTTTATGAACAGATTATATACGTTTCATTATCTGCCACTTTTTCACTTTAGAAAACTATTAACAGTGGATTCTGCATAGCCTCCCTGCCGTAGTAATAGAAACAAAACTTCAAAACTTCTCCACGAGCCCAGTTCTGAGCTGTGGTGGCTGCTGGCAGCGTCTCTTGTCGCCAGCAGTTGGTCTGTCTACACACAGGTTGTCCCAAAGATGAGTCCTCAAGAGGCAAAGAGGCAAAAGACAAAAAGAAAAAAAAAACCCAACCCTCATATGTGAAAGGGCATTACAGGATCAGGCTCAGAACATTGTATATCCAAAACGTGTGAAGTAGCAAAAATCCAACCATGAGTCATTCCCATTTTGCATCATCTTGCTTTCAAATTGCTCCCTGTGGAATTTAACAGACATAATAGAAAATAGTAGAATTGAAAAATGGGAGCTATTTCCACACAGTGGGCTTTTCCCACTGTGGATACAATTTGAATTGCTAATTCTCTGCCAGATGTGCAACCCCAGACTCTGTGACAACAATCCTCTTCTTACAGTACTTGATTATTTCTTATTGTGACTCATTGAGTGTGGCACAGGATTATATTTAGCCCAGGATGGAGGGTTTCCATTTTTGTATTAATTAAAAAACACTTAGGTATTTTACTATTTATAGGTGCTGTATGCTTATTTCATATTTGATAAGATAGCTTTCAAGTAGGATAACATAGATCATAAGATGTTTCTGTTTTTCCTAAATTGGAATAAGTATTTTAGTACCAGCATAGTTAATGATTTCCAAAATCCTGACACAGCAAATGATGCTAGCTTGTACACTATGAATTCAAAAGCCTAAAAACCATTAATGAATTAGAACAGCTTGGGATTCAGTGAAAATCCAGACCAAGTGCTGGCTATGTGGTCATCATTGGTCCACACCAGAGAAGTTAACTCTGAGTAGAGTGGGTGTGAGTTGAGCTGCACATGTGCTCTCATGCCAGAGAGAGTTTCCTCTGGCAATGCACTCACCCCCCCACCATGCTCATCTAGCACTATAGTCTACAAGTAAACGGCTGCTTACACCTTCCAAATCATCATTATTTCAATACTAACAGTGAATTTTAGTTGGTGATCATGTATTGCTTCTCTTTAGAGAAAGAAAAATGTGTTTCAATGCAAGTAATTTTAGATAAACTTGATGTACTTTTTGGCTGCTCTGGTGGGAAGCAAGCAACACCTGTAAAGTCATACAAGAGCTACTACTCATTCTCACTATCATTCTTCTCTGTATTACCAACATAAAAAAACTTACAGTAAAATACCTGACTTTTAGTTGGTCTCTGTCACACAGTAATGTTTTCCAAAAGGTATAATCGAGTTTTGTGGGTTTTTATCTTTCTGTCTATCTTTTCTCGAGCAGTAGAACAGATTTCAAACATAACAGTACATGCTGAAATGTCTGGATAGATCCAGATAGATGTTTTGATTACTTGTGCTTCTTGTTCAACATTTATTATTACTTATTTTCATAGTTTGTATTCCCAAGCACACACACAGGACCATGTGGCTAAAATTATGATGGCAAGAGGTTTCTGTGCCACATGGAAAAGTGAACATTAATGCTGCTTTGAAAACCCTTTTTGAAATGTCCTCTGAAACCCAGTGACAAACCAGAATGAGTGAAAGACAAGCAAGTCTCACACATCTGAAAAGGGAGCTCTCTGATGAAGAGTTGAGCATCCCTGTCCCTGCCTTTCCATCTGTCAGCGCTGACTCGGAGCCTCCAAGAGCCACAGCCCAGACCACCACTTCCAGCAGCAGCAGGACCCAAGGACATGAGAGGTAAGCTCTTGGTGATGCTGACAGGTGTGGCCCTGGAGACCTGCTGTCCCTCACAGCTGGCACCTGAACCCACTGCTCCTGGGGTACTTCTTAACAGGCAGCTTTGTACCTGCTACCTCAGACAGGAACATTTCTTCTTTCTTCCTCAGAGCCCTTGCCTTGAGACTTACAGCCTTGGTAAGATGAGGTACCACTGTTGCCTTACTGCCACCTAGTTTGGAGTTGAAGAATTTAGGAATATTGGGGATTTCGGACACACTTCTTTTCCCAGCATATTTAAAATCCAGGACCTCCTATAGGCTACTGAAGCTCAACAGGACCCATTTTTTCAGAGCAGTCAGACGTCTTATAGCAGTGCTATTTGTTTCAACTTCCTAGGATTTCTCAATAAAATTTCCCTGAGGAATCTTAGGAACCTTTACAGAGGGAAATTAGCGCCAATTTTCCTTCCTGAATAATTCCTCCATGAGAATATAAATTTAAAGGATGAAGGCATTAGCAGTGTCACTTTGTGCACTGCAAAATAAAGTTCAAATACTCTCCTAGAAAAAGGCAGTAAGCCGTCCTGGAGTCCCATGTGTTATGGACAGGTTTATCAAAAATACCATTATATATCTGTCACAATTACTGAGTCCCAGACAGCCAGTCTTGTTAAGCTATCATTAGATTTTAAATGCAAATATATTTTTTAACATCTGGCATCCACCTGTACTCAGATGGGTAACCCAGCACCATCCCTGCATCTCTGAGGAGCTCTGCAAGAACACGTACTTGATTCAAGACACTACCATGAAACATTGTTTAAAGCAGAACTAAAGATTGATATGACTTTAATTCTGGGCTACCATCAGACCAAAAACATCCCTACTATTCCATACACTTTGCATTAAGCAATTTGACAAAATTCTTCAAGGAAACCACCCTTCACCTGGTTTCTTTAAAAGTTGTACCACTTGAAACCAGATTAAACTTGTACAACTTTCTCATGTGGTCTTCAAATCTGTATCTGTCCATTTCGATAAGTTACATCTATTAGCTAATGCTGCTTTTGACCATAAGTAAAAATAATATCTTACTACCTGTCAGCTCCATGGAGGATCCATTCTGGTCTGACTATGTATTTCCAGAAGTATGCTAAAGAGCTGCATTTCCATTCTTTATGTCTTATGTCTACACATGGTCCTTATTAATTTATTAATTGCTGTCTTCATAGAAATTATGTTCTGTGCACATACTTTTTCTTCAGTTATTTTAAAGGATATCTCGTTGTGCCAGATTTACCAAGGCATTACTCACCTAACACCTCCGATGCATGCAGACAAGAGCAGGCAGACAGCTAACCTGCCCACGCCTTTCTGATAATGCCTCTGAGTGCCTACCTGTATCAGTCTGGTTCATGGTTAGCTCACCCAATTCCCTCTTAGCCAGCTCACTTCATATTTTCCATGCTCTATCTACTCCTTTCTGATAGCTTGAGCTGTAATTATGGTATTTGAAGAATTTTCCTTTTGTTTTGACATCTACTATACCTTACCTTACTCACTTCCTTTTTAAGTACAAACGTGTGTTTCTAGGGACATTTTTTACTGCATTTGAGTATTTCTGTACTTCTTAAAGGATTTAAATTAGATTACTTATGCTGTTAGGGTCTTTTTAAGAGTACATTCACCCCAAAAAATTCCCTTTCATGGTTTAGTATCATGATGTTAAGTTTCAATACAATTGTTCCCATGAGAATACTTTGCATGAGACAATACGAAGAAACTGAAGCTGTCTATAAAAATAATAATTAAAATAAATATTCCAAGCACTGTAGCAGATGACATTCTTCAAATCCTTTTTCTGACATGGCATAACTTAAGCTATGTGCTACAAAAACTGAAAAGCTGGGACAAGGAGATCTTCATCCCTCACCACAAAATATTTTTACAAGTTAACACTGTGAAGATAAAAAAAACCTAATAAAACAGGTTAATGGAGTGTTACACGAGTTCTGGCATTTTTTGTGATACATGACCTTCTAGAAAAGCATTATCCAGCACAGAGTTCCCTCACCCATAAAGTGGGAACTGAACTGCTGGCTCCCTGTCCTTCACAACCAGCCGCAATTTCAGAAGCCCAGCCCTTTGACAAAGACAAATTCAGGTGTCTAGTGTATGGAGGATTCACTGTGCATTTCTCTGTGAAAACTTCTGAAGGCTAATGCTCCCTAAATTGGGTGAGTTGCCTGAAGCAACTTGTGGTAGTACAGAGCCTGAGCAGCAGTCCACAGCACAGGGCAAGGAGACCAACATGACAGATCCAACACCTTGGATACTGCCATGGGTCCAGTAAGGAAACCACGTGAGTGATGCCTTTCCAAAACACCCACTCACAGTGTGCAGCACACAAACAAGCCTAGGCTGCATTCAGAGAAATATTTCCACAGTTATCTCCATAGTTTTCTATGGAACTGGACAAAAGTCTCGTTGAACACTGACACAAAGATGAAAACTGAAAAAGACTACAATAGAATTTTCTTGCCAATGTGGGCTATATCACATGGAAGGTCAACACAAAACTCTTCTGCAGATCAGCTGCAATGATTGTTTTCAATCTGGCAAGAGAATATTCTTTGCCTTCTCTCTCCCCCCTGTCTTAATGTGTTTTCCATTGTCATGGCAAATTTCTAAATTTGCTTGCATTCTGCAGTTAGGTAACAGCAGATTTTGAAACTCTGTCTTTCTGAGTATATATTTAATCCTGGTCACCAGGCAAAATTTGATATTAAGTGATGCTAAAATGATGAGATAAAGTATCTGAAATTCTAGAAATTTGGCTGGTGAGGAGGGAGAACTGATCACTGCGCAACACGGTGAAAAGTAGCACCATTACCCAGATGGTCTCAGGTCAGGAAATTTCACCAGAGCCATTGTTTTATTTACCCGTATATATTTTCAAATCTCTTTACTGCTAGGCTTAATACACAAACATTAATGAATGAGAGGTTACCCTGCATGATGTAAAATTTGTATACTACATGCTGTCATAGTTCTTTTCCAAATATTTTGTTATTATCTTGGGCAAGGACAGAAAATCAGCAGTACCAAGCCAGTGTTTCAGGATTCCATATACAGACAGCAGTGCAAAGGAAGATGAGGGGATCAGCCCTTTGGGGATCTTCTGCAGTCAATGATATATAAACTGTTGTTGTCTTGACAGTAATGAAAACAAGACAGGGAAGGTACAGATCTTCAGGCTACATGTGGTGACTAATAAATCAGATGTTGTGGAGTCTGGTTTACTGCAGGAAGGTGAATTTAATGAAAACTTGTGCCTGGTAGGAGGTTCTGCAGCTCATGAACAGAGTATGGGGAAAACACATTTCTGAAGAGGTGACACAAAAAGCCACTATCCAGGCTTGGTAAATCAATTCAAAAGATGTATTTTGGCAAAAAGGATGGAGGAAAATAAGTAAGGTTACTTCTGTGTCCCAGCATTTTCAGGAATAATTCCTTTTAAATCTTCAATTTATACATTTGCACTTTCAGGACAAGGTAAAAATAATTAAAAACAAAGCAGGCTGGTTTTGTCCTATTTAGGGCACTTGGAAGTTTCTTCATGTTGCGTTATGTGAGATGAGTCTAATTACTAAAATCAACTCAAAAGATGTATTTTGGCAAAAAGGATGGAGGAAAATAAGTAAGGTTACTTCTGTGTCCCAGCATTTTCAGGAATAATTCCTTTTAAATCTTCAATTTATACATTTGCACTTTCGGGACAAAGCAGGCTGGTTTTGTCCTATTTAGGGCACTTGGAAGTTTCTTCATGTTGCGTTATGTGAGATGAGTCTAATTACTTTCAGAATCAAAATATGGTATTGTCTTACTACAAGGACCTGTCATTTGTTTTGTCTATTTTGAAGAAAATTTTACTTTTAAATTATGAAAATGAAACTATACTGTACATATTTACCTGAGGTTATCAGATCATGATGGTGAAAATAGTTATCATACTCAGTTGGACAGCCCTCCCTTCACCATCCCACTTTCCAAAAACCAAGTTATTCTTTGCATTCTGTCCTGCATCATGGAAAAGAAAAAAAACGTAGAAGAAAGAAAAGTTCCGTTTGTTCATGGTGCGGCTAAAAAAAAAAAAAAAAAACTAAAAGGAAAAAGAAAGGGGAAAAAAGAGCTTTCCAATAAATACATGCAAGATACCATTGTAGACAAATGCTATCCTGGCTAAAGAAGATACTGAAAGCCAACAGTACAAGTTTCAGCAACCAAAACCCTCTGTTAGCATGACTGGCATATGTAACTTTTTCTGTTACTTTGTGGCAGCAAAATTGCTTTGTTTATGGACAATATCCAATGACTTTATGTTCAAATTCCAGAGCTACAAAAAAATCCACAGAAAGGATGATAAAAAACTGAGTGAAACTTCCATTTTTGTCAGGTAAAGTTCTCTACAAAAGGTGGCTTTCCTTCACAAAATAATGAGATTTGGCCCTGATGTCCCTGAGGGGGAGTCACATCTGAACTTTTAGCTTTCTAAGCAAAAGGTTTTTCCCATTCCATTCACAGTTGTCTGGAAAAGATAGACCTGCTATGTAGCATTGTGATTAGGGCATTTCTGTGAGGGAGGCACAGAGAGAAACTGAACTCCTCTCTCCCACATCATTCCTATAACTTCACAAGTTGCTGGATCCCAGAAATTCTTTTATTTTGTTTAAAAATTAAAATGCGGAAAAGACAATTTTATGTCAGTGTTTAATTTCAAGTCAAATGGAGTATTTGCATAAGTAGATTTCTTTTCTTTTTCCTGCAGCATGAACAAAGAAGAGAAACTTTCTTTTTGGAATCAAGCTATAATTTTGTATTTTTTCTCTGAAGTTGAAGAGATAAAGAGAAACTTGCCTTCTGGGAAGGGGGATGGTGCAGGCAGAGCTGTCCAAACAGGTAAATCCACTGTTTTCACAACACTTATCTGATCACCTCTGGCAAAAGAGCAGCTGCGGGATGAGGGCTGATGCTTATGCTGAACTTTGTCAAACCCTTTGCCTCAGGCCTGCAGAACCTCAGCCCTGAGACAGCACTAATATACAGGATAGGTCTTGTCTGCAGGATCTCCAAAATATCCTGTAATGTACCTCTGGATCTCACCTGATACCAAAAGTATAACCACACTCTATCTTGGCCTGCACAGAAGTGTTGATTTAAATTATTTCTGTCCTGTTTTGATCATTCCCACCCTCACTCCACAGGTTGGTGCTCCCTCAGATGTGTTAATACAATTTTTTCTCTTTACAGAAATTTACAGTAAATCAGATCACTAAAAATCTGTATTAAAACCTATCCTTTGGAGAGGAAGTAAGACATTTGTAGGAAAAATCCTGCAAGTACATACATCTAAGACACAAGAAAAGTCCCTCTCGAAACAGCACCAAACACAAATTACTGCATTCCTTTCGATGCAAAGACCACTTATGTTGCCAGAATGTGCAAGTCACTTGCCCAATTGAAACAACACAGGCTTCCTTTCAAAACACTGCTGTCACAGACTAGTCACAGAAATGTTTTTCAGATTGTTTATGTGAAAAAAAAAAGTTTCTTAGGTTTAAAACAAACTGTAGTAATATTGGTAATCTTCTATATTGCTGTTTGAACATCCCAGTTACACATTAACCAGGAAATCTTTCCCAAGTTTTCACCCTCTGATTTAGTGAAGTACAATTGTGTCCCTGCAATTAACTAAGTAACAGGCAAAAACTGAACCACAAACCTTGTACTAACACAAACCCCAAAAATGTATTATCAGTAACAAAAAAAATACCAGGAGAACTCTGAAAAAAATCTGATTTTAGGACATGAATACCCTGAGCCCTCCTTGGCAGTCTAGGAACCAGGAATAAGGTTGCATATCGGGGAGAGCTGAATTAAAAGAAAAAAAAAAACTTTTAAAAGAGAAAAAGATAAGCCTACAAACTTTTATCAGTAGTTCAGATTCTCAAAGTGAACATTGTAAAGTACTGCAGGGGATGGACAGCCCAGAAAAGAGGAAGGTTTGTCGATGCTGAACACAACCATTACCAGTGATGCCACTCTCTGTCCCCAATAAACTGAGGGAAAACAAGACCCAATTCAAAACCGAACGCGGGAAAACGGGAATCTCAACCTTTCCCTCGTCCCATGAACGGGACCCTTCCTTAGACAAAGGTGGAAAGTCAGGCTGACAAGGCGAAGCTTCTAGCCCTCCTCTGCTCTTTGCTGCCTGGGGTCCCGTCCCCCACGGGGCTGCAGAGCAGCCCCCCAGCAAAGCAGAGGGTGTCACTCAACACACGCACGGCCGCTGCCCCGGCTCTGCTCGGTGGGGCGGCGGCGGCCGAGGCGCTGTGCCCGGGCGGGCTGCGGGGCGGCGGGACGCGGCNACGCGGCGGGACGCGGCGGGATGCTCACCCTGCGGTTGCGGTCGGCCTCCCGCACCTCCTCCTCCTCGGGGCCTTGGCGGATGAGCGCCTTCAATACGATGCTGTTGTTGGTGCAGCAGGCTCGGAAGAGGCTG
>VZRZ01008350.1:29383-43505 GCA_013398175.1 Climacteris rufus | reverse complement strand
GGCGGCTGCCGCGGCTGCTCCCTGCGGGCCCCGAGCTGCAGGTGCGGCACCGGAGCGTCCCAGCGCCCCCGGCTCCCGGCTCAGAGCCCACCCGCGGGCCGAGGGGCGGGAGGGGGGCCGGCTGGACACTGCTCCTTCAGCACAACCTGCGTGGTCCCGAGAGCCGCGATTACAGCCATGTGCGCGAAACTTTACAGGAATACAACTAGCCCGTGGGGACTTCGTCTTTTGAAATGAATACTGAAACTAAAGGGGATGATTGCACAAAATTTCCGCGCTTTGAAACAGAGCTTTAAAAGCGAGTAGTTCGTTATAATCAGCCCTGACACTTCACCAACTGTAGAGATGTCAGGCACGTACTTTTTATGGAAGGCATTTGGAGATTAGGTTGAGAGGAATAATGCATGTATAAATTGAGTTCCTGCTTTGTCACAGTTCCTCTACAATCCCTTTTCCCTTTCAAATGCCGTGGATTAGCATCTTTCTCTGTCAGGGAAACAGCGGGGAGAAGCCCTTTGGCCAACAAAATAGGATATTAGGTTTCTTCAACAGCTCTTTGAAGTGAATCTCATGTGTCTGACATCCTTCAGCAAGTGAATGTCCAGGGTCCAAGTCCCTGTCTGTCTGATGGGAGAGAAACAAAGTGGTACATCTGCACGAGGTGAGGCAGAATATTATTCACACTTTTTACACTAAAAGAAGGGACAAACGAAAAGTAAAACGTACCCCTGTGAATAAAGGGCCCCAAATAGTTGGTGTGTGCAGTCTTTCAAGGAAATATTGTGTAAACCAGACATGACGGGTGATACAAAGCCCAGCATCTTCTTGCTGATTCCTAACTGGCAGGGTTATCCCAGCGCCCAGCAGGAGGATGTCTGTAATCAGAATTAGTATTAAATAGCTCCCTGATTGGCTGCTTCTGCAAAGGAGCTAAACTGGGAAAGAAGGAGATTAAACTATTCTCTCACCTCCAGACACCTCTGAGATCATAGCTGATGTGCATTATCAGCTATGCTCGTGCTCTTGCTGCCTGTCTCCAGCTATTTCCCTGGCTAAAGCGAGGCCCTTGCTCCTTGCTCTGTGTGTCTGTTCCCAAATCAAGCACTTCTGAGTTGTCTTTACCTGCAGCACGACAGCTCTGTAGAATTCACTTTTTACCTATCCATCTCTTAAGTAGTTGCATTAAGAAAATTGAAGAGCTCCATTCACTTAACTTCCTGTCTTGTTTCCTTCTCAGTGGTGTGGCCAACGAACTGCTCAACACAACGTTACCTCTTAGAACAACATTTGTATTTTGGAAGAACTTTATTTTCGCTCGAGACCCTGCAGCTGGCAGGGAGCATTTCAGTTTTCTTAGCCTGAACTCACCATAAAAACCCAGAAAGACTTCTGGATTTCATAACTTCAAATAGCACAAAAAAACACCCAAATAATTCTAAGTACAGGGGAACAAAGATTTTTTTGGTGAAGATTCAGCTCATCTGTAAGAATTCATTAATCAAATATACTTGTTTGGTTTCTGTCTTGTAAAATCATTCCAGAAGAAGAAAGATTTACTTTATTACCAGACTGTTTTTTAAAAAGTTGCATGGAATTTGCTAGCAAAGATGCAGGGACCTGTAACTCTGAATAGGGACTAAAAAATCAACCTTGAAAAACCTTAATTCTAACTAAAGGGAAACCCCAGTTATTTCAAAACAGGGGGGAAAAGGTTTGTCTCTGAAAAGTCATCCTTTTTTCTCTCAGTGTTCAGAGCTTACCTTACTACCTCATTAATAGAGGAGAAATGAATCCGTTTTCTCCCAGTGTAGTAATTCTGCAGGGACCTTGGAGATGAAAACTGTTTTCTCTCACCTGAGCCTGTCACTTTCATCTCTTCTCTCAAAGAATATTGCTCGAGCTTTCAAAACAAGGTGGCAGGCTGGTACAGGGCAGACATGGTGTTCCCCATTGAATTTTTCACTTTTACAACCGGTGTTGAGACTGTATTTCAAATTATTTCATCTCCATGCAGCTTGACAATAAGCTGCCACTAAAAGGTGCAGCTAAGTGTCCATAGACTGTTACAGGACTCCTTAAGATGCTGATGCAGCCATTTATCTTGTCACATAGATGCTCCCACCAAGGCTACTCTGCTTGGGCAGAGTTATAGCCGTAAAGCAGATGATGTCTGGGTTCTTGGTCCTTCCAGTGACACAACTTGTATGTGACAAATAGGGTTTCTTGTCACTTGTGCTTCAGCGTGTAACCCAAATTAAAAGAATGGGAGGAAAGGCTGTAGAATAAGTCTGCAAATGTTTTCAAATTATCAAAAAACCCCAGTGTTTTCATGGCATTTGTAAGAGGAAAGCCCCAACATTTCATGTAGAAAAGAAACCACCTTGAAGTCAACTGTTGGTATTTATAAATTTTGTACTAAAAGCAAAGAAATAAACATTATCATCTTAAAGCAAATACCCCATATTATTAGTCATTATCATCTTCTGTATCTCATCAAAATTGATTGCTGGGAATTACCAAGGCAGGAAATTAAAATACCCAGAGCGGATGTCACCTGTCCCTGTTCAGACAAAGCTTCTCTTGAAGAAACCAATTTTTGGAGTGACTACAGTGTGGGATGCCCCCAGTTTGCCTCATTAAGGTTTGTAAGCCATTCAATTTATAAACGATTCTGAGATTGAGATTTAATGAGATTTATGTGCAATAGTAAAGACAACAGTAAGACAAATAGTAAGACTCAGTGATTTTTATATGTCCTTCTCACATTCAACAATTCAACCTAAGGAAAAAATTCATAAGACTCTGAAAGCTGTTGCCAGTATTCTTAAAAGATGAAATCTTGTCACTACAAAAGCACTGGTTTCCAAAGTAAAATAAAATATGTTTAGTTTTGGTTGATTACATTATTTATGTATTTCTGTCTGAAATTTCTGAATAACAGGAATCCTGTTTATGTTTTATTTTTACCCATCTGACATCTATGCACTCATTTTTGAAATTCTGAGTGTATTTCCTCTTCTTTGGTTTATTTGCCTGTAAAAATCTACCAGAAGAGTTAGCCTATGTTGGTAAGGCATCTAGGCTGTTTAGGCACCCTCCTGGTGTATTCCCACAAACGGACAACTTCAGCAGTTTCAATGACCCAAGGGCTTTACAAACTCTTGCTTGCACATCAGGTAGGTTTTCCTGCTGTTGTTTGGCTCATCACCCATTGCTTTGTAGGTTTGTGCTGGGAGCAGGTGAAAGCATAGAGCAGCATCTCATTATCTGGCAGTACCTGCAGTGGTAGCAATACCACAGTGTTAAATGAGAGAGCCATTTCACTTTCTCTCTCTGCTGAACAGCTCATAAAATCTCTTTTTGTGATGCATACGAGGTGTTTCTCTGGACGCTGAACCTTTCTTTCACAGGACTTCCACCAGCACCACTAAAGGAAATATTCAGAGCACACTCTTGAGCAATCTCCTATCTTCACAGATGGGAGAGGAGCTGAAACCTCCAAAAGTCCAGCGTAGGGAGTGGGTTTGGTGGCATGACCTAAATCAGCATCATCCCAGGGCTAACTCGATCCATGCCAAAGGTCAAAAGAGGAGGTCCATGGAAGAAACATGGGCACTGAAGGAAAAAAAGGTGCTAAAAGAGATGGGGGATTGCTTTTTACTGACAGATCTTTTGGATTTTTGGGGAGAGACTTTCAGCATTACTGCCTCCAAGCCTTGTATTGGTCCTCAAAATAGGCTGGTTGCATCTTCAGAAAGTGGCTGCTTGAAGTTAGTCTCAAGACAGTACATATGTATGGATGTAAGCAAACTGGTTTCTGGAGTGCTGAGTTCTTGGCAGGGCTAGAAGAGTAATAAATCCAACCCCCTGTTTATTATGCCTAATAATAATAAAGTACTTTTGATTGGGATGATTTGCTAGAGGTGTAGCAGGACTGTAAAGAGGTTAGCTGCTGCGAGGCATCAAAGTGCGATTAACCTAGTCAAAAAACATCAGGTGGTGTACTGTTGGCAAGGAATGTGTGAAGAAGGCATTAGAGGTAAACTGAAGAAATTATTAAGGAAACGTTTCCTCTCAATTACAAACAGCCAAAGAGAGCCAGAGTTGTTTTCATATTTACCCAATTGGGGATGGGGGTGTCAGGGAAATCATTTACAAATGAACAGATTCAGCAGCACTTGCTAAGACTGCTCCACTTAAAAAGTCTTTTGAAATGAGCAGGGTTAGAGTCTCAGTTTTCTTAAGCTCTGGCCAAGATTGGATGTGAAATCCTGCTTGATCTGAGTAGTAACAGCTGCTAAGGAACTATGGGTGGAAGCTGCAATATGTTTCCTAGAAACCAAAGGCTTGAGTTAACAATGAGAGCAGAGACAGAGAATAAAAAATACTAGAAATAATTTTGCGAAATGTTAGTGTTTATTCAGTTGCTAGCATTTTCCAGCATGTGGTCAGTCAGATTAAATGCTGTTTAAAGCATCTGTAACACCAGATCATTGGTATCTCTGTGCAGTTAATACAATAAAGGGACATAAGTGTATAAATGTGATACTAGCTCATTTAATTTCATTTACTAGCTATGACTGAAAATAATTGACATTCTGCTTTCAATATGAACCTGCATTTTGTTTCTACCAAAATCTAAAGCATAGGGCTTTACAGAAACAGAGTAGTTCCTCAAGGCATGGTCTTGTGTCTAGCTAATCTCCATTAGTTTTTAGTCAAAATTTGCAAGCCCTGTCAGTGCTGAGCTCCCTGAGGGCAGAATTGTTTAGTAGCAGGTAGGTCTATCAAGGTAAACTGTGCTAGTTCTGAGCAGCTTAGGGCAGTTCCCTGATAGCAAGAAGCACCTGGAAGGTGGGCACCTGCCATGTAAGTGCTGGTTGGTGAGGCTCATCTTCACTGGAGAAGTGTGGAAGCTACTTAACTCTTCGGATTATTTCCTCAGGATCATGAAGAACCACAGTTGCAGCATTAGTAAGGCACATCAAGTATGCCAGTGGCCCGCTTTCATGTGTGTTTTGACATTCTTGCATGTGGCAGGTAGAAGTGGAGGAGCCTGTGCAAATGAAGAAGGAAGAGATGGAGGGGTTCGAGTTCCCATAGAGCTGCTCTTTTCAAATATGTGCTGCTGTAGACTATGGTGATGGTGAAGATCCTTGAGGCTTCTCAGTAATTCCTCAGCATGGATCTTCTATTTTCATATTTATCTCAATTTCTGTCTTAGGGAATTTCTTGGGAGAAAACTGTTAAAAATGTGTTATTGTCAAGATGTTGCTTTATTAAAATACTGAGGAAAACAACAGATTTGCATTGAATCTTTGTCTGGGAGCCTTCCATCTCTGAAGAATGGATTATAAAAGTCACCTATTCAAAATACTTATTTTTCCTTTTCACTTTGTGTATTAGTTCTTAAAATGCTACACAACAACATAATAATGAAGAAGCAGTTACGGCTTGAAACGTCAATGGATTTCTTTTTCATCGGAGAAAGACTAACAAAGATTGAGAGCAGGAGAGAAAAATGTTTCTCAAATGATAAGTTCAATTTCATTTTTCTTTATTTTGATATATTTTACCAAAATAACATTCTACCAGACATTAATACTTGTGTAAAAATTAATAGGGAAAATAATCCCATATATATTCCCCTACTAGATTATAGTTATTGGGTCATTGGGGTGGGTTTGGGGGGGGTTGATTGCTTTAGTGTACATGAGAATTTATTCGTGAACTGTTATCTTGATTTTGCAGTCCACTGTAGCAGAAGAGTCCCCACACACATGGGAAAATGTGTCACCCAGTTGGGTATCTAGAATAAATAAGCAGTGTTATTCTTATACCAAAATCTTTTGTTCTTCAGTAACGGAATTTCTTTCTACACACGGGATAAACCATGTATTTTCTTCATATTTTCTTAAAATTATTTCCCTTCCTTTATTGTGAAATTATGCACCCAAAAATAGGCTGGTTTGATGCTGGTATGAGTAAGCCTGCTGATGTCATTCCACATGGAGAAAGCATGTAGTGTGTCTACCCTTGCACTTCTGATCAGTTCACTCCTACGGAATTCCTGCATGACTCTGGGAGATTTAAGCCTTTTCATTCCTGATGCTTTATTCCTGAATAACAATAATGGTACTTCTCTCTACCCCTGGGAAGTTTGGGACCTAAGGACATTGTCATTTCATAGAGTTATTGATGGTGTTTGACTTCAAGTCATGGAAGTACTCCAGATACATGTCTATCTATCCTCACTGTTGCCTTGCATCAGGAAACGGTAAAGAACTCAGCCATAAATTCATCCTAATTTTAATCTTTCTGACAAACCCTAGAGAAACCCTTAATATGTGACCCAGTTTCTATTTCTGAAATATTATGGTTTTAATCCTCTTTCTATTTCAGTTTTGTCTAATTCAAACTGGGGATTGGACATTCTTATCTAATGCAATCCAGTACTGGAGAAACATTGATACAAAAGCAGAAACAGAAATATTTTCACAAAGTAAAGAAATTAAAGGGGAAATCTAGAAGCTGTTGCCATCATTTATTAATATATGCAATCTTATTTTATTATCCACTCTCCTGTGAGAATTTGGAGTGCTTTAGCTAGAACTTGCGTTGAATGACACATTTCAGCAAAATATCTCACCTCATGTTGAAAAGGTGAATGTCATAACCATTTTATAGATGTTGAAATTGAATTGCAGACTACTCAAATGCAGCAGAGCATTGTATAATATAATATCAAACATACAGACGTCTTATTTTGGCGTTACTGAAATGCTTTGGATGATTCATGGTTTAAATGGCTCATCCATACCTATACAATTAGGCAAATGTGGATTAGGGTATGGTTCCTAACAGTGACCATTAGAGAAAGCTGAGTACATGTGCTGTAGCTCCATCAAGCGCTACAAGTGGACATCTTGGAATTATTTCTCTTTTTAAAACATAATGAATGCTGGCCAGAAAATCACAAGCAGCACTTTAGGACAAGGAGTTTTTATAATCAGTATACTGGATTTTTCTCCACCTGTTTCTTCTACAGTCTTAAATATAAACCAGGACACTTAGATACAAAGTGGTCTCCAGCAAAGCTTTGTGGATACAAGTCCACTTTGTTGCTTTAGTACAGGATTTCAGAGTTTCTATTTGTTTCTTCATATAGTATCAAAGAATAACACCCTATATTTGGCAATGTGATTCCTTGCATGTGTAATGAATCATGCTCAGAGGATTTATTGCTTTTCCTCTCCCACCTCTTCCTGAGATAATTGGTCTCTCTGGTGTTAACTGGAGTTTCACCAGACTATGCAAACATGTGAGCAACCAGAGGCTTTCATTGAAAGACAAATATTCTTATATATTCTGGAAAGGGTTTGTGCATGTATCTAAGTGATTTAAAGAATTAGAGCCCTGATGTGTGTGGTTTGAAAATATTTTAGAAACTCACAGAATAACTGTGGGGCTATTCTTGTTTCCCTGTTGTATGCTTTATCTATTCGTTTCCTTGTCTTTAATAGAATCATAGTAATTTTCATCTTTGCTTATCTCACCTGTAGTGGCCCGGAGCAAGCTGCCCAGGGCTGCTTGTGAGAAAGTTTTCTTTCTCATGTAAGTTATGAAAAACAATAAGATAAGCACCTGTTGTTTTCCACAGCTGTTGTGGGTCCAGGCATGATATGTTTTGAATTGGGTGGTGTAGAACCCAGCCAACCATACCGGGGCGTGGTTGGACCGTAGCGAATCATCTACCTGGGTTCCTACCATATAAAAATGGAACAGGACAATAAACGGAGCTCGCTCTCTGCTTGCTACGGACCGAGTGGTGTTACCATGTTCTTATTGCACCACTGCGACAATCTCACCCAATGGTTCCCCTCTTTCTTGATGTTTTCATAATGTGATTTTCACAAATCACAAATATCATGGGACTCATCCCAGAAGATGTTCAACTGAAAGCAGATTATCTGTAAAACATTCCTCTTTAGAAATCATACCTCCCTGGCATGTGATCCCAAGCAATTTAAATATCCTACTCACTCTGTTTCATCCTTTTTAATCAGACTTCTACCACTTCAGAAAATATATTTCCATTGATTTGATACAGAAGGAGTTAGTGGAGTAAGTCAGTAGATAACTCTGACTGCACTTTCATGGTAAATTCTCTGTAGTTGGTTTCAGTTCTCTCTCATTGTCTTCAGTTCTGTTACTACCCATACCTTTCTGTGTGCAGATAGAACATTAAACTGAAGAGCTGTCCCTGTCCAAAGCATGTTATGCCACAGAGGGCAGGCGTGGAGGTTCCCATTTACAATGCTAGTTAACAAGGAGTGCCGAATGGAGAGGGCGGTATCTCCTTCCTGCCCTGTTCTCATTGCCTGTATTTTCCTTACAACTTTAAATAAAGTCTATTACTGATTCAGTAAAGGATATAAATGTTTCTGTGTGGTTGTATTTTCCTTGGAAACATCCTATGGGTCTAGTGTGATTTCCCTTTGATTGCTTCTCGTATGTGCAGCAACAAGTACATTTTTTAACTTCCTCTGTAAGAAGGATGGCGTCAAGGGATGACATTTCCATAATCAAACTGCTTCAGAAGCCACAATTAATGATCAGAAGACACTGAGATAGGTAAATATTGTTATCTCTGCTTTTCAGCTGGTGAAACTGAAATAAAGAGGTCAATGTCAACATCTTCCAATTTAAAATATATGGTTGGACTTTGGCAGCTAAATTAATGCCACGAATTGCACACTTTTGAAGCCTACAAAATCAAAA
This sequence comes from Climacteris rufus, assembly GCA_013398175.1. NCBI lineage: Eukaryota > Metazoa > Chordata > Aves > Passeriformes > Climacteridae > Climacteris > Climacteris rufus. The sequence goes on along the minus strand of VZRZ01008350.1, from coordinate 34,724 downwards.
GGACTGCACATTTTCAGGAATCCTGGAAATCTGAACACTGATTTTTATGCCAGCAGTGTTGTAATCAAGTTAAATGTTCTTGCTATGATTATTAGGGTGATGTTAGGTCATGGTCAAAGATATCTTGCATCTTTCTAGGTTTTAGAGTTTTGTCTTATGTTCCGCAGTAGATAATAACTGCATTTGCATTTGCCCTCTCTACTTGCACTTATGAAGTATCAAAATCTTATGAGATTTTCCTCAAATACAGTGGTTGCTCTCAAAGTTAAGTTGTATTTAGCTTTCTTAGGTTTGCTTCACTATAGTCTGTCTCACATTCATGAAGGAACTTGCACACTGAATGAAGAAAAATTTATGATCTACTCTGTGGGTGGTTGTGGAAGAGATTAAAATAGGCACTCGCCTCATGAAAAGAGAAGAGGGAAGAAAGAGCATCTTGCTTTCCCAAAGGACAGTAGTAGGGAAGGGGCAGTGCCAGATGAAGCAGCTCTCTAGAAGAGAGTTTGCACTCGATTTCTCTCTGCATCTGTTTGAAAGAGACTCCAGGTATTGGAGTGACAAGTGGTGATGCAGACCATCAGCTGTGTGGTGTGTTTTCCTCACATACGAGTAACTTGTTAAAGAAGTGCTGACCAGATGGCTCCCCAATTGTATCACATTCATGCATCGATTTTGTACCCATTGATTTGGACTCTTAAAAGTTGAGGGGAAAAGTGTTAACTGCAAAACTTGAATGTTTTGGACTGATTGGCCCTTTTGGTCCTTTCCCTTACATTAAGGCATGTGGCCAAAGCAGAGGTTTTTCCATTTTGAGGAGACTTGGCACAGAAGATACAGATATGCTGCCTAACCCTGTAATCAGCAGTGGAAGAAGACAGGTGCTTCCTTAACTTAGCACATGATCTGACTCCCTCTCATGCTGTATATTTCTTCTCCTGGCAGAGGAGTCAGGGAGTCAAGTCAGGTATCTCCTTTCTCATTACTGCCTGGAGGTGGCATGTCCTGCCTGGAGGCACTGATCGTCCTGACCATGTACTGCCCCACATGCAGCCAGTCGATGAGGGGAAGCACAAGCTGGGGGCTGCTGCTGAGAGAGATGATAACTCTTGCATCGGAAGCCTGGAGACAGTATTTTGGCAGCCTGGGAAATGTGCATGTTTTGCCTAAATTATGAACACGGTTAGTTATATTGCTTGTGAAAGTTTCATTACGCCAGTTAGCATATTAGCATTACAAGCAACATAATGAAGCGTAATTGGTACAAGGGTTCAGTGTGAACTAAGTGATCTGGAAGAAATGCCGTATCAGAATACAAACAAGAAAAATAAATCTCGGAGTTTCCTAGAAATTTCCAGGAGGGATTTTATTTACAAAACAGTAAGATAGAATTCAGAACTTGCTATCTAGCTGATTTAAATTTTTGTTGATTGATTTATAGAAATGGCATCTTGCTTATCACCTAGCAAGGAGATTTACCAGCAGGGACCTGTTTATTGAACTGTGTTTGATTGGAAAGTGCTGAAAATGTTGGTTTGGGAATAAGAGGATACATCATGTTTAAAAGAGAAAGACTTTTGCTAATTTTTGTAGTAAAGGTAAATACAGTCAAATAAGGTTACTGAGAGAGGGAAAACCATTCTAGTTACAACAAAAGTGTCAGCACAGCTATAAGATCTTGCTGTGTCCTAAGCTGTAGGTTGTGCTCTAAAGTTAGACTGCAATAGATAATTTTTTGCCTACCAAAAATAGTGACATGGCATTTAACTTAAAAACCCTTCTGCTGCACCTCTCTTTTGTTCTTAGCTAAATGAAAAATACCTTTTCCAATACTGAAAAACGAGCAGATATCTACTTTCTAGCTTTACAAATTATCTTTTTGCTTTCCCATGTTAAACCTACCTCTGGAACTGTGATACCTATAAACTTTTCCTTATGTTAGAACTAAAAGAATTTTTTTGTGGTTTTACAATTATAATTATGAAAGATAATGAAATGCCCTTTAAAGAGCTAAGAAATATTGTTATTTAAATGGGAACTTCCCACTCGCAGTTTTGGTGAGATTCAATTGTTTTTATGTGTGTGAAGCACCAACATCTTTCTGGGGAGACAATCCTTGGCTGATGCCATTGGAACAACTTCTGTAGCAAGACACAAAGGTGTGAAACGGACAGAGTATTGGATAATGGCTATATCTTGGATTAAATACATGTTTTCAGCAGGTGTCACTGGCTTTTTACCACATAAGGCAATCCTAAATATTTAAATAGCAGGCTCCTGACACTCACAAAGTGAGCAGAGTCAGCAAGCTTTCCGGTTGATTTCCCAGCCAGGAGGCTGAGAAGTGAAGTCAGCACTGTCCCTCTGGGAGTGGGGAGGAAGGCTGGGGGCTGGCCTGGGTGAGGGGGACTGAGAAGAGCACAGCATGTGCACCAGGGGCAGAGCCACATCACCTGGCTGGTCTGTGACCATCCTCCTCTCCAAGGGTGACCGCAGCAGGTGTTTCCTGGGATTCAGGGTTTCTTGTACTGGCATCCTCTGTGCTCTTCACCCCAGTTTGTTTACCTCTGCCTAGTACATCCCTTGTCAGGTAAGAAAAATGTATTAATAATACTTTAAACCACTTCAGCATTGCAAGAAACAGAGAGCTGAGGGCTGCAAGAGCCAAGTTCAACACACACAATTTGTCCGTTTGAACATTTTGGAGTGAAAAATTTTTGGGTGTGCATACCAAGTGCACCAGCACCAGTGCTGCAAGAAGTAGAGTTCTTTCTGCCTGGTGGTTTTGCTCAGCACAGATGGTACAAATCCCCAGCAGTGAATCACTGGGTTTTGTGCAATGGGTGGGTTTGCTTCCTCCAGGGATGAAGGAAGAGCACAAGGGAGGGGCTGAGTTAAGGAGACCTCCCCTGCCTAGCACCACAACTCAAAACTACACCAGGCAGGGAGTCCCAGCAGGGTATGAGAGAAAATGAATTTTAACTTTTCATTAAGTCAATAGCTACATGCCATCTAAATTACATTTAGATATTACATCAGCACCTGAGCTAATTATAAAGGTGGGGTAGGGGCACATTTCTCTGGTGGTCTCCTCTGGTCTGGTTGAAAAGTGAGGCATGGTGCCAGTAAAGGTTCCTCATGCCTCTGGAGAGAGTGAGGAGGATTGCTTTCTGCACATAAATGCCGACAATGTGCCCAGGCTAGAAACTATGAAATAGGGATTACCTTCCAGGTCCACATAGCCAGGACAGCTGCTGACAAAATTGGAGGGTTACAGTGGAAGTTTTAGCAAAGGCTGATGCTGAAAGATGCATTAATGGCTTGGAATTGCTTTAGCATCCACTGGGAGTAACTTTTGAGAACAAGATACATACCGGTGGGAAAACATGTTATGAATAAGAATAGGCCAGGATCCCAAGTAACCAACTGTCTTGGTTTCCAGTGTAGTCTCATTATCTCATTTTTTGCTGAGCTCCTGAAATAATCTGTTTATCTGTAAATGCCACTTCTAAACTAGAAAGATGAGTAAAAATAACAGTAAGTCTGTTACTTCACACACCTGATGATTTTGAAGATTATCTGGTGATTTATGTTGCTGAGTACAGGATCTTTGAGAGTTTGAGTGTGGCAGTCCATGAAATCTGTGAATCCACTGTCATAAATTTCCTACAAAATGATGCACAGATCAGGAGCCGTCCCCAAATTCATCTCCTGTCTGAGCTAATTCTTCTGCAGTCTGGGATACAGGTCCCACTGTCTCAATGCTTGCTGATGGTTAGAGTGAAATAATATTTCAGTGATTTTGCAATTTATCAAATAATTAGTAAAAACTGCATAATCTGAAATTTCGCACTTAGGAATCAGTATTTTGGAAGTACACATGACACACAGCTGCAGTGAGGAACATTTTAGGAGTACAACAGGAACTGCCACAGTCTATTGCCCCATTATTCTGCTACATAGGCAGAATAACCTTTCAGAAGTAATAGGCAATCCAGCCCATAACCCAACAAGTTCTTGCCTATTTTTCTGCATCTACTTTTAATTTTAGTTTCTGTATTCGAAGAGTTCATGTGTAGCTCAAGGATACAGTAAGCTGATTTCATATAAGAAGCCTCTCATTAATTGAGAATGGGCTTCATTAGCTGTAGATCTGTGCTGGACTTTAAAAGAGAAATTTCTGTAGTTTGTGATCAATATCAATCTTTCCATGAGAGAGGTTCATCCTCTTGGGTCCTGATATAATTAAGTCAGCTTAACACTTTCCCATTAAACAGAAACTTGTCCTGTTACTTAAAAGTTCATCAAGTGTTAAATGCTTAGGCAAAATTCCTTAGATTTTAGGAAGGGTGCTTCTTTGGGTTGTTTTTTTACCTAATTTGTTTTGCTACATTCAAGAAGGGAAAAAAAGCAGGAAGAACAATTGTGCTATTCTGGGATGTTAAAAAAACTCTGGTGTCCTCTTTGAAAGTGGACTTTTTGTAAATGTTATGATGAATTCTCTTTTTTTCCAGCAGTGTCATCTTTCAGCCCTTTGAACCGAAGTGACTAGCGATCACCAGATGTGTGTTTCATGTTTTCAAATGGCCTTGATTTTTTTCTTTTCAAAGTCTTGATCCTTTTTTCAAAAATACTAATTATTCACTAATGCAGCTGAAACATACCCATGCTGGACAGAGAGAGAATACTGTGAAAATCTTAAGAGAAAAATGAAGGTAAATAGGCACATGCATTAGGTATCTATATACGTTACAATTTTTTGCCTGCTATGAACTGGCAAAATCCAGGTCCTAAGCACTTCCAGTGGTATGCTCTAAATTAGTAGAGACTCACAACTCTGTGCTTCATCTCCTTTGTAAACGCTTCTTTAGTGTATGACAAAATTTGTTTCATTCAGTGTAGCACTCTCTTTCAAAAATCAGATTTCACTTCTCTTACTTTTTCTATTTTCACCTTTACTTTTCATAAACAGGAAATATGAAAGTTAAGTAGAGATGACTAGTAAGATAGTTCTGGGACTACCTCAAAAAAAATCTGAATTTCTCCCTGACTTCCTTCGCTTTCAGCAAACTGGTTTTTAACAGTCCCCCCTTCAAAAGTGTCACTCAAAATATTTTTAAATCATGATTCTTCATGTTCTTGGCATTCTGCTGTGGTTCCTAATGAAGCAGTGGCACGCTGTAGCTTTTCCTACCTGTGTTGTGTGCAGCACAGATAGGGCAGTGTGGGGGCTCAGCTGCTGTGGGACAGGCTAAGGAGGCTCTTATCCTCTGTGCAAAGCAGCTTCTGGGGAGGGCGTGGCGCGGGCAGCACGCCTGCCACTCCGTTACACAAGAATTCCTGA
>VZRZ01008350.1:983-29274 GCA_013398175.1 Climacteris rufus | reverse complement strand
AAAAAAAAAAAAAAGTAGGTCAGCGGAATCATTCTCGATTTACATTCTGGGTCTGACTTTGAAGAAAGGGATTTTTCTCCTGGTCAGAACAGTGGTAAAAGACGAAACAGGTTGTGCAACCATTTAAAACACTAAAACACTTGAGCAATGTGCCTGAGTGAACAAGGCTTACATATTTAGTACTTAAGACCTGTGGCTGAATCCAAGACATGCCTGAATTACCTTTGTGTAACTTCACAGCCATAACATTAAATACTGCTAATTACCTGCCTGTCGCTGATGTGTTATGTTTCAGGCTGCAGAACTAACAGTCCCTACAGCTTGATCGTTTAACACTTCATACTAAGACCTTGTTTTTAGTTGCATGTAAACTCTCTGTGTGTGCACAGCTGTGCAGGTTAGGATATTCAAAGCTGTCTGAACAGCTTTATCTTTAAAGACAGCTGATCTCTAAAAATCTTTTAGAAGTGCTTCAGCAAAAACAACTCAGCACAAACTGAAGTTTGGGGGAAAATATTTTTAGGCATATCATGGGGGACTTTCAGTCTGACTCTGTCACTGGGTGCAGAACTTAAAGCTGCCATTGTTAATTCAGTGCCTGCAAACCTTGCATGCCCCATTCTCACAAGCTCTCTGCTTTGGTTTTGCCCCTGTAAAATGAAACAACAGCACTTTCTTTACACAGTTCCCCCATGTTTTGCCTTTTTGGCCTGCAAACCCTTGAGACCAGAGTCTCTGTCTTAAATATATGGTCTGGCTTGTCTGGACCCAAATATTATTTAAGAAACTTGCTGTCGCTTAACTGCAAGAAATTTATACTAATATAGTATTATTATAGGCTCTTTGATCAGCATTTCACAACATAATGAAAGAAAAATAGATTTAGGAATAGGAGTGCATGTTGTTAGAATGATCATTTGTTTGACCTTAATCTGTCATTGGCAAAGCTTCCAGGCTGCACTGTATTAGCAGATGGATAATGGGCTCCAGCTGAAATTACTTGCACAGTTAAGTAGTTTATTTTCTCATTTTCCTACAGTGAGAGTCTCTAAGAACAGGGCTGGCATATAAACGCTCACGTACGTTCCTGTATAAACACATTGAGCTCATTGTTTAGACTGTTTGAGTGAGAAGCTGAGGTGCTGCCATCTCTTCTCCGGTGCTTTGTGCAAGGCACAAAAGCTGGAGCCAGGTTGTCACTGTTGCTTCCCTAGGGGAGAGTGAGGACCCAGGCACAAAAGTGCAGCACCTCATTTGGGACAGATTCCAAAGGACATAGGGAGGGAGGTTTTTCACAGACTTCACTGGATTTTGGATCATCTTCAGGGTTTTTATCTTAAAATAGCTTGCAAAGCTACTCTGTATTGAGCTTTTCAGTGATGTCTTTGTGTTATGTAGAGAGAAAGTAATTAAGAGAGAAAATTGACCATAGCAATAAACAAAATTATAAAATCACAAAATTCAGAGTAAACAGGATTCAGGGGATAAAACCAGAGAAAACAATAGAATGAACACTCATTTTTCATGCATACAATCTTATTGCCTGTAACTTCTGTTAACAGGTTAAGAAGAGCTCTTGCAAAGATTTTTATTAAAGTGTAAATAACATGAAGAACAAAAATTATCATTGCTGCTAATTACACATCTTCTGATGACTTTGACATCTCTAGAAAGGAATTCCTCACACCACAAGTGGATTAGATTTGCATAGTTTTTGTCAAGATGACTACTCCCCCAAATGATTCAAATATTATTAGAGCAGAATTAAGTGATGTGCAATTCCTGCCTGTGGGCCAAAAATAGTCTCTCATTTGAACACAAAGATGTAGAGGTTTATTGATTATAAGTTAAAACATTGTAAGCAAATTGTGCACAAAAAAAAGAGGTGCATACAAGGGTTTTGTTCAGGAATAATGCATTTATTTATTCAGGAATGACATAAAGAAATTTGCATCTGATGAATGATAATATAGATGCTTAGTAGTTACTGAAATGTTATTGTTTTAATGTGGCAGGAAATTGTCATTTGAAGCTAGCTTCTTTCCTTAGCATATAAACCTGACATAACTGTTCCCAATGACACAGGGTAATTTTAATGAAACTTAATTGAAAGGAAAGTTGGATTTGGTACTCCCCTCTCAATTATATTAATTCTGCTTATATTAACCAGAGACAAAAGAAATTCATTTAACTGTGCTTTATTCCTGACAGAATCATGGGTAAATGACATTCAAAGAAAATTGAAAAAGAAAAGAAGGGCAGTTCCCCTGCTTAGAGTTGTAGAAGCTAAACAGAAAAGGGATTTTTTTTTAAATAAGAAAAGTCTGTAGCAACTAGTGAAATAGCCATAGATTTTGCAGGGTAGATGGGGATTTAGTGATGTTCTAACAAGTCCTTGGTGCAGTTAAATGGGGGAGTAGTATGGCCAGGTATCCAGCAGTTAATATAGAGGCAAGTAAAGAAATCTGGGAAGAACTGAGTCCTGTGAATGTAGAGCAGAAAGAAGTAAACTATGGCATGAAGTCACAAAGAAGCACTATGAATACAGAGTAAAAAATGTATTGAATCAGGAGGCATGGGTATTTCAGAAAGAGACACACAGATTTGATCAGTTTGGTACCCCTAAAAGAGTTGCTACCCCTCACGTGGCGGAGCCTGCAAATGTAGAAACCTGGAGTCTTGCTTGGCTCATGGCTTGCCCACACCTTTGCCACCAGAACCAGGAGGTGCAGAGCTCAGTTACTCCAGGCCTGAAACAGTGTGATGCTGTGCATGACCTAGAGAAACCTGCTACATTGGGACTGGGAGTGAGGGCTAGAGCAGGAATTTAAAGACTTGGAAATTTCTTTTCAGGTTCAGTTTTCTCTGCTTGCAAATTTGCATGTTTGAGTGAGGGCAGGGCATCTGCAACATTTCTGCCACTGCCACGCAGCACACGTGAATCAGCTCCAGTGACGGGTGTGAAAAATCTTTCTAGATTGCTTGTGGCTACACATGATTGATAATAGAGCAGAAGCAGATGGGACACTTCTTATTTAACTTAGCAAAGTAAACAGCACAGGCTATGCCAGTTTTAGAAGATTATACACACTGATAGGAGCAAGTCAGTTCCCTCAGTGTTGGTGAGGTCCCTAAATTCATGCTGCATGATCTTAGGATGACATGTAGACACAAGGCCCACAGCATTCCAGCCCCCTTCTGACACAGCTGCTGGGAGGGAGGTGGGATGCTCTCTGTCCACAAGGGCACGAGATTCTTATACCTGCCTCCCAGACAGCTGTGTGGGCTCCAGCTGCAGTCAGTGGGGTCTTGCAAGGGGAGTCGGGAGATCAGGTGTGACTGCTCTACACCGACAGCACTGGATGGATCCTACACCTGGCCCAGATGGGGGTACTGCATTGTGGCCACACAAAATTAAGGAATAAAAGTCCTACCCAGCTTGTCAGCAGTTAGCCTGAATATTACAGCTCTGCCAGTGCTGCAGACCTCAGTGGCACACAAGAGGTTACATATTTCTTTTACAATTGGACACTGTTTACAATTTGAACACTGTTGTAGGTCTGAGCTAATCAGGATTCATCTAAGGGTAGAGAGTAAAGGTGCCAAAGATTACACATATGAACTGTGAGTGAATAAGAAAGACTGGTCTAACTAAATATTCCCTGCAGAGGCACATGGAATTTCATTTATTTTTAAAAGGTAATTTTTTTGTGTTCTAGCAACCTTCTAGTGTGACATCTATAGTTCCAGAGTAAATAGTGATATTCTTAGTTCAGTGGCTGAATCAGGTGTGAAATCTCTAAATTGTTTTTGTTTGTTTTAAGCTAAAGTGTGTGAAAAATAAAATTTCTTGCAAAAACTACACAAAACTGCAGGTTTTTTGGACTTAAAATTTACAGGCAACATTTTCCCTAGTTTCTGAAAAGTCCCCCGACTTTGCATAAATCAGCAAGCACTGGCATTTTCTTAATGTCACTAATGACATTTTGGTCAAGAGGGCCTCAGATGACTTTGTTTGTTACAGAATTACACATGGCGTGTCCTGAGGGGAATTACTGCATCACTGTGTTTGTTTACATTACTCTTTAAGCTGTCATACCCAGCAAGTATAATGAGCTGCCCAGTGAAACATGATCTTTCATTACCATCTTTCCTAATGCTTAATGTAGGAATAATTCTCTGGGATGTTTGTTATATATGGAGTAAACAAAATATTTCCTTCTCAGTGGGGTGAATAAAGTTACCATTGTCAAATGCTGAATGATGAAAGACAGAGTTTACCCAAAGGCACTGTTTTGGGGAGATAACTGAGGGAAACTGACATTGACCTGATGCAGTGTTGTGGAGGTTATTATATGGCAAATTTAGCAAAGAACATATTATTCGAGGCCCTTACAGAATTATATCAGCCAAGGGGACAGTTAAGAAAGTAAAAATCTCTTTCCAGGAGAAAGGAGACCACACTGAGCATTTGATAACAACAGTGTTGTTACTCAATTGATGGTGATGGATTAAGCCAAGGCTAATGTACCATAGCTGAACCCACAGCTACTAATGTAAGCAGGAGGGAGGGCTGGTTACAAGGCTACCCACAGTACTGAGCTCTGGAGAACAAGCAGAGTGTGCTTACTGCAACAGCTGTATGCCTTAATAACAGCATCCAGCCAGGCTGACTGCTTTTGGTGTCAGTATTCAGTGCTTTTGGGATAGGAAGAGAGTAAAAAGTGCTCCCATAGAGTCAGAGAGGTTCTAACAAAATATGTAAATCATTTATGAATCAGATTTGCATTATGACTCGTGGGCATAGTGGACCACTTCAGGGGAGTTGTGAACCTGCACCCAGGGTATCTGGCCTCCTGTCAGCATGGCAAGTTCAGCCACAACTCTGAATGTGAGCAGCATTTTAGGACAGTGTTGTGGTTTAAAATATTCCACCTTAATTATTTTTTTCTAATGAATGTATATTGGCCTCTTTCTTCTGATAAAGTCAGTCTCTGCCTAACTGGAAGGGTATGCTGCTACACAATGTGTGGTGCCTTTCATCACATTGTACTTCTAAGGTCTTGACATCTTATTTCTTTGTTGCACAGGCTGTGTTAGGGCAAGTCTGTGTTAGCCCTGATGTCCCAGTGGTTTCAGAATAGCAGGGTTCAACATAATAAAATGCACTAAAAGCCAAGTGAAGTAAAAAAAATAAGTACCTGACATCTGAGCAAGGGTTCAGTGCATATGATCTGTGCTCTCCATGCTCCACAGAGGTTAATTATTTGTCTGGTGAAAATACTGTCTCAAATGGCACGTTCTGCAGGAGGTTAAAATGCTCTCCTCTTCAATTGGATTACTGATTCCCTTTACCATTATGAAAAATTGCATCAAGTTCCACTGGAGAATAAGGTAGTGATAGAGGTGATGGAACAGCTCATTAATGCTGGGACTGTGACCCATGACTCAGCTTCCATAGGCAGAGAAGGTGGGAGAGACAGTAAAAACTGAGGAGAAGCATCAGAGAAAATGGAAAGGTAATCCTGACATCTTTTGAAATCCAGGTGGTGAGCCAATTCTTCATGTAAGAATGGTTTGATTTATGAAAGATACAGCCCTGTTAATGTTTTTGGGCAAATGAGTAATAGGGATGGTTTGGTTCTGTTTGTTGTTTTTTTTTCATTTGATCAAAAACAAGGTTATTGAGGAACAAGTAAGCAAACTATGACTTTTATTAGGCTGACACTGATGCAAAGAAAGGGGACAATTAGATGCTGGAACAAACAGGTTGGACCATTGGAGAGGACAGTAAAATGCTCATTGCTCCTCCTTTAAAATGCTCGTCCTTTCTTGTCTAAACCTAGCTGCTTGATTTTCCTTTGAACTGTTCAACAAATGTATGGCAGTTGGCAAAGTTTGGAGGAAACACAACTCATGGCATCACTTGAACTGTTCATCTGCAGTGCTAGAATCTGTGGCATAAGGAGATGCAGCCTGGTGGTGGCACTTGGGACAAAGAGAGGACAATTTGCCTTGAATTGTGCACCAAATAAAAGAAATGCAGTCCCTGGCATGCTGGTGTAACACACTCCTTCCTCTAACTGGCTACTTAGATAGAAAAGAAACTAAACAATTCCACAGCACCAACAGTTTAAACATGCTTCAGGGGTATTAATTAACTGTATGCTAATTCATATGTCCAGGTACGTACAGCAATTGTTCCACAGAATCCTTTAGGTTGGAAGAGAGCTCTAAGATCATCAAGTTCAACCATTCACCATGAACTGCAAAGTCCACCACTAAACCATGTCCTCAGGCACCACATTCACACATTTTTTGAACATTTCTAGGGATGGTGATTTCACCACTTCCCTAGGGAGCCTGTGGCAATGCCTGACCATTCTTTCCATGAATAATGTTTTTCCTAATATCCATTCTAAACCTCCTCTGGTGCAACTTGAGGCAGTTCTCTCTCATCCTGTCACTTGTTACTTTTGAGAAGAGACTGACACCCACCTGGCTACAACCTCCTTTCAGGTGGTTGTAGAGAGTGATAAGGTCCCTCTTGAGCCTCCTTTTCTCCAGACTAAATATCCCCAACTCCCTCAGCTGCTCCTTGTAAGACTGGTTCTCTAGTCCCCTAGTTTCAGCCAAAAAGAGATGAAATTACTCATGGCCCACTCACCACTTCTTTTCCTGAATTCTCTGGCATTTGTGCTTCTTTCTACAGGATGAGTGTCTCTCCTTGAACAGCAGAGGAGGAGCTCAGTCTCAGCATTCTCATGTCCATCATGCCTTCTCAGGATCTTCTCTGTCTCAGTTGGAGAGCCTTTTATGAGGAGGGGCTGGGAATGGTACTAGTCTGACATTAGGGAATTTGTAGAAGACCTCAGCTGAGCAGTAATCCATGACCCTTCCAAATTACATGTATCCCTTCAAGATTGAAACCTATGTGCGGAAGCAGAAAAGGTTCATTAAAAAAGAAAAAACTGTGGTCAGTTCACCTCATGTTGTCTCTGCTGCTCCTTCCTCATTATGGAAAGGAATCCTCACACTCTTCCCCTGCTCCAGCATGAGGTCCATCCCATTGGGAGACAGGTCTCCATAAACTTCTCCAAAGCGGATTCTTCAAATGGGCTTTGGTTCTTCATTAACTCCTCCAGTGTAGGATCCCTTTCATGGGGTGCAGTCCTTCAGGAACAGGCTGCTCCCATATGGGTCCCTCATGAGGTCACAAATCCTGCCAGCAAACTTGCTCCAGCATGAGCTCTTCTCACCATGGATCCACAGGTCCTACCAGGAGCCTGCTCCAGAGCAGCCTTTCCATGGGGTGACAGACTCCTTCAGGCATTCCCCTGCTCCAGTGTGGGGTTCTCTGGTGTGGGGGCCAGAGACAGGTCTGTCTTGGAGCTCTCTGGCATGGGCTCTGTTGGACGTGGCAGAAGCTCACAGAAGCCACCCCTGTAGTCCCCTGCTACCAAAACTTTGCCATACAAATCCAATAGATATTGTTTCAGCCAACAGAATTTTTAAAAATGGAATCCTAAAAATGACAGGTTTTCTCTATGGTGTTCTTTACATGTTTCAGTTAAGTAAGCATGATAAAAATCAAACAAACTCTGAGAGGCAAAAACAGTTTGAGTCTTTTTTTTTAACTCTGTTTTCAAGAGAGTGACTGATGATTCACTGTTAGCCTGGTCATCCCAGCCTCCCATGAGAGGCAAGAGCTTGATTTCTGCTTTAATAAAGAAGTAAAATCAGGGTTTTTTGCAAATACTTGTCAAATAATCTTAAAATACTACATAGAGAGAAAAAAAAAAACATATACACAGCTATGGTTCTTTGTTTCTTGGCAGAATACCTGGAACATGAGGAGAAATGGCTTTTATAATAGCAGAACGTGCTATGTGATGTCTTTCCCAAGCAATTATATTCTTTCACAGTAATGATTTCATGAAAGAGAATCTGATGAAATTCCTTTGGTCAGGAGCCTATTTTTAATTAAATACCCTAAGGATAGCTCTTTTAGCTATTTAACTTTGAGCTATTTAACTCACTTGTTTTTTATGGCTGTCAGTAAACCCTGAGTAATTCACATGTACAAAGAAGCTGAATTTATGAGTAAATCCTAACTCATCCCAGCCTGAATCTGTGGTTTGGCAGAGGGTTTATAAAGGGAGCTAAGGAGTCTCTCTCTGCTATGCAGACCTCTGGAGGCTGCAGAAGCACCTAGGTATCTGGTATGGACCACTAGTCTGATGCCATGCAGCTATTCTGATGCCTCTGTGCCTAAACTCCCTAGGGTTTCACCTTTTGCATACCCAGCCATCTTTGAGCTCAAACATGCTCTCCAGAAATGTTTATGCACAGCTCTAACCATAAGCAAACACATCAGGGAGACCAATCAGTGATTTAGGCTGCTAACATCTCAAATACAAAGGCTGTCTGAAATTTATACATAGATAGACACAATAAATTTGAAGGTTATTCACACAGATTAATTGCACTTGGGTACAGCCAACAGAAGCAGTTGTTTGGGCACCAGTTTCTACATTCTGCTTTGGGAGTTTCTGGTTCTTCCAGGGACAAGGTCCAGGATCATTGGGTAACTCTGGGAAACCTCTCAGAAACTGGAGAGTGCTGGTTGCTGTCGGGCAAGAAGGAGGGAAGGGGAGCCACCAGGTGTGGTGTCAGGGAAGCTCTGGCAGCTTCTAATGATCATGATCAGCTGCCCTTGGCCCAGCACGTCTGGAGCCTTTGTGGCAGCTGCCCATCCTTAGGGAGGGTGAAGCACCTTTAGCCTGTGCCCAGGAGAGGACTGTATAAGAGCTCTGGCTCAGAGCACAGCCCCAAGGCAACATTTTGTGCAGCAGAGCATGAGGAAGGGGGCCCCAGTTGGATTTTACTGTTGTGACAGTCTCAGTTAAGGGGGTGATGTGTCACAGGGCAGCCTGCCTGGCAGGCGTTGGAGCAGCTGTTCCTGCCAGGGTAGTGCTTGGGACAGGCTGAGCTCTGGAGAGCAGGTGAAGCCCTCCAAGCCCTGGGCTGGAGGTAGTGCCTAAATCTTCTCTCTCATGCCCAGGAGATGGCCTGCTGTGCTGTCAGATGTGTGCTATCTTGGAAGACATGCAAGCTAAACAGAAGAATCACAGGTGGAAGTGAGTAAGCTGTGCAGCATCAGAGTGGCCAAAAAGAGAGATAGATGAGGTTTTTTGGAAAAAAAATAAAAGTTTCTTCATAGCAATGTGAAGAACGCTAGACCTCAACTGCAGCAGAAAAGCAGGCAGTGTTCACCACAGATATTGAGGTAACTGCAATTACCTCAATTGCAATTGAGGTAATTGCAATTACCTAACTGCAATTGTCTGCTCCATGACTGGGGATGCTGGGGAGGGAGTGCTGAAACTCCTCCAACCCTGTCCAGAGGACTACTATCCTCTGCAGATAAGGGAGGTGATGCTAACCCTCTGCCCAGCGCTGGTGAGGCCACACCCAGAACACTGCAGGTCTGGGCTCCTCAGTACAGGAGAGATGAGACACAGGCATATTGGAGAGAGTCCATATAAGGTCCAGCTGCAAAGATGATGGGCTGGAGCATCTCTTAGGAAAGGCTGAGTGAATTGGGACTCTTCAGCCTGGAGAGGAGAAGGCTCATGGTTGATCTGATCTATCTGTGTATAGAAATACCTGGAGGAAGCAGATTGAGAAGATGAAATCAGACACTTATTCAGTGGTGCCTGGTGAAAGGGTCAGAGCAAAGGATGCAAACTGAAACACAGGATGTTCCCTCTGAAGATCAGGAAACATATTTTAACTGTGAGGGTAACTGAGTGCTGGCACAGATTGCCCAGAGAGGTGGTGGGATTCCTGGTGGTATTCAAAAGCTGCTTGGAAATGGTCCTGGGCAGCTGGTTCTAGCTGATTCTGTATAGATTGGAGTGGGGAAAAGTTGGATGAGATTATCTTCAGAGATCCCATTCAATCTAAACCCTTCTGTAATTCTTCCTGCCACAGGGCTTTCTGATGGCAAGACTAGAAATGTATTAAACATTACTGTGTTATTTCACTTCAAATTTTTCACCGTATCAGAAGAGTAAATTTGCAGAGTGGTACCTTGAGACAATACTCTAATGAGAATATGCTCATTACAGATGCAGCTGTCTGAACCCATTAATTGTAGAGAAGAGTGTGTCTGAAAAACAGTCCTTAGAGCATTTAAAAAACCTTTGCCTGATTATGGCATAAGCTGAGAGTCTAACCCAGAGGTGTAGCCTCACATGTAACATGCTATAGATGGACACACTGCATCAAATGGGCAGCCACTTAGCAGCCTTAGTGGTTTGGCCTCTGTCAGAAGAGGCATGAACTCCATCTTACGGTGTTATACATGTAATTTTAACTAATTCAGTAGCTGGAAAGGTGGTTACATTGTGTCACTAGCTTAGAATGCTGGCTGTGTGCACATCCTAAAAATAGAGGTGGCTGTATTGTCAGTGGTACAGACAGTTTAATTTTGGGCTGACACTTGGGCCCAATATCAGCAAATGGAACCATGTCAGAAAAATGTACCTGATCCAGAATCAAAATTATAAAATTTTATCTGTTTTAAACTCAACTTCATATCATTACACTCCAAAGTCTTTCTAAAGAGGAAAGAAATAGTGCTTGAGTCTTCTATTTAATATTTATTTTGTTTACAAATATTGATGAAATAATCCCCACAGTAAATAAAAGAGGTATTCAGTTTCTTTGAGGAAAATGAAGCAATTTGCAGCGTAATGAGTTTCCCAGGTCACACAATATATTCACATTCTGTTTAGAAATACAGATAGGACCTATCAACTAGCTACAAGCTCTCCTTTCCTGAAAGTTCTCTCAGAAAATGGTGTCTGGATTACGAGTCAAGGAATTTTTTAATCTACCAAAGCAAAGTTTGTAGCACCAAGACAGGCAAGGTTTGAATGCTGTTAATAAGCTAATCAGCGAATCTCCATTTCTCCTGATCTTTGATGTATTAAAACAATTGTCATGAAGTTTCTGATTAATAAGTACTTGCTGAAATAATTTAATCAAGCCCACTTGTTTTTTACTAAGCTTGAACAAAGGTGTTGATCACAGGCAGCTAACATGCTTTTAGTTGAAAGCAACATAGAAGACTTAATTTAGGATACTATTGAAAATATAACTCATGTATAGGTTCCTCTTAAAGAAACATTGTAACAATTTATTTTTACTATATGAAGAGTGTCTAGGATTTAACCTATAGTACTAAAAAAAAACAGTTGAGTTATTACACCCAGCAACATCCTGAAAATGGTCACAACCAGCAGGCTGACAGTCAAATTGGATTGTTTGACTGAACTGCTGCAGCATTGCCATATTGCTAATGACCAATTTCCACAGCAGCAAGTTCTCTTTCTGGTGTTGTTAATGCCTCCCTTGATTATTTCATAGGGCTCTGGCTGTCTTTTAGGCATAATACTGTCTTGTTAAAGTATGCTTAACAGTCTATAATGGCTATTTAAAGCATTTTTTTCTTTCCATAATTTTTACAATGTGTTTAGGAGTAGAATACATTGCACTGGATTAGAAAACCCATTTATGTCCAGCTTGGGTATTAATTAGGGGTTTCAATACTTGTTTCAAACCACAGGTTTCTCTTTGAGAGAAAGTCCTTTTCCTAATCCATCCTTTTACTCTGTACTTGTGGATGAGGACTCAAAATGCATGCTTAAATGTAAACATTTGGTCTGGACTTTTGGGAAATAGTCCCAGATCTGGCCATCTGGGCAGCTGAGGACTCCAGTCAGGGTTTGTGTGCTCCAATGTGATGAGGTGAAAGGAGGGAGTGCTGCTGTGCACTGAGACACTCAAGCAATATCTATGAGCTCACTAAAACAGGGCAAGTCCTGTTTTCTGAGCTGAACTGATGTGGTGTGCATGGATACAGTTCTCCCCTCCTGCCACCCAGAACCACGTGGCTGCATTCAGACTGACAGGAGCAGTCCCCCACTCACACCTGTCCAGTGCCTGGGAGCTCTCCGGATGAGTGATGTGCTGGGGATCATGCAGCAGCTTTGCAGAGCTGGTGGCTGGGACTGAGTGGGGGACAACCATAGCTCCAGATGCTGTGGATTCTGAGCTGTGGATTCTGCATGGAGCTGGCAGTTAGGGAGCGGGCATAGCAACCTGGAGCAGCCAGGTGCAGATGAAAGACCAAGTAAATTAAAGTGGGTTGATGAGTTGAGTTAAATTGCTTGTTAAATAATTAAGCTCCCTCAAGAAAGTGGCTTTTAATAAGAGCGTGAAGATGCTAGTGTTTGGGTGTGTGGTGGTTTTGTTTTGATTTGTTTTTAGGTTTTTTTGAACAGAATTTAAGTGTTCTATATTTGTGCCATGAGTTAGGATGGCAAAAGAAAACTTTTTAGTGACTTCAACAATCCAGATGCTTTCTGGGGAAATTTTGCCATAAAGTAAATTGTTAATAACACTACAATATGATCATCAATAATAATAAGCATAGTAGGCTATTATTACAATATGCATACAGGTTTTACTGTGTATTGTATATAGCTTCTGCTAAAAAGAGCATTCTGTCCTGGAGAATTCAAAGTCTGAGGTTCTGCTCCTGTAATTTGCAGTATATGAGTGGATTTCTTAATCTGCATGGACTGCTGATGCAGTCAGTTGCATGGGAGCAGTCATTCACAGGCTATAGTTTTCCTAGAACAGAATTGAAAATTGTGTGGGATGACCCAGTGCTCCTTTTTTTTTAAATTTTAGCTAATATCTCTTATTTTCTTGTAAAGTTGAAGCAGCTTCCACTTTAGGAAGCATAGAGCAGTATAAGGCAGCTCCCATAACTTACTTTGATTGCCAAGTGAATACAGTTGTGATGAGTCTCTGTAAATCCCAGAAGGTTTCTGGGATATACTGTGCCTTTCCCTCAATATGGAGATGGTTATTTACAGCCAGCAACCACATCAAGTACATAGAAATGAGAAGCTTGCCAAAACTGCCTGTAGTTTTTGCCCTCTGACTGGAGAGCGAGAAGCCCCTAAAACATTGATCTTACTAGTAGTCTAAAAACTGTTCTTAGCAAATAATGATCATAATATAGTTGTACCAACTTTATTGCAGGATGTCTAAGAGAAGTAATGCATTTTGTTTGCTCATAGTGGCCAGTCTTGTTGAAGGCACAGCACTCTGCATTCTTGTACGCTAATGGGCCAGGGACAGTAGAATGTTGCCGTGTGTGATCTGAGGTTTTATTTGTCAGTTTTAAAATTTGCAATTGTGCTTTGCTAGACTGTCATCCCAGTTTGACACCAGCTGAATGAAGGCTCCCTTGGAAGAGACAGAGAGCGTAAGCCAGTGAGGATGGTGTCTTTCAGGGCCTTCAATGGCCAAAACCAAAATCCCTGTTCAGCTGTTCATGGCCCAGCCTCGTGGTCCTCCAGTTCACTCCTTTGTTTTTCTGTCTGTATGAAAGATGTGCAGTCAAGTCCCACAAGAACCATGAGCACTTTCTTGTGTATTTTGGGATAGAGAGCACATGTGCCCAAGAAACTGGCTTTCCCAGCTGACTAGTCAAAGAGTTTATGACCTGGAAGATTAGAATAAGCCCTATTTATTGCTGCTGTTGTAGATAGCATCAATTATAATACCCCTTGGGAATCCCCATCTTTCATCACTCAAAAGTCTACTCTGTCTGCTTCTTTCCTTACTCCTTTAAAAGAAAGTACTTGGAAATCCTATTTTCATTCTCCCCTCAAATAACTTGACTTGAGTAGCTGGTATTTCCACTGTACCAAGTATCTCATGCAGCTATCATGCCAAAATAAAAATTACTTCTGTGGGATTTTCCACTAGTTCTCAATGTACATAGCTTAAAACATAATAATACGAAGTGTGAGGAGGGAAAACCAGTGTCTTTATTTCTCACTGAGTTTTTTTTTGATGTATTATCATGTATTGTGAGGTTTTTGCTGTTCTAAAAGTGCATGAGACATAGCAACCCATCTTACTGACTCTTTTAACATTGGGTATCATAAGATAGATATCATATCTTCAAAACTGAATTGCTGTCAGCTAACCTAAATTGGGGCTGTGCTTTGAGGAAACCAATTCCCCAGCAAGTGTGGGTGTAGCCTGTTGAGGGATGGCAGTTCTTCCTCTCTGTCCATCTGCCACCTGCCTCAGCCCACAGTCTGCTTTATTCTCAGCTGGGAAATAAGGAGCTTCAAAACTCGATAGTGAAAGAGTCAAGTGTATTTTGAAATAGCTAAACCATTAAAGCAGAAATTTGGAAAAAGCCATTATATTGGCTATTGCAGCTTAACAAGAGCAAAAATTATCTGTATTAGACTTTGTGCTATTTACAGATGAGATAATCAATTATTCAAGGGCAAGTTTACCTTCCAACACATTCAGTGAAATGTAGACAAAGCAACATATATAGTAACTTGAACCTGTGTGCATTCAAAAGAAAATAAAGAGTTAAGGTGTGCATGATGAAAGGTTAAATAGTTGGTTCCTCCATGGTCTATTCATACAAGTGTAGGTATAATACCAATCTCTGTTTCCTCTGAAAAAATCTGTGTCTACTGCAATTTACTTTTTACTACATGGTGATATGTTGTATCTCATTCTTTCTATGCATGTATATATGAAGAAGAGACAAAAATATTCTTTCTTGCATTGACTTTTTCTCTCTTTCATAACTTGGAAGTTATTTGTACTGCTAAATGTGTAGGAGATGAGAGCTGAGTACTACTCGTACTGTGCAATATTTTGCTTTCTCCTGTGACTGCTTTTCTCCTTGCCACAAGGCAGTTCACCCTAATGAGTGCAATAGCAGTGCTGCTCACCCACTCTCATTTGCTACCAAAATATCTCCTTTTCAGTGTGAGATAGACAGAGTGCCATTCTGTGTGTGGCAGCATGGGAGTAGGCTTCGACAGCATTTTAACTCTGTATGTAATGAAGAATCTGACCCATTTGCAGAAGTGATAAGGATATTTATTATCTACATTGGTGGTTAGGGCTGACCAAGAACTGGAAAAGTCTGCAATCTTTATGGGTGCTTATGGTGGTTTTACTCAGAGCTCCAAGGGGTGGTGTGACCCACCTTCACCTGAGGCAATGTCCCCCAGGAGACTTCCAGTCAGGTCAGACTGAATTCTGGTCCCAGCTCTGCTGCCTGCATTACTGCCTTCAGCACACCCCACTGTCTCTCTGGCTTTGCTCTCCATTTGTCAAGTAAAATTAAATGCAGTCATATTTTCATTCCTGCTATGAAGATTAGAAGAGTGAAGCTAAGCCTGTCTGTGAGGGACTTGGGTGGCATGTCGTTAAGAAACCATTTTGCTGGTTTTGCAGCAGTCTGTCTTTAGCAATGCATGGTCAGGTAGGCATGTCCCTGATCTCCCATGACCCTTCTCCATTAGGAAAATCAAAAGCATAGTCTCACAGGCTAATTCATGTTGCTATTTCTTAGCATTTCACTTGAAGTATTTTGCGGAGGATCAGGGAAACCTGTGGCAGGGGAACACAGGAAAGGCTCTTGCTGTCAACGCCTGCACAGAGGAGCAGCACAGCAATCTTCCTCAATTCTGCAAATCTTAATTCTACAAATCACATGTGAAATAGAGAAAGGAGAACAGACAGTGGTCCACCACCAGCATTCTGTTACTGTCTAAAGGTTTTCTGTATAAAAAAATCCCACCCAAGTGATTTAAAGCATTGATTTTTTTCCCCTGGTACTGCTCTCAGATTTCTAATTTTTTTGCTACTATGCTTTTTCTCTGTCTCTTGGGATTTTTTCTTTTGCACTGAAGGGATTCTCTGACCCTGCTTAACACAGGCACAGTAATGCTAATTACCTGGATAACACTGCCTGCTGAAGCTGAAACACAGAGGTAGAGAGACACTGTGCTATGACCACCAGCTGAAAGCAAGGACTTCCATGCATAGCTTGAGTGCATGAAGCCTTGTTGTCCTTCACCCTGTTGGCTGGTCACCAGAGGAGTATCATGAACTCCAGGATATCATCTGCCTGAGCATAGGAATAAACATTACAGGTGTCAGCTTAGTATTGAGCTAAACTGTATTTACAAGATTCTAGTACTGGAGTTGCCACAGCCTCTCTGACTACGTTTTATTCCAGATCCCTTTCGTTTTATAAAGACAGTGTTCAATCTAGGCATATATCTCCTGCAGGGGCTGTACAAATGCTCAACAGAACACAAGTACTTGCAGGATTACTTGTAGGTCTTGTTCACTAGTCTCCCACTTACATGGTCCTGCAGAGTGCTCACCTTATTGCACAGCAGTCTGCCACGGGCTTGTGTTCAGTTCATGGTCCACTGTAAACCCCAGAACCTGTTCTCCAGCACTTCCTAACTATTTGGTCCTGATTTGTACTCCTGAAGTGGATTATTCCTGCCCAAGGGTAGTGCTTTGTACATGTCTTGACAAAATTTCCTCCTCTTTTTTTTTTTTTTTTTTTTTGCTGTCTGTTCCTCCAATTTCTCAACCTCGAATTCTGCCTCTGGTATATTGGTGGGAAGGAGGTAACAGTGATCTACTGGATACAGTCACATTAACCTCACATCCTTAGGAAGCTGGTAAAAATTTCAACAAGAGGAGAATTCAAGACTTGGCATATAGCACTGACTGGTTGTCCTACACTGGCAAAGGAGGGAAAGGTAGTGACTTCATCTGAAATCCCATAGTTTGTCCTCTAGCACAATCAGTCATAGCTGAGTCCTGCTTTTGTTCCTGGTTGCCCATGCAGCTCAAAGCTCTCCCAAGGATCTTGGAACACGAGAATTTGGTGGGCTGCATCCAGATGTGCTCCAGCATGTGCTGTTAGCATATGTCACTTCCCATTGATTTAAAGTCACTGTAACTACAAAGCCAGGTCTACTTGAAGCTAAGTGTGCATTTCTCTTTTGCTAGATCAGGGCCTTAATCTTTAGATGACGTGTGAATACAGGAATACAAGAAAGATAGACTGCAACCAGGTTTTCCTACCTTCTACTAAGAAGGATGAAGCAAGCATTTCTTGACTTCACCCCAGTGCTGACAGATCAAAGTAGTGTGTTATAAAAGTTCCCTATTGGTGCTTGAACAGAAAAGCATGCTTTTCATAAAGGCACTCATGGTAAATTTGCAGAACAAGGAGGTTGTACTTTTTAGCATTGTTTTCAGTAGAAACATTGTCTTGTTTACAGGTAGATTTGTGTATTTTATAATGATTCCAGTATTTAGCAGCAGCTATTTTTGCTGCTAATGGCTTAGTCCAGTTGAGCTCATTTCATAGCTTCCCCTATCTGTGGGGCCATCTGTTATCCACTCACTTTTTTTTCTTTCCCCGATTGGTTTCACACAGGACCTTTAGTTCGTTTTCAATTAGGGTAGTTTGGAGAAGATCATACTATAATCTGCAATGGTGTTGAGTGTATTGTCCCTGTCCCACCCTGCTCCACCCCCCACAATTAGACAGAAAACACCCCATGATGAAGAATGTTGTTGAATTTTTGGTGGAAAAAAGACTCTGTGGGGATTTTCTCCAAAGCTGGAGGATTTCTGCAGGTAAGCCTATAAAACCTGCAGAAGAGGTTAATGAAAAAAAAAAAATCTAAAAATAGAAAAGAGAATAGAAAAAACCCTAAAAATATTAAGACTTTCTTTAATCATACTGTTGACCTTTCATGTATATGCGTGCATATATTCATATATATGCATATATATACACTGACCTTTTAAATCTATACATTAATAATACATATTTTATAAATATACATTATATATGTGCATGCAATATAAAAAAATCTGTCTCACTTCCTTGGGGATTTTCTCTTTAATTTAAAAATTTCTGACTTTCAACTCATACAGGTCATGCATGAGGCTGGAGAAGTATAAGGGAAATGAAGAGATATTAGAAAATTCCTAGGAGCCTCTTGAAAAATATCTCCAGACAGATGAACCTGAAAGCCTGTTTTGCTTCTGGAAATTGTGTTGTGGGTTGGTTTTTTAGTATATAATTTCAGACTCTGAGCAAGAGTTATAGGATGCTGGACTGGGGAGTTGCTGCTGTGGGGAAGATTTTTAGAAGCAATAGTTCAGAAACAGAAGGGCAATGTCAAGCTGGAGGAATCCTGCCTTGCTTCCATTGTCATTTTGTCATAATGAACAGAGTCCTGTGGAATCCTCTAGGCTTTAAACAATTCTCATTTCAAATTGGTGTGGGCAGGAACCAAGGAATAGATGACAAGTTCTAATATCATCTGTGTTGTTTGTAACAGTGTTGCAATAGGCCAAACCATTGATAAGAATAGGAGAAATTTTAATTTGAGATGTTACTTTTCAAAGCACAAAGTCTTCTCTCCGGCTGCAAGAAACAGGGGTTTTGCAGACTTGCTTCATGGCATGTTACTGCTTTGGGCTTTGTCTGAGTGCAATACTTCTGCCTGGCTTCACTCTGAGTTTGGCACGAGTTTCTCCAGTTGAAATTTTCTTGTGTCCCTATTTCATAGCCCCAGACAGGAAAAATGCAGGTGAAATATCAGCCTGGCAGCCTTTGCATTTTGTCTGGGAGCAGAGAACTGCACGGCTTGGGTTGGCAGAGGGCTTAAGAGAGTTGCTCTCTCTCTGTCTCAGGTAGAGACGGACAACAGGACATGTTCACAAGCCAAAGGCCAAAAAGCCATTTATTAATTTGTTACAGCCCTTTTTATAACACATTACTGCTACTTGTATTACTCTCTCATTGGCCTCTCAATTACTACACTACACATTATTGGCTAGGCATGACTGATACACACATTAGAAGAAAACAACCTCCCGCTTGCAGGTGGACATTCTTTGCCCCATTATTTTGGATTCCTGCTCTGTTGTTATGCTAAGATTCTCACGGGTACACGCCAAATATGCCCAAACGTCGCTGTCAGTTCCCACATCTCTCCACTGCCCACACTCTTGCAGCTGGATCACAGGTAGCAGCCTGCAGCCCTGGCCTCTGCTGTCTGCTTATGGAGCCTGTGTGAGCTCCTGGGACAGCGGAGAATGAGAGAGAACTGAGCTGCTGATGGGCCAGGGAAGGTTCCCAGGTTCCCTCGTGGGGTTGAGAAAGAAAACCCCCAAATAAAATGTGGAAAAGGCATTGTGGAAAAGGGAATGTGGAATAAAATGTGGAAAAGGACGTGCTCCAGGTTTATGATGGGAGGAGTTTGAGGGCTCCCCCGGTGGTTTAGACATCAGCCCGCTCTAAGAGCTAAGAAAAGGCTTTGTGCAACCATTCCATTACTGAAATATCACTGCGTCCGAGTTGCTGTGCCTTTCCCAGCCAGCGAAGCGGAAGATCCCTTGTCGCTGCCTGCAGCAGGCAGGGATGCGACAAGGCAGAGCCAGGGTCGCAAGGCAAAGCCGTGGGCGTCTGTTTGGGGACAGGGAGCCTCTCCGTGTTCCCGGTGCCGGCCGGTGTGCGGGGCTTCGCTGCGGTTTCCACAGCCGCACCTGGTGTCGGGCCGGGGCTAGGGAAGCTCTCCCAAGGCTGCTCCTATCCCAAAACCTCCCGCTGCCCCTCTCTCTGTGCTTAACACAAGCTGCTGCTTCCCGTGAAAGCCTCCCGAGGTGCCCGGCGAGTAGCGCTGGCTCCTGCCACGGGCGGCTTTGCCGCTTTCCAGAAGCAGCGTTGGTACCTGACACTTTTTATCTTTGAAGCTGCCATGGGTAGCACGGATTTCTAAGAAAGAATCGATTGGCATTTGGCTCTTAAACCGAGTATCACTTACTGGGATAAACTGGTGGTGGCCTTCTCGTTTATCAGCATGACCAGGCCACGAACAGTGACACATCCTGGGTGCCACCCGGAGAGTGCTGCTGCACCACGACTCATGTGGTAAAACAAATGCACCGACACAGCTAATCAGGCTTGCTTTCTGTGGACAAGAGCAGTCACAGCTAAAGGCTTTTTTTAGTAACTGTGTGTTTACAACCTGCTGTCCTCCTGTCCCTGCAGATCCCAGGCTGAGGAGACAGGAGGGAGTCAGGGGAGCCCTTTGAATCCCACCCCGCAGCTGCTGTCTGGGTGATTGCACCTGAGCAACCCCATGAGGAGCCAGGGGGAAACTCATGTATCAGTAAATGGGATCTTGAATCTTCAGCTCTGGGGTATAAGTCTGCAACTAAAAAATAAAGCCTGGTTTGCAGGATGTTGCTTTTTTCAGTGGTAAACAGTAGCAGTTGTTTTTTTCCAACACCGAGTGAGGAATGTCTAGAGCAGAGATGATGCTACTATACCTTGTACGAGTATCTGTTTTTAAATCAGTGTTGCTTCCCGACTCCTCATCTGGTTTCCTTTGTAGCCACCTACAGACTAGGAAAGGTAAGGCTGAGTTGAGGTATTCTGACTTTCCTGGCTGCATCTCCAGTCATGTAAGATGTGTAAATATCCTTCCTCTCTCCCTTCAGCAGGACAGGTTTAGGGTGGGAGGAATGGCTTGCAGAACAGCTTCAAATCCCCCAGAGACAGCCATGAAGATCTTCAGAGGGAGCCCTTTTGGCTGTGGGCTCCTGCTTATCCTGTTTCTAATCATGGCTGTACCCATTAAGACTCTGCTGCCGGAGCCACAAATAGACTGGAATAATCCTGGTGCCCGGCATCCTTACAGGGAGTTTTGTAATTCGCGGCCATGTGTGTGTCAGCCTAATTCAGCTCATTCTGCCTTGTGCAATATGTACCGGCAGGACCTGCTGCCCCCCCACCAAGGCACTGCTCTCCACACGTGCTATAGGTGTGAGAGGCATCAGCACCGTGTGTGGACTCTCAGATACAAATCTGGCTTTTCCTACACTTGAGTTTGCAGCTCAAACAATGTGGTTTTAAACCAGCTCTTTTAACACAGCTTTTGGATTATGTGTGTGTATTAGGTGGACTCTGGGTTGATTATTGACATGCTTTGGCTTTGCTATCAGCTTTTTGCTGATGTGAACAGAGGTGTTTGCCTTAAGATGTGTCCTATTAATGTTTCTATACTGCTTCTGCTGTGGTGGGCAGGAGATAGATCTGAGGCGAGACACTTCGCTGCACAGTACGTTTGATAGGCATGAAGAACAACACATACAAAGTTCTGTCTAAGTGTCTGGAAAGTGCAATAAACAGCTGTTCAAAGAATATAACCTAATCCTTCGTGCACACTTGCAGGGAAGTGTGTGCCAGAGTGCTGCGTGCGCTGGGAGAGAAGATGCACATGGTAAAGTGGGTAAGAGTGGGTGCTTTTCCTTCTCACTGCAGTCAGGCCACTGTTTGCCTTGTAAGGCTGTGCCTTGTGAGAGACAAATCATGTGCTGGGGACAGGCAGCAGGATGGTTCAGATCTGCAGACATAATGACAGGCTGAGCAAAATGGTTTACAGTGAAGGTTTTGGGTATCAGTGGACAGAGTGAAAAAGACCTGGGATTGTGCAGCTTCTGACAATGGGTGGGGATGACTGCACAACCACAGGTCTGACTGGGGAGGAAATGGGGGAAAGCCTGCAAGGAAGTAAGAGAGGATGGAAAGAAGCCTGCACCAGAGAACAGAGGGACATGGGGACCACAGTGTCTGTGGTGAGTGCAGTACTTTAACTGCAAACTTGTAATGACTTCTGTGTGTGCAGAGTCCAGAGAAACTGCCCAAGAGTTGGAATCTGACATTGTAATTCATGTATTCACAAGTGCTTGAGGACCATTTCTGACCACAAGCAAGCAGCACTTCTGTTTAGTGTTTCAGACAGAGTTGAGCTTCCAAGTGTGATGACACTGGGGTACAAGAACTTGTGATGATGAAATTCCATCACTGACGAACTCAGCAAATACGGTGATCTTGAATTATGAGTCTGTGAGAGCTAAAGCCACCATGTATTTTCCCCATTGTCAGTTATTGAGGAGGATCTCTGTTTCTCCCCTGTGCTTGCTTTCTCCTTCTCCCTGCCCCCACGAGCTTGGAAAGCTGGAGTGCATGACCATCTGAGCATACGCCAACCTCTTCAAAGATTCTCTGTAAATCCCCTCTGCTAATCCTCCTCCAAGAGAAAGGATGCTTGTAGGCAGCACTTGCAAATCCACACCCAGAATATTGAGCCTGTTATAACACCTGCCCTGTCCTTGCATCTGCTGACTCGTTTCCAAGGAAATCGTTGTGCGTAAGTTTCTCTTCCTGTGGACTTCCTTTGAAATGTTGCTTCAGGTAAAAGTAATATTGCTTGTTTCACACATGCTTGTGAGAAGAAATGGCAGCACCTAGGGACAGCTATCATTATTCACTGCACTAATAGTGCTGAACTTGATAGGCCACACTTCTGAAGTGACCTCTGAGGCTGCACAAATCTGCAGATGCAGCAAAAGTAGGTGGCTTGATCCATGTGTCCAAACATCGACTGTTGGCCCCATGCCAAGGATTCCCCTTGAGGGATACACTGGGGCCTCAACAGAGAAGCTGAAGTTCCCTGGACCAGTAAAAAATGGGGTACACTTAAGACATGCCCACATGACAAATGCAAGGGGAACTTTAGCACCTGCTGAAACATGCAACTGGCATGTGACTTCTGTGTTGCTCTAAAGCTTTCCAAGCAGTGCAAGTGCTGAGAGTGCTGCAAGGTCTGTGCTGTTTCAGCTCCCTTGCCTTGTGTGGCAGTTCATCTGCCAGAGTGTGGAAAAGCTCCAACTGGCTGTAGTGCACTGATGTAGGGCTGAGACTAAGCTGGCTCACCTGGCAGCCTGAAGTGCTTCAGAGGTTGCTGGTCACACAAAGGAAGGGATGGTGTCCCTCCCTGGAAGGCACTGCCATGTGTTCTGTTGAGAAAGGGTTGGATGGACAGTAACAAGACAAGCCACTCCAGCTGATGCTTTGTGGGTGACCAGCTGGGCTGCTATCCTGTGCTCAGGAAATATAATCCTACTAATGCACACCAGGCAGGTGAAAAGGCTGGCAGAAAGGTGGGACAGCAGCACAAGGAGCAGCATGCATCTGCTGCTGTAGCCTTAGATGTATTGATGCAGTCACATAGAGAGGGAAATATAACTTGATTTACACTTTTCAGCCATACAACAAATTAGCAATCACTTACTCAACTAGCTCTTGCTTTGGAGTGAGGACCTGTTACTGTGGAAAACAAAGCAAAGGCAGTAAAGCACACATTTTTGAAGGTGGCCCATGTTATTGTGCCTCTGTTCTCCTCTGCCCACAGGATACTGAGAGCCTGCTCTCAGACCTTCCCAGAGAGCAGCACTAGTAAATGACCTTTCATGTTGAACACAGCCAGCACCTTCATCCAAAATCCTGGTTTCTGACTTGACACAGGAGGCGTCACTCCAGCCTCCCTCGCACCTCTGCCAAACCCATTACACCTGCCCTTATGGCAATGCCTTTGGGGCTGTGAGCAGTCCAGAGCACATGTGGGTATTGCCAGAAGGGCAGTCTGTTTGTACTGAATTAGGCCTGATCTCAGGCTGCCTCTTCATCAGCCTCATCTGGCTGACCTTGGTGGTGGCTTTGCAGCCCCGGCCAGCAGAGCACAGCAGCCTGTGGTGTGAAGGGAGCTCCCTGCCGAGCAAGAGAGGTCTTGGCAGCTCAGTCAAGTCCCAAGCTCCTGGCTGGGACACATTTCACAGCCTCACATCAAGCACAGATTTTCCAAGCAGACTGATGCACAGAAACAGCAAGCAGATAAGTAGTAAGGGAATTCTCATCTCTTAATTTCAAGCAGACATCAACTGCACATCAATAGCATACTTTTAAAAGAAAACCACGGGCTCTTCTGTGCTTTCTGGCAAAGAACACAAAGAGCTCTCTTCCGGAAGGGTCTCTACACCTGAGGCAAGCAGGACGCTGGCACAGCTAAGTGAAAGCAGGAGCCAAGTCATCTGCCAGAAGTTGCCAGTTTCCACAGTTATGGCCACATTTTAGTTAACTGGTTTCCTTCTCAGTAGTATTTGTGCTGGTATGGAAGAGGGTATCATTTTTCACAGGGATTATGTTTAATCACAATGGGTGTTAATGAATGAAAAATTAATTAAGTAAATAACAATGCCCACCAGATCATTAACACCCAAGGAGGAAAAGGCAGGGGAGGAACCTTGGCTCCAAGCAGGGGCAGGTTACTGACTCTTTGGAAAGCTCACAGCGAGGGAAGGGCAGAGAAGGGAGCAGACGAAGAATCAAGGGTTGCAGTGCAACAACTGTGAAGGGGCTAGGGCTTAAAAAGAAAAAAACCCATGCAAGCTGAAAAACACATGTTAAAACTTCAATGTGCAAGAGCGCATTGGATTTACTTCTGGCTGTTTACCAGTGAATTCCCAGCTCTATCAAGTGAGAACACCACTCTTTATCTTTAAAGATGAGGATGATACCAAACTGATTAAACTGATCTAAATCTGGTGAATCCATGAGAGACCACATAGAGATACAGAAAGAGGAATCAGTGAGGCATCAATCAAGCAGCTAGAGCTGCTGCCTGTAAATCCATTTGGAATTGTCCAGTGCACTGCAGTTTGTAAAATACAGCACAAGCTATAATTGTGAACTGGACTACATTACAAAGGAATAAATATTAAGATTCAGCACCCAAAAACTTGCAGGCTCTGAGTGGTACACAGCTGAAGGAATAAATCAGCTGCATTCCCCTGGCAGAGGAAACAGTGAGGTCTGAGCATTCTCTGAGTTCTCTGGTTGCCATCAGCACCTGCACTGCTCCCCACTGGCAGTTCAGGATGAGCTGGGAGGGCAACAAAATTAGAACTTGGACAGCAAAAGATGAAAATTAAACTCTGGTCAGTAGTCTGGTGAAGGGAATTTTGAAAAATTAGCCCATGTCATAAAGGATATTTCTAGAAACTGATTCCTATGTGCTAGAGAAAATTATCTCCTGTCCCTGTAGACAGCAAAGTTGGCTCAGCTGAATACAGGGTACAGGTTTTGAATGTGGCATCTTAGCTGAGTCTGAAGTAGAAGCAACAATTAAAAAAAAAAAAAAAAGAAAGAAATCCAAGTGTCTGTGTGCTTCATCTTTACAAAATCTCTAATTCAGTCACTTTTGCTGAGTGACACCCATGCTATCAGCCTGGATATCACAACTCCTTCCCTGGAGCACATAAGGTTGACACGTAGGGTCCAAGGGCAAGGGAGAAGAGGCAGCATCACTGCAAAGGCAAAGTGCCAGAGCTGCTCTGAGATGAGTACAGTCAATCTGAGCACCAGGGTGCTGGGACCCCCCACCTCCCTGTTCAACATGCCCTGCTTCTGCAACCCAAGAGGTGTCAACGAAGCAGCTGCAGTTTAAGCTGCCCTAGGGATGAGGTGCCAGGACATGGCATATGTCCTGGGAGAGTAACTCCCTGCTGCAGAACAGACTGTGGTCTGCCAGGTGCTGGCTGCTTACTCCACACCCTTTGCAAAGATGCAGAGATCTTTGGTGCAACTTCGCCAAAAACGTTGGGGTAGAACCAGCAAAAGTCTGTCACAACTGCAGGTTGAAAGCTGTCTTTTCTATCTGCCAGGCCTGCATGGGCTGTGTGGGGCCATAAGCCAGGCTGCTTCCCTTTTGGCTTTTCCTAGACCCAAGAAGATTTTGTCCTACAGCTTTCTTTCCCTGCTCCCTGGCCCTTTTCCCATCCAGAAATTTGCATGCTGAACGTGGTAAGAATTGAGAAAACTCTTATAAAAGCTCTTCTTCCTCTTTACCTGAAGCATGCTTTAAAAATTAATAAATTGAGCCTTCACATTTTTCCCCTCGTTTCCAGGGGGAACTGTGAACACAATAAAACTCTAAGTAGTGCTTTGACTCTACGGAATAGAAGGAATGCTAAATATGAAAACTGTCTTTCTTCCATGTTACAGAAAAGTTCATTTTATTCAAGGAGTCAATACAATTCTAAATAAATATTTGGATGCCAAAAGCCTGCAAGATTTTGTTATTAATAAAGGAAGAAACAAACAGGAGCCATGCATGAGGGATGCTCCTTCCTGTGTCAGCCACATGGGGAAGGGTTTTGCTGCTCAGGATGAGCCTCCCACTCCTGTTGCACACCCCTTAGGAGGGTTTGGACCTTAAGAGCAGTGTGATTTCAGCGTGGTTTCAACCTGGAACTCTTGGGGGTACCAAGAGCCTTTGTTGGGTTAGATCACTTCACCTATGTTAAGGTTTATGCCCCAGGGTGTGGTCCTAAACTAGGTGGTTCCTGATGTTCCAACAGCTGGAGTATCTAGCAATATAAATTCCATCTGAAGGAAGAAACAAGGTGGTACGCTTAAGGAGTTTTCTAGGAGTGCTGTATGGTCTTTATGCCGGTACCATGTATACATTAATTCCTGTTGTACCTTCTGCTTTTCCCACAGTTTAGGGCTGATCTGCTGCACTGTAAGGATATTGGGAGCTGGTTCCCAGAGACTTTCTTCAGAGATCAATATCATCTATAAAGAGCATCTATAAAAACACCACACTACTGGCAGGCTCAGAATTGCAGCTCTGCAAAGTGGCCAGACCATGCTCAAGTACTCCATTCCAGGAATCTGCAGCCAGGCAGCATTTCTGCCTGGGGAAATGCAGCTGTGAAGTTTCTTCTCTCCTTCTCAGATGGGACCACGGAGACTGAGAAGCGTTAAACTTACATTATTAACCACATTGCTCAGTGACAAAGTCATGGCACTGCTGGGCAGCAGCACCACGGTGCTGGGTGCAGGAGAGGAGGGTGTGCCACAGACTGGAGACAGCCAGATGGGAAGGAGTTGTAGCTGAAAGACTGTGACAATCCCACTCCTTACTTGATGGTAAGCCAACGCAAGTGTGATACCACCTGGAAGGAAAAGTGGTGTTATGAACTTTTGTAAGTTGCTGATCTTTGTCTCCCATCCAGTCAGTTTGCTCCTGGAAAGTCTGCAGCCAGAATACATAGTGGCAAAGTAGCTCACTGAGGAATCTTATGCCTGCTTCTTTGTATGTTGCTGTACTGTCCTTGATTTTCTTGTGAATCTATTTCAGAGTATTAGCCCTGTGTTGTTCCAGGCCCTGCTGCTAATGCATCCATGAGACAGTTTTAGAGACCTGAAGAGGATGTCTGCTCCTCTTCAGAGCCTGAGTACTGTGGATACAGTATAGGTCTCAGGCAGTTCTAGACACATGTTGAGCACTTGGTCTCCACGTGGCAGCCTTATTTTGATTAGTAAAGGCGTGTCTCTACTGCCCAGTACTGCTCAGGCATTTCACCAAATCCATAAAGGCCAGGAAAAAAAGAGACAGTGTTTTTCAATTGTTTCATGGTAATAGGAACTGGTTTTTTTAAAGAAAAAGAAATCCCTAAGATAATTTTGAATCATTCAAAATGCTGTTGTTTAGCAGAGCAAACCATCAAATCTGATTCTTATAGATTTAATTTATAAATGAACAAAATCAAATTGTTGTTTAACCTGTAGTCTTCAAAAAAATTTTCTTGGATACTTTGTTGAACTTGACTTTCATAATTTTGAGGAAATTGTATTTTCCTGAGGAGATGGCCAGAACAGTTTTGCAGAGCTGTTCTTGGTACTCTTTTGATAAAAAGTGCTAATGTCAGTGAGTGTACTTCAGTACAGCATAAATGAAAATGCACGGATAGCTGGGAAGTCTTCACTACAAGTATCCTGTATCATGTGATGTCAAAGATCCTCAGGCAAATGTAGCTAGAGACAGCAAATCTCTCAAAGGGCAAAAATCCCAGCTGAGTCTCAAATGCACTGTCAAGCAAAGGGCTGTCATCTGCTAAGGAAAAGCAGATGTACGAAAGTCATCCTGGCAGCTACATCTGTCATGCTGCCTCTCCCCCACCCTGCCTTGATAGACCCACTCTTCCTTCTAGTCATGTGTGCTTTTCACATAGACGACAGAAATAGGCAAGCAAAAATGTCAATCATGTGAAATTTATTCCTTAAGACAGTCCTTCTTTCCTCTTCCTGCCTTACAGTTCTGTTGAGTCCTAATTACTCCCTCAGTCCCTCAGGGAAATGCTCTCAAAATTAAGGCCAAGTACTGGGCAGGATCCCTGGGGTATCCCTGTGCAGCCACACAAGTCGCACACACACAGCCACAACATCCCTGTGCTCCACGAAGGGACAAACACATCCTGCTTCTGCACTGTACGTCCTGCTCCTTAGGGATCTTCTCACGTATCCTGCGGCAGGAGGCTGCTGGAGGGGCGGCTGCCGTCTCGCACCGCATTCCTCGTATTGCTAGAGGGAATCGGGCATCAGGAGCTCGACGGCCTCGGGGGCGGCTGGTGCTCCTCCTGCCCC
>VZRZ01008349.1:16629-43463 GCA_013398175.1 Climacteris rufus | reverse complement strand
CAGCTGCTGGGAATTCCTGGCCCTGGGATCCCTGCCCTCCCTTTCCACCTCCCTGAGCACTCACCTTTATCTCATTGCAGCAGGCTTCCCTGGGATAGGAGGAGAATCTGCTGATTTGGCCCTGCTTTCCCCCCCTGCTCTGCTCTTCCTCAGCACAGGGATCAGGCTTTGGGCTACACCAAGTGTGCCCAAGTGCAGGGGCACCCACTGCTCTCAGAGCCACCTCTGAAACCCACCCACACCAAACCTGGGCAATGTCCACGAGGTCCCTGCACAGGAGCAGCTGCCCCTGATGCTGGGAAAGCCTCTCCATGGCTGGCAGTTATCTCTCCTGAGTGCTAAAACTTTGGAAAGGCAAAGGGAAATGCATTTCAGGCAAGAGCTGGGCAGGAGATGTTGCCTTGTCCAGGGAATGTCCCTGCACTGGAGCCTGTTGTGTCAGGGAGCTTTGCTGCTGCCTGGCTGCAGGTGCTTTGTGCTTGAGATCAAGGGCAGGGCTGACAGAGACCTTTTTGCAATGAAATGTCTCAGGGTGTCAATGGGGCAACCAGAGTCACTTTTGGGAAGGGGACGCTGCTTTCAGTGCTGCCAGGTAAAGCAACCCCTTGTCCTGGCCAGGGCAATGCCTTCATTTCTGTCTTGCTCTTGGCTCTTTGGAGGGGCACCATTTGGGGAACCACAATGTTGGCACCCCTGCAATTCCCCAGGGTTCCTCTGCATTTGGATTTCCCTCGTGTGCCCCTGCCCTGTGCTCCTGTGTGCTCTGTTACAGCGCCAGAGCTTCTTTGCCTCCTGTTCCCATTTCCCCCTTCCCTCTGAGCGTGGATGGACGTGTGTGTCACGGAGCACTGCCCCTTCCCTTGGCAGACCTGTTCCCATCCATCCTGGAGTGCATCCCGTGCTCCCTTGGCTCTCCACTGTCGCTGTGAGCAGCAGGGTTTGTGCTGCAGTGGGCAGCAGCACCGAGTGAGCCGTGGTGCTTCCCACAAGGACACCTTGGCAGTGGCACAGGGCTCCTGGGGATGCCCAGCCAGTGCTGGCTGACCGGGCACCAGTGCCTCATTCTGGCCAAGCTCTCTGAGCCCTGGGGAACTTGTGCCATCAGCCTGGTGTCTCTAAGCCTGGCAGAGATTTCCCACGGTGACAGCAACCCAGGGCACAGCCTGGAGCCACTTCCCTGACAGCAGGAGCAGCAGCAGCAGGAGGAGGAGAAGGAGGAAGCTTGCTGGGTTCTGGCCCAAGCCCTGACCTCATCCCAGGCAGTCAGAAGGTGAAACACTGCTCCTGCCCAGGGTCCTCCTGCCTCTTGCCTCCCTCCTGGGGCTGGGCAGAGTCTGGCAGGGAGGTGCTGCTGTGCAGTGCCTTGCTGAGCTTTTTGTTAGGGCAGGAAATGCTGTGTGCTTCTGCATTTGGCTACAAGGTGACCTTTGGCTCAGGGACCAGACTGTCCATCCAGCCCAGTGAGTGAGCAGCTTTGCTGTGTGTCCTTTCTCAAAAGTCCTGGGGTGTCCACAGCAGAGCCTTCCCNGTGCCTGAGGGTTGCAATCTCACCCAGATATTCTGTCCTGGGGCTGTGCCCTGGCTGGGCAATTAAAGGAGTTGTCCACTTGAAATGTAGAGCAGAGATTGAAATGGTGGAACNGTATCTGACATGGGAAACCTGCATGAGATACCCACTGGTTTAGTTCAGGGCATGGCTACTGGGGACTGTTTGTGCCCCTGATCCTAGGCTGGGTTTAGGTTGTTATTCCCATCCCTTTGTCATCCCAGTACAACCAGTCTTTGGGGGAGGGATTATAAATGTTCCCTGATAACTGAGGGGTAGGTTATTCCCATTTAGTGACCAAAATCAAATGCAGTTATTCCAGGGGTGTGAAGAGAGAAAAAAAGCATTTGGCAAAGAGAGCATGGGTGGCTCCTTGTTCTGCATTCCTGCTCTTGTGCACACTCAGAGCATAAAGACCTGCCAGGGCTGCGGGATCCAGACACAGATTTGTGTTTCCCCAGCTGTGGCCTGGCTGGGCAAAGGCTGGGGGAGAGGTGCTGCTCTGCAGAGCCTTCCTGGGCTTTTTGTTAGGGCAGGAAATGCTGTGTGACAGCAGCNCAGAGCCTTGCTGGGCTTTTTGTTAGGGCAGTAAATGCTGTGTGACAGCAGCTACACCAAGCTGACCTTTGGCTCAGGGACCAGACTGTCCATCCAGCCCAGTGAGTCAGCAGCTTGCCAGTCTTCCTCCAAATCCCTCTCCTGCAATGGCAATGCTTTCATATTCCTTCTTTCATTTCACCTTTGCACCCCTGAAATGCCTTCTCTCCCAGCACAGGCTCTGACAATGCCCTCAGTGCAGTGGGTGAGGGGGCTGTGCTTGCACAGAGTCCATCTCAGCTCCAGGGCTCTGTGATTCTTGGAAAAGTGTCCCCTGTGCCTTGGGGGAAGTTCCCTGTCAGCCACACTGAAGGGCTGCCCAGCCCCGGGCACAGGAGAGCTCTGCTGTGGTGCCTTTGGTTCTGTGCTTTGGGTGGGCTCAGCTGCTCCCTTGGAGCTGGGACAAAGCGACCTCTGAGACCTGGTGAGTCCTGGCAGAGCTCAGGTTTAGCCCTGCAGGGCAATGCAGGAATGGCCAAGTCAGTGAAGTGGGGCTGTAAATGCTGGGAAGCCTTTCTGTAAGCACAGAGAACCCTGTGTCCTCTCTCTGGCCATGGGAAAGCTGTGACCTGCTGTGGGAGGAAAGGTGCAGGCAGAAAGTGTCTTTGGGAAGGGGGGAAAGCTCTTTGCAAGGACACAGAACTCTGTCAGAGAGGGAGAAGTGCTGGTGCCCTGAGCAGCCCTGGCTGCTCCTGAAGGGGCTCCCGGCAGCGCTGCAGCCCCTGTGGGCAGCTCTGTGTCAGCCTGGGCTGTGGGGCACCATGTTGCCACAGCTCAGCAATTCCTGAATTCCCTTGCCTTTCTCTGCCTTTTCTGAGCTCTGCTGGCAGAGCCGAATGTCACTGCCTTCTGTGTGTTCCCTTTGGGCTTTGGGGCTGTGGTGTTTTGGCAGAGCTGGCCCTGGCTGTGGCACTTTGCAAGCCCAGTTTTGGGGCTGGCAGCAGAGCTGCTGTGGCAGCCAGGGAGTGGGGACAGGTTCCCTGTCCTGCTGGCTGGGACACGGGGCAGGAAGAGGGACCTGCTCACCCCTGAGTCACTGGGGTGACTCTTTCTCATCTGCCTGCCTGGGCACGGGGTTGGAATTCCATCTTTGTGTATTCCTTGCCTGTTTCTACCTGGAGAGCTCAGAGGGATGCCCCAGGAAAGACATTGCTCTGTGGGGGTGACAAGGGCAATGCCTCCTCAGCCCCTTGATTTCCATGGGAAAGCTTGTGCTGTTTTCTGGAGTCAAAACAGTCTGTGGCTTTTGTTGGTGTGTGTGGCTTCAGCATCCCCTGGAAATTTGCCTTTGAGCCTGGGACCAAACTGCAGGTGAATCCTGGGAGGTGGAAATGCAGCTTGGAGGAGGGAGGATGGCAAAGTCCTGTCCCTGGCTGGGAGAAAAACCACCAGAGTCGTGTTGAAAACTGGTGAGCACAGGGATGGAGCTGGGGCAAGGGAGGAGGTGAGAGACAGAGAGCAGCCAGAAGCAAGAGAGACATTTTGACTGTGTGGGGTGTGCAGGGAGGTCCAAGAGAAGATCTCTCATTTCTGGCACAATTTCCTAGTGCTGAGTGAGGAGCTGTGATCATAACTCTGTCTTTCCTCCCCATGGGACAAATATGTCCCCAGGGGTCACCTCTGCCCCAGCTGAAAGGGATGAGCAGCTGTGAGGCTGCGAGAGAAGTGCCCAGGCAGCAAAGCCCAGCTTCCCAGGGAATCAGCCTGTGCAGAGACTTACAGAGTTTTTGTTGTGAAAGCAAACACTGTGTGAATGATTATGGCAACAAGATCACCTTTGGAGGTGGAACTCAGCTGAGAGTAATTCCCAGTAAGTTTTAAAGCTTATTTCTCCTTCACACTGGGAACAGTTTTGTGGTCATCAGTCAGTGAGAGGGAAGTGGAGGGAGATGGATTCAATTTCTGGGGATTTTTGTTGTGTTTTCTCCAGCAGCAGAAGAGACCTTGACTCAGCCTGGCCATGAATTTACTCCTTCCCTTAGCCCTGCAGCTCCTGCTCTCTCTTTTCACATCAGCACACAGAGGGCTGAGCCCTCTTGCTCAGGGAGAGACAATTCATCCCATGGCCATCCCTTATTCTGGAAATTGGGGTGGGATGCTGATGGCTCTGTGTGGCACAGCTCAGGGAGCTGCTTCTTGGCTCTCCAGAGGAAAGGATGAATGAACAATGCTCTGGTTGGCACCACAATCCCAGCTGTCCTCCCTGCTGTGCATGACATTCCCCAGAGATTTCCTCTCAGGGCTGCAGTTCCTCTTGGCTTCAAGTGCCTGGTGCTGCTTGGAAGGAGCTGCTGTCCAGGAGGTTCCTGGAGGAGGAAGTGGCAGGAGAGCTGATGGTTTTTGTTAGGCTGTGAAGGACTGTGTGACATCAGGGAACTACAAACCGATCCTGGGGACAGGGACACGCCTGGTTGTGAAGCCCAGTGAGTACAAGTGCTGCCCAGCTGCTGGGAATTCCTGGCCCAGGGACCTCCTGCCTCCCTCCTGCTGCCCCTGCTGGGGCTGGGCAGAGGCTGGCAGGGAGGGGCTGCTGTGCAGTGCCTTGCTGGGCTTTTTGTTAGGGCAGGAAATGCTGTGTGCTTCTGCATTTGGCTACAAGGTGACCTTTGGCTCAGGGACCAGACTGTCCATCCAGCCCAGTGAGTGATCAGCTTTGCTGTGTGTTCTTTCTCAAAAGTCCTTGGGGGTCAGTGCCTGAGGGTTGAAATGTCACCCAAATATTCTGTCCTGGGACTGTGCTGTGGCTTGGGAATTAAAGGAATTGCCCACTTGAAATGCAGAGCAAGGGTTTCAATGCTGGAACACCTCTGGCTTTGCAAAGATGCCTTCTGCAGCTGCGTATCTGCACTACTGGCAATGGGGACTGTGTCTGTGACCCTGATCCTAGTCTGGGTTCAGGTTGTTATTCCTATTGCTTTTGCCATCCCNTCATCCCAGTATAACCAGTCTTTGGGGGAGGGATTATAAATGTTCCCTGATAACTGAGGGGTAGGTTCTTCCCATCTCTGTCACATTCTGTGACAGTAATCAAACACAGTTTTTCCCAGGGAATTTAAGAGAGAAAAAGGCATTTGGCAAAGAGAGCTCAGAGGAGACCTGTAGATTTCTGTCTGGGTGTTTAGAGCCTCCTTCAGGGCCACATCCAGGATTGAATGTGTCCCTGACCTCCCACAGCCTCTGAGGGTGCTGCAGGAAGAGCCCATTTTGTAAGGAGCTGTCACACTGTGCTGGTTCTGGACAGTGGGGAAAATACACCTGGGGGAGTGGAACCAGACTTGTCATTGCCCCAGGTGAGTTGTGTCTCCTCTGAGCCAAGGTGGACTCAATCTGGACAGTGTTGGGCTGCAGCTGCAAAAATAACAGTGCAGTGGCTTTGTGGAGCAATCTGGGGGCAATTTCAGCCCACAGTTCTGTCCTGGGGCTGTGCTCCAGCAGCAGCACAGGACAGGCACACAGGGCAGGAAAGGCAAACTGAGCTGCCAGGGGAAGGTGACGTTGGTGCTAAACTGGAAATGCCATGGCCAGAGGGGCCTTTCTCTCCTTTGCACACCAGAGCAAGGCCAAGGCCTTTGGGCCCTGTCCTGGAGAGTCTCAGTGCAGCCCAGGACAGGATTTTGCAAACAGCCTGAGCAAGGCAGCCCTGAGTTTTCCTCTTTCCCTCCTCTGGCTGCTGCACTTCCCGAGGCCAAGGCACCTCCTGTGCAAGGGGCTCATCCCTCTCCTCCCCAGAGGACAGCAGAGGGGCTGAGGGCCGGGCTGAGCGCTGGGCTCCTGCAGGAATGTCTCACACTGGGTGAGCACCAGCACAGCCACCTCCACTTGGGGCAGGGACCAAGCTGCAAGTGCTGCCCAGTGCGTTTGCTGCTGCTGCTTCTTCACTGCAGGCTGGCTCCTCCTCCTGCATTCCTGCTCTTGTGCACCCTCAGATCATAAAGACCTGTCAGCGCTGCTGGATCCAGGCACAGATTTTTGTTTCCCCAGCTGTGGCCTGGCTGGGCAAAGGTTTGGGGAGAGGTGCTGCTCTTCAGAGCCTTGCTGAGCTTTTTGTTAGGGCAGGAAATGCTGTGTGACAACTTCAAGCTGACCTTTGGCTCAGGGACCAGACTGTCCATCCAGCCCAGTGAGTGAGCAGCTTTGCTGTTTGTTCTTTCTCAAAAGTCCTTGGGGGTCAGTGCCTGAGGGTTGCAATCTCACCCAAATATTCTGTCCTGGGGCTGTTCTCTGGCTTGGCAATTAAAGGAATTGCCTACTTGAAACATAGAAAAAGGATTTAAGTGTCGGAACACCTCTGGCTATGGAAAGATGCCTCCTGCAGCTGGAAATCTGCATTTCTGGGAATGGGGACTGTGTCAGTGGCCCTGATCCTAGGCTGGGTTTAGGTTGTTATTCCCATCCCTTTGTCATCCCAGTATAACCAGTCTTTGGGGGAGGGATTATAAATGTTCCCTGATAACTGAGGGGTACGTTCTTCCCATCTCTGTCACATTCTGTGACAGTAATCAAATACAATTTTTCCCAGGGATGTGAAGAGAGAAAAAGGCATTTGGCAAAGAGAGCTCAAAGGAGACCTGTAGATTTCTGTCTGGGTGTTTAGAGCCTCTTTCAGAGCCACATCCAGGACTGAATGTGTCCCAGCCCTCCCACAGCCCTCGAGGGGGCTGCAGGAAGAGCCCATTTTGTAAGGAGCTGTCACACTGTGCTACTTCTGGAGGCTGGGGAAAATTCATCTGGGGGAGTGGAACCAGACTTGTCATTGCCCCAGGTGAGTTGTGTCTCCTCTGAGCCAAGGTGGACTCAATCTGGACAGTGTTGGGCTGCAGCTGCAAAAATAACAGTGCAGTGGCTTTGTGGAGCAATTTGGGGTGGTTTTAGTATTCCTGGTAAAGAAGGGGTAGACTTTCTGCTTCACCACTCTGCACTAGAAACATGTCCCTGATGGGTAAAGGAAGCATGGGAAAAGTGACAACAAGTAAGTGAAAGGCAAGGGCAGGGACGTGTAAGAAAAAATAAGATTTCTGAGATTTGGGACACTGAACCCAGTGGAAAACTTTGATCCATTCAGAGGCAGAGCTTATGTTTTCAAAAGAGTAGTAAAATGCAGTTGAAGCTGTTGGCAACAAGCAATAGCAGTGACCTCTGTGTCGCTGCTGTCTCTGCTGGGAACTTTAGTGATGGTCCATCCACAGAGCAGAGACAGGGATGACAGAAACTGTGCAGCTTTCCTGTGAGTTGTGGGGACTGTGAGGATGTGTTTGGACACTCCCAGCTAAATTACATGGTTTAGATGTGAACATGGCACTTCTGGATTATGGGTTGTCCTCTATGGTCTCAGAGGGCTTTTCCAACCCAAACAACTCTATGTTGCCATGATTCTAAGTATGAATTATTACAGCATGAACAGCAGCCTGCAAAGGAGGGTGGACATTGCAAGAGAAGAGAGCAGAA
This sequence comes from Climacteris rufus, assembly GCA_013398175.1. Classification (NCBI taxonomy): domain Eukaryota; kingdom Metazoa; phylum Chordata; class Aves; order Passeriformes; family Climacteridae; genus Climacteris; species Climacteris rufus. The sequence goes on along the minus strand of VZRZ01008349.1, from coordinate 35,875 downwards.
AGGTGACAGAGACTTGTGAGACTCAAAAGCAGCAGTCAGGAGCCTCTAAAGGCCGTCTGGGAAGTTGTATGTGCAAACAGTGCTGCTGCTGCTGTGTGGAGACAGAGGACAGAATGCACACATGGTGAATGAACCAGGCAGAGGAACGTGGCTGAAGGAAGTGTTTGTTTGTGCTGAGGTGGTAGCCAGTAGTGCTGGTCAGCTGCTCCCAGTAAAGTCTTGCACTGCCCAGTTCTCCAGCCTTCACCCAGCAAAAGTGCATCACGGGGCACTGTGACGCTTTCCCCGGAGCTCTCGAGGCTGCTAGAGTGTCCAAAAGTGAGTGAAATCCCTGCCAGGACGAGTTGCAAAAGTTTTGCTACTCTCCCAGAGCACAGAGTTCTTGCCACAGCAGATGACCTGTTTCTGCTGGCTCCTCTGGAACTGAGAGTTACCCCAGGCGTGGTGTTTAGGCATCAGCGAGAATGAAAGGCTACAGAGGGTTCTCCTCTGGGATAATTGCCTTTTTATTGTAAATCCAGTGTTGCGTTGCAAGGGTCCAGGGAGGGAGACAGGAGACACCCAGATTGCTGGATTACCCCAGGAGAAAGAGAGGAAGTGGAAGCTCTGCAGGGGCATTTTAAAGGGAGCTGGGACCAGGGAACACCCAATGGAAAATCGCATAGTTCAAAGTGACCAGTGGAGAGCAGGAGAAGAGAAACCTCTCCAGGATATGACAATATAGATTCTTCCAGGGCATAACCATACCTGGAACCTGAGGTTGGGGATACAGATGACACAAGGGAAATATGGGGTTTCACCACAGCTCAGGCAGAGAGTTCAGATATTGGTGGGAGAAGGTTCAGAGGGCATTGCCCTGGGGCTCTTCCCACCAATTCTGAAGTTCCACAGCAGGAGCTTCTGCCAAGTACGCTGCTACAGGGCACCATTTTGCAAAGCCTTGTGTCACAGTGCGATGCTGGCACTTACAGCAAACCTACATTTGGAGCTGGAACCAAACTTGTGGTTTCTCCAGGTATGCCTGAATCCCCAGATGGAATTCCTCTTGGAAGTACTGCTTTCAGTTTACATTTATTTTGCCTCTTCTGCCATCTCACCATATATTAGCAACAGGTCCATAAATGTTCAGCTGGTGCTAAGAGCAAGGGGTTTCCATGGCTACATGAACACTCTCCCCTCCCTGCTGCTGGGGATAAACCAGCCACAGCAGGAGATTTACACATGCCAAGGAGTTTTTCTTGGGAAGTCAACAGGAAGTGGCCTCCTAAACAAACTGCTTGAGCAGAGGAGAACAAAGGGAGATGGTGAGAGCCAGCATGGGCCAGCAAAATGCAGAGGGGTGAGACTGGTTCCATAAAGCTGCAGTAGGTAAAAGGGACTTTTCTAATATGTGGATACAAATAGCTGGAGATAACCAGGCTCATAATTGTATGTGAACACAAAAACGACACTTTGGTCTCTGCTTTGGAGACCCTTGAGCTGTAACCTCAGGTGGTGGGTTTCTGTCATTGTATAAACACAGGACAGTCAGGGAGCTCAGGGAGCCTGGCCTTGAGAACGATACCAAGTGTGTATCACAGCCAGGTAGTGTGGGGTCCTGGGGATTCACCTTGCCCTTCAGCATCCAGGTGAAGCTTGGAGCTTCAGTGGGGATCTGAAACTGGTGGGGAACAGTGTGACCAGCCTTAAAACCAAGGGTGGAATGGATACTTGGACAGAGGAGAAAGAGGGCAAGAAGCACAGTTAATTACTGAATGACTTTGGTGACAGGATGGAAGGGTGACCCTTACCATAAAATATTTTTTCTGAACAAAAAAGAATGGAAAAAAAGTATGCTTTGACTGTTGCTCCACAAATGTATGAAAAACAAATCCCGCAAGCCCCCACAGCTCTTATCTTGTCTGAAACTCTTTGTAAAAGGGAAAGAAATTAGGAGATATCACATTTTTTTTGTAAATGTATCAAATTTTCCAAATTGCTTAAGAATATATTTAGGACTGTTTAATATCTAAATTGTTTGGTTTACTCTTGAAAAGTAGTATTTCCGTTTCTTAAGATAGTAGTGATTGTTAAGATAATTTCAACATGACTTTATTCTGAAAGTTAAAAAACACAGCAATATAAGGAAATAATTCATTCTGAAAATCTCTTGGAAAAATTCTCTGATTTCGAAAGACCCTCCTGACCCTGAGAGAAATGAGAATCTCAAGTTTATATGGATCCATCAGCAAGCTAAAGGAGCTATAAATCAAAGCTCTGCCTGAGTTCAGGTAGAAGTCTCGAGATTCACCATTATGGCCACATCTGTGGGCAGCTGCTCCAGATCTTGCTCTGGTCACATTGTAGGAACTTCCCTAATGCACCCTGAAACCTCAGGGTTTAGTGGCAGAAGGAGCAATGATCTGCCTGCCACAAAGAAATTGCACACCCAAAAGAGCTTTCTACTGAAAAACAAAATGTCAAATTTGCTCTGGAATCACTCCTGACTAATCCAGATGGCAAATCCAAGAGGATGGGATGATGGAGGTTTCACTGCACCTAGGTGAGCTGTGAAGTAACAGTAAACAAATTAATTTTTGAGGGAGGAATCTGACTGGCAGAATAAATAAAAGAGGTATAAGATGAAGAATAGAAGTTGTGATGCAGGTGGTGTTCTGGAAGCAATAGGACAAACTGAGGTGAATTTTAAGGAAAGGGTTTTTGGGAGTGTGAAGGATGAAAAATACTACATGCAAACAAAGTCAGTAGGGGGAAAACTCCTAGATAAATGGATCTGTCTGTTCATAGAGACAAACAGGATTTCTTTTGGTGGAGTATTTAATTGCTGAAGACTCCATTCAATACTGCTCTGGATATTGTAGAGACCTGTGCTATTGTGTGACTATGGAAATACCTACAAACTCACATTTGGATCTGGGACGAGACTTTTGGTTTTACCAGGTACATTTATCCTGATCTTTTTCCTAATTTGCCAATTTGTTAACACACACCAAGATCTGGGGAATGGCAGCTGTCAAAGACATCATAGCCCATGTTAAGCACTGGGATTTAGCTCAGGGCAGCTGTCCAAGCTGGCAGGAACATCCTTTCAGTGCTCCTCTTCTGAGAGACCTTATTTCAGCCTTTCAGTACTTAAAAGTACTTTCAGACTTCCAAGAAAGATGGAGACTAAGTTTTTAAAACAATCTGTAGTGACAGGACAGAGAGTAATGGTTTCAAACTAAAAAAGGGTAGATTCAAACTGGAGTTAAAGCAGGAAATTTTTTACTATGAGAGTGGAGAAACACCAGCACAGGTTGCCCAGAGAGGTGGTGGATGCCCCATTCCTGGAAACATTTTAGGTCAGGTTGGATAAGGTTCTGAGCAATCTTACCTTGATGAAGTTGTCCCTGGTCATTGCAGGAGAGCTGACCTAGATGACCTTTAATGTTCCTTTCCAACACAAAGGACCCTGTGGTTCTATGATTTAGAAAATATCCATTTAGGGTGATTGTCACCATTTTAGCTGGTCTTTGCTTGTATCAGAATCCCACCAAGGAACCTTGTACCATAACTTTTTTAATATCAGTGTTGGGATGGGGACTGACTGGCTTTTAGCTGGATTGTCTGAGGTCCAGACCCTGTGCTCTCCACAAATGTTGTCAGTGGATGCTGTTTGCAACCAGGACTTGCAGGTTTATGGAGCTGTCACAGCTGCAATGCTCCAGGCAGTGCCCAGCTGAGAGACAGGAGGTGAATCCCCAAGAAACAGAATTACCAGACTCTGACTGCCTTTGCAAATGCCTGGGAAGCTCCAAGAGACCTAGAGAGGGGCACAGTGTTCCACTGAAACCTGTAAGGACATAACTGTAACCAAGGCCAAAGGGGTCCTCACAAAGATTTCCTGGGTTGTGTGAGTTATGGGGTGGAGAAGGATATAAGCTGACATCAGGAAAAAGAACCCTGTTGGTGATCAAGGCAAGTGGGTAGGAAATATTCAGGAGAAAAGCTGGACTGAAAGGCTGTGGCCCTAACTGAACTGGGATTGTAGGTGATGTTACAGATGGAAAAGCAGATTGTTCCTTGTATTGCCCCAAAATATATAACACCACACAATTGTAACCAGTAGACAATTAACTTTTTTTATTTATCTGTGTGTGTGTGATCCTGATAACTTCCTAGTAGGTTTATTTGGTACTTTGATAGTGTCTTAAGTCAGCATGTTTCTTCCTTGCTCCCTTAAGTTATCCCCTGCTCTGGCTTGTCTGTTGGCCTGGCTGTCAGTATGCATTGCAAGAACCTGCCCCCATTTTTGTAGAGGTTGACACCAGTGTGCCAACCAGGGCTACACAAAACCCACGTTTGGAACTGGGACCAAACTTGTTGTCACCCCAAGTAAGTTTGAGCTTTCTGCTCTGCATTGAAACCAGGATTGGTTTGTCATTTGTTTATAGGGTGGATGGACCAGGGGTTTTATGGAAGCATATTTCAACTCCTTTTGGGCTTCCCTTGACAGAAGGCAGTTGGAATAGAGATGCTGTCTTGGAATGCAAGGAGTGCTTGGCTGTGGTGTGGCAGTGACCCAGTGCAGGACAGAGCAGCAAGAGAAGATGGTGATGTTCATACAGGTTTAATAGTCATGGCATGGTGACTGGAGGTTATCCTGACTAGGGGCTTAGAGACTGCACTTCCTAAGTCTTAGCCTAAGAGAATATGTCATGATCTCTCTGTTTTAAAATCTGTAAATACAGTCCTCTTCCATATTTGTGACAACAGTGTGAGTGTCAGGAAGTAGAAAGATTGCATTTGGAAGGGGAACCAAACCTGGCATTCATGATTACTCTCATGGTAACTGAGGCTTCTTGTTGAGTGGGAAACTGAAAGATAAAGTAAAGTAAATTTGTGTTTGGAAGAGGGACTAGATTTAAAGCCAACCCAAGTGTGTAAGATCTGGAGAAGGACAGGCTATGAAGGTGTGAGGGCAGGAGCAGGGTGCTCTGGTCAGTGTTTCTGGCTAGGTCTGCCTTCATGGAGAACGAGCTTGAGCTCGTGATGAGGAGTGCAGGGAGGAGTGAAGGCTCATGAGGATGGAGCAGGGACACTGGGGATAGTGGGAAATGAGACAGCATCATCAGTGTCTCAGGTTAATGATGCTGGCATATCATTAACTTCTGATCCTGTCTGACAGTAACAGTTTTGCCTTAGCTTGAGAGGGAAGACACTCAGAGATACCTCTGGGTTCCTGTTTAAATCTTAGTTTCACACTGCTTTGTGAAGGAAGGTGACTTAGTATTTGCAATGGTTCAAACTGGGGTGCATGGGATACTGGAGCTAGGAGAGTGATTTTTGGAAATAGCACAAAGATACAATCCCAAATAAGTTACCTAATTAAATGTACCCATTAAACAGACTGATCAGGAAAATATATCATTTTAGTGTGATCTGCACATCTCTGTCTGAGGGAATTCCACAAGTCTAAGATTGACTCTTTGAGGTCAGCATAAAAATTAATTTCCACCTGTCTTAAAAAGGGATATTAGGTTGATTCTTTTTAATGCTTTGAGTTTTTACTCATTAAACAAAAGCGATTTTTTTTTGTCTGGGTCTACATTAATAGATAATCTCTAAATCTGAATTTTTTTTGTTTTTAGTTGAAAGTGTTTGAGTTGAGGATTGAACTAGATAACCTTTTAAGCTCCCTTCAAACCCAAGCTGTTGTATGACTAAGAATTTCTTTTCTATAAACAAAGTCTCTGCCATATAAAATTGAAAACTTGATCCAGCAATTGAAACCCAGTCTGATTTTGGAAGACAAAATATGGAAAAACATGTTATGAAAATGACAGAGGCTCTCAGGAGGTTCATGAGCAGCCACTTCAAGTCTTTTTGTTTCCAGGAAACTGCCACACAGATGGCTTAATCCATCTCAGTCCCCTGAGAGGGGATCAGATAAGGAAAGTTGCTCCTTCTGACCCTCAAAAATCTTTTCTTAGCATTATTGAAAGGAGCAGCAGAGGAGATCATAGTAATTCTCTCCTGTGGTTTAGATGGTGCATGAGTAGCTCTACACATGAACACAAATATTGCTTCCCAATATGAAATTTAAGAAAAATTCACCTCAATTTTTTCTTAATGTGAACACATTCTGAAAGCCCAGGATTTGTCTTGGTTTGATACTAGAGAATGATTTAGTCCATCAAACACTCAATTTCTCCTCACTTACTGGGTATCTTCCTCTATTAATTCACTGTTAGTTTTTGTTCAGCAGGAAATCTTTCCCTTAAAAGGTTTGTGAGAAAGGTTCTGGATGGTTTTGGTAGTTTGACTTCCCCAAGTGTAACTACAGAGGCAATAACACATTCTTGGTAAGGAAACCAGGATTATGGCTGAACTTTGTCAGTGAAGCAGCATATTCACATTTGCAAACACTGAATCTCTCCTTGGAGTCTCTGCACTTTGGATGACTTGGCTAATGCTGGACTATGACAGCATTACCTTCTGTTACCTGAGTTTAGGAATGGTTCAGGTCCCAAATGTGTTCATCCAGTCCTGCTGTAGCCATGCCAGCATCCATGCAGTGCTGACAGATTTCATGCAGGACCTCTTGTAGACTTTGACAGACAGGAAACCTCACTAAAGTGCTTCTTAATTCATTGGAGTTTCTTCTCTGGGGGCAAGATTACCTTGTGTGAGTGTGGGAGGGGTGTCCCCAGGGCTGGGTAGCAGCTCCAGGTTGACTCTAGCTGTGGAATATCATAGCTCAGGCTGAGGAATGGTCAGAGCATCAAAGACTCTGTCACACCAATTCCAGTCTGGCTGGAGATTCAGATAGTTTTCTTTGGAAGGAATGGAGAATGAGATCATTTTCTGCACAATACTGGGAATTACACCAGTTCAGGATTTCTACTGCAGCTTGTTTGGAGGGGAAAAAAAAAGGGCATAGGTCTCAGTCTGATCTTGGAACAGGGTTCCACTGCTCTCTCCCTGAAATCACCCTCTGGTTGGCTGGGCAGGAATAGCATTCCAACAGCTCCTGTTCTTCCACCTGGAAGACATCCCTCAGTAAAGATAAAATTAGGCAGCATGGACAGCTCAGAGCACCATTATTTGCTTCTCACTTTTTGCTGTAAATAGAGGTCATAAACCTCCAGCACCTCCAGCACAGGCACCAGCTCGTTAAGACACAATAACAGGTCACAGTGCTGTGGTCAGAGTAGCTGGTATTTACCAAAACTATCTGCAAACTTTCACAGCAGTGTGCAAACTCACAAAGGAACTTCTGGGAACCAGACTGCAGCACCAGAACGGAGGCAGCCTCTGCTCTGAGTCACAACAGGAAATTAATGTTTTGCAAAACACGGACCGCTGAAGCTTCATGTGAACAACACTTTATTGTTTTATCTGTCCAAGATCAAAGCACGGCACAGATTGAAAGGGAGAAAAGCACCCTAATTTAGAGAGAGGTGGATATTTATCTGTTTAGAAAGCACAGCACTTGTTATGGCAGAGAAGCAGAGCAGCTCCATCAATTCCTCCTCTTCTCTTTCGTTTCCATGTACCCATGGCAGTGATGTACCCTGGCTCATCTGTTTTACACAAGGATCTATCATCAGGCTTTTTACCTGCTCCTGCCTTTCTCTCCCTAACAATCCCTGAAACCTATTTCCAAAGCACTCACAGGGATTATGGGAGGTGGGGAGGGGGGTTGAGGGAGCCCCAACATTAGACTGTATTTCTGCATGGTTTGCAGAGACTCATCCAGTTCCTCAAGGCCAGGGCAAAGCAGGAACAGATGAATTGCAATTCAGGAGATGGGCTAGAGAATGAACCCTTGGGCTTTGTGGACTAGTTTTTTTTCTGAGATCATACTAATAGAGAAGTATGGCTGTTTCTCTAAGGCACCAACATCTGGCAACTGAACAGAGGAAGAGCATTTATCTCAGTGATAAAAAAGATTTTCAGACACCTTCTAGACTTTCCCCATGGGAAGAAATTAAAATTTCTTCATCTGGGAGCCAAGCTGTCCTCAATATTTCTACATTATTTATCAGTGAGGCACATGAACAGGGAGAAAGCAAAAATTAATCTAAACTCCCAATCCTACACAATAACACTTCATCACTTTATAAATGTGAACTGAAGCTCTTGTTGAAATCTGTGAAGGCCAATGGAAAATGCAGCCACAGGGTTGCTGAGAGCCCCAAATCTGCATTACAGTATGCCTGTAATGACATTTCATCCACTCATCATGAGAGCACTGCAGTGTCTGGAACATTTTACTGTCAGCCATGAGCAAAGATTTAGGAATGAACCTTCTCATAGAATCAGAAGAAATGTATGCTTAGGGTACAGGTTTACAAAGCTAAATATGCAAAAAAAAGGTTTAACCACAGGTTGTGTTGTGATATGTGTGGAAAATCCCAGTCTGACTGAGTTGCTAGCAGAGTTTTAAGCAAGAAAAGAGTAATGAGCCCCAGGTGTCTTAGATCTGCAGCCTTTTGTGCCTCAGACCTCTCTCTGCAGGGTAAAATTTAGTAAAAAAATTTGGTACTGCACTGTCAAGTGGTGGAACATGATGAAATACTTGTTTGCTTCCCCTTTCTTTCCCTGAATGTTCCTACTTTGCAGTGGCTTCTCTAGCTTTCTGCTGTAGGAGCAGCGTTAGGGACCCTGCTGGTAAATGTGGACAACCTTAAGATTTAGTGGTTTATGCACTACTCCTCAGGACATGGGGAGGAATTTTGCATTTGGTGGAGATTTGACTAAACATTTGCAGAAAAAGCAGAATGGCCCTGGACTACTCAGGTCTCTCAAGAACTGCAGAATGGTTTGGGTTGGGAGGGACCTTAAAGATCACGTTCCAACCATGGGCAGGGACACCTTCCACCAGGCCAGGCTGCTCAGGTGCTCTCTCCACCTGTTACACACATCCAGGGTGCATCCAGGCTGAGATGCCAGGCTGCAGAGCAGAGTTTGAGTTGTCACAGATGGACATCCAGGGTGTGGATGTCCATGAGCCTTTTGAGATGCTCCAGGAATTCTGCCTGGCCACTCTGTGTCTCCCACACAACCTAAGTCAATAGAAGTAGCTCCTGCATCATCTGCTGTAGATGCTTTGGCTCTCTGAAGGTGTCCTAGCACAACAGCCCAATGATCAGGCAACTTGCCCCTGCAATAATGGAAAACCCTGCATTTCTAAGTGGCTGTATGTTAAGAAGATGAGTGTGTAGTCTCACCTAATGGTTCTTCTTTTCTCCACTTTCAGACGTTACTCCATCTCCCTCAGTCTACAGGCTGACCTCTAAAGATGACAAGGATTTGGAAATGTGCCTTATCACAGATTACTCCCCTGAAAAGCTCACTCTGAACTCGGCTGAGCAGCACAGCTCTGCTGTTGTGGAGGTGGCCACGGCTGAGAACAGAGAGGAGTCCAGCTACCTGTCCACCTACTGGGCCAAGAGAGAGGAAATGCAGTGTGAGGCCAGGCACGAGGGCTTTGGAGAGCTGGAGGGAGAGGACCCTGAGAGTGGTAATGGCACTGCTGGGGGTGTGGGGTTGGAGGTACTCTGGGCTCTGTGCTGTTGGTGTGAGCAGGACTGGGACCCAGCTCCCAACCCTGCAAGCAGTGCTTGTGGGGTCCCACAAGACAGAGGAATGTTGCCTTGTTGCTTCTCTTTTCTTTCTCCTTCCTTCTTCGTGGATGAAAATGAGATTAAGGGTCACTAGACTGGTACAGTCATAGCAGAGAGATCTTAAAAAACACACTGTGGGGGGATAGAAAGCTTGGGATTCCTTTGTCCAATGGGACACAGAAGTTTAATTAGATCATATTTTATGCTTGCCCTGAAGAAAGGAGAAAAGAGTGTTTATGGGAGGGTTTGTTGGCCAGAAACTCTAATTTAGTCCTTCTAAGCAGAAATATCTTAATAGACTTCTGAAGAAGTAAATTTTTGTTATTAATCAAATGTATTGTTACTCTCTGCAGGTGCCAGTGCTGTCTGTGTTACAGGGCTGTCCCTACAATTCAGAACAGGTATGTACACAGCATTGTAGGAGAAAAGACTGGCCTGCTTAAAGGATACATCTTCCTAAGTTTTTTGCTGATTTTCCCTGCTTGCAGAATTCTTTTTGCAGCAAAAAGCCAGACTGGAAATTTCCCAAAGGGCTCCACAGACTTTAAACATTAAGGCTGGAAATCATGGGGTTAATGCAGCCTTCCAGATCCAAGCTGATGATTTTATGCAAGCAGTGTAGGCAGAGCCCACACACTCCTGCTCTGACTCACCCCAGAGCTGCTGCCCACCACAGAGAGGCTTCAGGTACTGGCAGGAGTCAGCCCTGCAGGCTCCAGAAGAGCTGCGTTATTTTTGGGTGCACAAACACCTCATGAAGCAATAGCTCAGCAGGTGGTTTCTGCTGCCTGTGCTCAGGGCTGCACTAAAGCTGCAGTGCAGCTTTGCCCCAGCTCAGGGCTGGGCAGGGGTAGGAGCAGTGCTGCAGCCCAAGGATCTGCAGTTCCTGCCACTTCAGGGAGCAGAGCCTGGCCCTGCACTTGCCCTGCTCACAGAACAGCTGTGCTTTTGCAAATCTTCCTAAAACAACATTTCAGGAAAATGCTCATCACTAAACATGGCTGGTTTGATCAGCTTTTCAGCTCTCTGAAAGGTTTTCAATGATAAACATAAAATGAGGTTTTGATGACAGCTCCCTACTTCTCCAGGATAGATCAATGTACTTTCAAATACAAGTGGCTTTGTAACGATGAACAGAAAATTCAAATACAATTGTGTTTTATGAATAAAATCTAAATCGCTTTCCCCCTGCCCATCTTTTAAAAATTTTACAGAGAGGAAGGAGGAATGCCTCCAGCATCCAGAGTTCACAAGGCACAGTATTTAAAACCAGTTAGATGGCTGGCACACTTGCATATTGGATAATTAAGTGGTTATTCAATGAAAGGAATGAAAATCCTGCTCCCTGTCTAGTTTCCTGTCCTACCAGCTGACTCCCTCACAAAATGAAGCAGCTTGATGAGGTGCTGTTCAGCCTGGGTGTCTCAGTGGGGATGTCTCAATGCTCTGATTTTCTGTTTTTTTCCAGATGAACGCCTGAACACACTGTCTTTATCACACCTGGGCCTCAAAATAGTTTTAATGAAAGGAATAATTTTTAATGTGCTGATGACGATGCTTATGTGGAAAAAGAAAGTGAGTATGCATGGGGGGGTCTGAAAACATCTGTCAGAAAACATCTGGATCAGTTTATCAGCTATGAATGCTCCTTCTCTCTGCAACAGCTGTTTATGCAGTCTGTCCTCACACCTTTTGTCTACCAACATAAAATCCCTCCATTCCTCTGGCCATACTGTTTTCACCCACCCCCCAAGTACTTTTCCTTGTCCATATGCAATGTTTTTTTCCTTTCAAGACATCTGTCCCTTCTATTTCTACATCCACCCCTCCTGTTGCCTGCATTCAACCATCAGATTTATCCTCTCACCTGTCTCCAGCTGGGGATGTTTGATGATTATTGACTTTAATATAAATCCTAACACATTAGCTTTGGCCCAGTGTCTCCTTCTTCTCTTTCTCTTGCCTGGACACTTCAGCTCTACAATGGTGCAGCTGTGACTGTAACCCAAATAATGACTTAAGATACCTTTATTTTTGTTACAGGACTGAAAGGAACCAGATGGTGCAGTCCTGAAGTACCAAACACATCTGCTTTGAGAGACCATCGTGAGCAAGAGGGAACACAGGGATATTCCTTCTGCAAGGGACATCACTTGCTGTTCTTATATATCACACCAGCAATTATATTCTAAATTGCTTTATTTGCATTGCTATAAAAGTGCTCAGAACTAAACCAGATGCCTGGTTCATTCACCATACAGTGCCTCTTTTGCATGAAGCAGACTTTGCTCTGACTACACACTGCCAAACATCGCTGTTATTTGCATTTAAATGATTATTTCTGCCTGGAGCAGTGTTGTTTGCTGAAAACTGCAAGTTAAATATCACCTGAATGTAATTTTTGCCTATTTTGGTAGCTTTAGGGTATGCATGTTTCTTAGGGTGCACCCCCCCAGACACCTTTTCAGGTGCAAATGAAACACTTTGAAAAGCAAAGGGAGACTTACTCAGGGTGCACTGTCCTGCTACCCTTTGCTACATCAGAGCAAGATATCCCTTTTTTCCATAAAGGATATGCTACAAGATTTCCCAGAAGTTCTAAATTCAGTGAAATTGTCACTTTATTATCACAGAAAAAAAATTTATCTGACCTTAACTTCTTTCTAATTTAAACCAGTTTAAGATTTGTCTTTTTGTTTAGTAAAAACACAAACCACTTCTGTTCTTTTTGTTTACTTATTTACCTGTCCACCTTGGAACACCTGCAAGCTGTTAATCCATGAACTGTACTGGCACCCACAAGATGTCTTGGCATTTCTTTAGGCCTTTGGCTGTTATCAAACAATTCTTACCAAAAAGGAGAAACTTGTTTGTCTTTTGTATTTGTTTGAGGCTTTGCTTCACCCTTCAGCTGAGCTTTAGCAATGAGCCTGGCCTTTTTGATGAAGGAGGGAAGGGGTTGGATCCACTGTGGAGGATGGGAAGTGTTACCAAGTCCCTCTCCAGGACATCTGTGCTGTGTCCATGTGAGAGCAGTGGGAGGGGAAGGGGGGAGCTCCTCTCCCCCAAGGGCAAGGCAGTGGTAAAACAGGGTTTGGCCCCAGGGAGGTGTTCAGGTTCCTGGAGGGAGATGTCTGCTGCTGTGGGGGACACAGGACCCCAGAGTGTCCTGTCTCTAAGTGCCCCCCACTCCTGAGTGTCCCTGCAGTGATAACACCAACCAACCCCCTTTGCCTCCAGGTTCTGCTTGTCCCTGGCAGGTCTGGAAGGGAAATTGTTCTCCTTTTGTGACATCAATTTCTCCAATGTCTTCTGAAGGCTCAGAGGTTCATCTGGAAGGAGAAATGAGAAGAGAGCTCTGACAGAAACACACCCTCCCTGCAAAGCTTGAACCTGGCTTGTACCTCACACCAGTGCCCAAACTGAGTGGCAGGAAAAGCCTGACTGGACAGGAGGGGGTGATTCCCGCTCACCCAGCTGGACTCTCAGCCTTCACAAGGTGCTGGTCTCAGAAAGGCTCATGATCCAAATGCTTTTAGCCAAAAGCCCTGGTGCTTCACGTGGGAGGACCATGGCAGAGCCTGACCCCACAGTGCTGAGCAGCAGCACGACAAAGCCTGCATGGTCTCCTGCCATGGTGCTGCACCTGACCATCCACAGATGTCACAGGGTGACAGAGTTACTGACCCCACCTGCCAAGGAACAACTTTAAACTTCCTGTGTTTATTGCCCTGATTATTTTATAGTGCAGAGGTTCAGGGACTTGTTTCCTTGTCTCTCCCTTGAACAACCATCACTCTCATCTCTCCAGATGTAGGAAGCCCATGGTTCCTTAAGTGCTGGATTCCAGGCAGCTCTTGAATCTTCCATTCCACTCATGATGAGATCTCCCACATCACTGGGAAACAGCCTCAAAAAGCTTCTTAAACCATGTTTAAACTATAGAGCAAGTCATTGCATTTCACAGATTTCCAAATTGTTAACCTCATTCCAGAAACATTCAGGGATGAGGAAGAAAAGTTTTCATACTCATTTACCTTTAGTATCATTTTTTAAAGTTAACATCCATCTTAAATTTTTTGTGTTGCACTTCAAACCCACTCCCAGCTGTAAGGGCAAGGGTTAAGGACTGTGCTACCTCTGTTTCCACAACTCAGTCTTTCTTTTTCCAGGTTAAACTGACCCCAATGACAGGATTTGCCAAGTGGGAGATGAGTTCAATGTTTTGACTAAAGTGGCTCTTAGCATGGGACCTGCAAAGCACTGAATTTGCAGGTCTGCTTCAAAGACACTTTCAGATATCAGGCTGGCATGCTCGCACCACCACAATGCACAATGCACACCCCCCTCAGCCCCCTTCCCTGCACTTTCTTGTTTATTTTGAGAAATAAAAACCACAGAGAAAAGCAAAGCCAGGAAATAACACAGCAGGACAGGAGGTGGAAAGGGGCTCGTGGCCCAGGTGGGGCAGGAAGAGGCCGCAGCACAAGTTCCATGACGCCACAATCGAGATCTGGGTCACCACTGGTGCTCATCTACCCCTGCCCACAAAAACCACTTCCTCTGGAAAGTGGGGCACAAATGGGGTGGGGGTGGAGGGGTGCAGGGCAGGGGTGGCACGTGGCAGGGAGGGGGAGAAGCTGGGGAAAAGCAGACGTTAGACCGCAAGCCAGAGTGGAATGAGGTTAAGACATCCTCCCCTCCTGCCCCTCACCACAGGCTGCACTTGGGGAGTTGTTTTGGGTACAGCAGGAAGGACTGAGCTATGTATAGAGTGGGCAGGGAAAGGAGGGGAGAAATGCATTATAAAGTGTGGTGGGGAGAGATCTTAGAACTGTGTCAGATTTCTGGATTTGCTGACAGATCTCTGCAGTCTTTTTACAGACTGAGTCTGTGCAGAAAAATCCTTCCACTTCTCCTGAGCCAGATGAGAAGGAAGGATGAAGGGGCAGGCCAGAGACCTCTCACATTGGCAGGGAAAGAGGTTCTGCATGGCCCACCTTTAGCATCCTCTCCCCTGTGCCAGCTCCTGTCCCCAAATTCTGCTGTGGGTAGGAGATGAATTTGCCAGTTTTCTCGGGCTTTTGTTGGAGAAAATACCCTGCCCAGTATTTGTCATGTCTCATCAAACAGGGCCCTGTGCACAAACCATCCTCTCTTATTTCCCTCCTCCTCCTCAAGTAACCAGGGACCCGAGGGGGGACTTTACGAGGGCCAGAGCTTGAAGGCATTGATGGATTTGCTGAAGCTTATTCCAATGCTGGAGTAGCTCTGATAGGACTTGGATTCATCACAGAATCCCAGAATGGGATCATCCAGTCCATGGGCAGGGACACCTTCCACTGTCTCAGGGTGCTCCAAGCCCCACCCAACCTGGCCTTGGACACTTCCAGGGATGGGGCAGCCACAGCTTCTCTGGGCACCCTGTGCCAGGGCCTCCCCACCCTCCCAGGGAACAATTCCTTCCCAATATCCCATCCAACCCTGCCCTGTGGCATTTTGAAGCCATTCCCCGTTGTTCTACCACTACATCCTTTGTGAAAAGCTCCTCTGCAATTCTGCTTTCCCTCAAGAATTCCACTGCCGAGTTTACGGCAACTGGAGGCGCCACAAGCAGGTAAAAAGCAGGAAAAAGAAGAGACAGCCCACAGCAAAATCTGGCGCCTCCCCTGGCTCAGCCCCTGTGCAGATCCGAGCCCGAGCCGGCCCAGGGGCGCTGCTCGTGGGGAACAAACGGTGCGAGGATCATTTACCATCCCTGCACCCTGTGAGCCCCTGCCTGCCCTGCCGAGGCTGCTCCCATTGCAAACAGACACAGGAGTGGCGGTGCCCCAGCTGGCAGGGGTTCTTTGTTCCTAACACAGACCCAGACTCCATCCTTTGGGACAGGGACAAGCCTGCTCCCTCACACCTCACAGCCCGTGAGGAGCCCCAGGTTTCAGACTTTTACTGATTTAATGGCTGCAGCACAGCTGGAAATGCTAAAAAGGTGGTAAACGGGAGCCAGAATGGAATTCTGAGAGGTCAAAGCCATCAGAGACACAAAGTTCCATCTCCTCAGTGCAGCACACAAACACTTCTATGCCATGGAGTCTCAACACATTTTATCTCTCCACATTTTATCTCTCCAGTGTTTCAGCTGCAAAGAGACAAGCACAAAGCAGGATCAGTGTGAGGTTAAAACCTCACACATGAAGGTTCTACAGAGACTCTGTCAAGGGTAAGAAGGACAATGGCATGAGGCTCAAGGCCAAGTGCTGGTCCTGCCCTGGGGTCACAGCAACCCCCCGTAGCTCCAGGCTGGGGGAAGAGTGGCTCCAGAGCTGTTCAGCACAAAGGGGAGTGGTGCTGGTTGACAGCCCGCTCACCACGGGCCAACAGCGTGCCCAGGTGGCCAAGAAGGCCAATGGCAACCTGGCTTGTATGAACAGTGTAGCCAGAAATGATCATTCATCCCCCTGGACTCAGCACTGCAGCTCCAGTGCTGCATTCTGTTCTGGGCCCCTCACTTTAAAAAGGACTTTGAGGGACTGAAGTGTGTCCAGTGAAGAGCACCAAGGCTCATGAAAGGACTAGAAAACATTTATCTTCTGAGGAATGGCTGAGGGAGCTGGGCTTGTTTCGTGTGGAAAAGAGGCAGCTCAGAGACGACCACGTCTCTGACAGGGTGTAGTGAGGTGGGGTCAGTCTGTTCTGCTGTGCCTGCAGTGAGAGGATGAGGGGAAACAGCCTTGAGCTGAGACAGGGGAGATTCAGGTTAGATCAGGGTGGTCAGGCACGGGAAGGGGCTGCCCAGGGAGGTGGTGGAGTCACCATCCCTGGGGGTGTTCAGGAGGCCTGGGGATCTGGCACTGGCTCCTGTGGTTTAGTTACAGTGGCAGTGCTGGGTTGGCTGGACTGCATGACCCTGAAGGTCTCTTCCAACCCTGCTGCTGGGATCCTAGATCTGATGAGGGAACTTCTCCATGGCCTCAAGAGCACCTCAAGTGCAGCTCTGAGGCCCTGACAGCTTGGCAGTCCCTCCCAACACCCTTGTGTCCATCAGCACATCAGAGTGCAGGGACACTCACACTTGTGGTGGGCTGGCTGTTCCACTCACAGGCCTTAGTGAGCCTGTTAAGTCCAGCTGGGACACTCAGATGTGGCCCACGTGTCTGTGAGGGATGTGGGAGGGTCTGTGGGGAGCTGGGTACACTTGGGGATGTGCTAGAAAACACCCAGCACTTCCTTCTCCTTGTGACCACAAACCACAACCTCACCTAAATTTTCCACAGCTTTGAAGCCCAGAGGCACATTGGCAACAGACTCTGTAAGATCAAGAAGCAGGAAAAAGGGAGATGAAAAGCGTGGATGACAACTGAGTTTCCATGACCACTTCTTTTCTACTTCCCTCCAAAACTGGGGCACAGAAAAAAAGCCTGCTGGGTAGAAAGGAAGGCAGAGAGGGAAAACCAGGGAGGAATGCCTGAGAGGGGACCTGGATGCAGGAGAAGCTCTGTATTTGTCACCAGCATGGAAAAAGCTGCAGTGTCACAAAGGGTTTTATTGATGGAAAGGATCACATTTGCACAATGAGGCTGCTGACCCCTCCACAGGACACTCTGTGGGGACAAGTGTGGAGCCCTGTGTCCCCTTCCTCCACCAAGCAAGGTGAGGGTGTGCAGGGGAGCTGCACTTCCCTGTGCCAGGCTTTGCCATCAGAGTTCAGGAGCAGTCCAGACCTGGAAAGAAAGCAGGCAATACAAGCAATGTTACTGCCAAGGGGAGGGGATGAAATTCCCCGAAGCTCCGGCCATCCTGTGGCCCCTTGCAACAGCAACATCAGGGCACTTCCTCCACATCCCAACACCCAACTGCCCTGTCCCAAACTGCCTCATCTGCAAAGAAACTCCAGACTTGGATCCCAGCTATGCCAAGGCCTCTGGAAAGGACAACCCTCACAGAGCCCAGGACTTTAAACTCCGAAAGCTCCTCCTGCAAATAAGAATGGGGAATCTCTCTCATAAGAGAGGAATGTGGGTAGGTTTCTGTAACACTCCTAGTTAAACTTTTAAATTATCAAAGCCAAAAAATGCATGCTCAAAACCAGAGAGCCACAAATCCTCACCCTGTGCCAACCCAGAGGACAACAGCTCAGCTGTGCTCGGCCAAGGGGAAGCTGGGAGCTCGGAGAACTCCCAGGATTCACTCTCGTTCTAGTTCTGCCCCAAAAGCACTGCAGTCCTGTGGCTGCCCCTTCTGTGACCCCACAGATCAGTACCTGGCAGCCTCCCCCAGAGCTCAGCCAACAAAATTGATGACGACGAGATGGAGGATGGTGTTGGCAAAGAGGAAATCGGCAAACGCCCGCTCCGGTGAAATGCCCTGGAACTCGCCCTTGTTCTGGGGGTTGATCTGGATCCGGAGGCAAACTGCTCAGCAGAGAAAGAACAAAACATCAGTGAGCACAGAAGGTGGTTGTGGTGGGAAGCACAGCCTTCCTGGGGCAGCCCAGCCCGAGTCACTGTTCCACCTGGGAAGTTACTCCATCGTTCCTACAGAAGAGCAGGACACTGGCAGGGAATTTGCACAGGGCTGTCATGGAGTCAGTGCTCCCACAGCCCCACACACACTTCACAGGCTGCCCAAGGAAGTTCTGAGAGGAAAAGGCTCAGAGCAGGACTGGGCTCACACAGAAGTGTGGCTATTCCTATGCCCTCCATTGGATGTGTCAGAAACACACAATGATTTGGGCTGGAAAGCAACTTAAGGATCATCCAATTTCAATTCCAAGGACACATTCTAGGTTGCTCCAAGCCCTGCCCAATCTGGTCTTAAACACTTCCAGGGATAGGTCAGCCACAGCTTCTCTGGGCAACCTGTGCTGGGGCCTCCCCACCCTCACAGCAAAGAATTTCTTCCCAATATCCGATCTAACCCAAATATCCGATCTCTGGCAGTGGGAAGCTATTTCTCCTTGTCTTGTCACTCCAGGCCCCCGCCCAAAGTCCCTCTCCAGCTCTCCTGGAGCCCCTTTAGGCACTGACAGGGGCCCTGAGGTCTCACTGCAGCCTTCTCCTCCCAGCCTGTCAGCCCCTGTGCTGGGGAGGGCGGCTGAGAAACAGGGGGATTGGGGGTATTCTGGGGAGCAGCACCCTGCGGCTGTCACTGCTGAACCCTAAGTTCACCGAGACCCAGGCTGCAGGGACACCTGAGGGGACAAGCACCGGGCCGGACCCGCAGCTCCAGCGCTGCCGAGGAGCTCCTGCCCCGCGCGGAGCAGAGCGGGGAGAGCGGGGCAGGTCTGAGCGCCGCTCCAGGCCCCCCGCCCCCGATTCCTGAGGATCCCCGCCCTGTCCGCGGCCCCCGGGCGCGGCGGGGGGAGGCCCGGGGTAACCCCAACCCGCGCTACGGCCGCGAGGGGGCCCGCGGGGCCGGGGCCAGCACTGACCGCCCAGGATAAAGCTGCCGACGGCGGAGATGAAGCCGCTGAGGAAGGAGTTGAAGGGGAAGGTGCCGACGCCGAGGCAGTAGCCGAACTGCAGCGCGCCGGTGAGCAGCACGTAGAGCAGGAAGGCGTCCAGCGCCTTGAGGCGCCCGGCGGTGCCGCCGCCGTACTCGGACAGGAAGCGCCGCGCCACGGCTCGCACCGAGCC
>VZRZ01008349.1:0-16593 GCA_013398175.1 Climacteris rufus | reverse complement strand
TCATGGCGTCACGCCCCTGATACTTTCCAAGAGCCAATGAAAACCCAGAACCGCCTGTTGCTAGGCAGATTAGAGAGCATTTCCTTCCAAGAGCCAATGAGGGCGCAGCGCTGCCCGTTGCTGGCAGAGGCGCAGGCGCGCCGGTGGTCCCGGCTGCGGCAATGGCGGAGCAACGGCTGAGGCGGCTCAGCTGAGGCGCCGGGGAGGTTTCCTGATGCAGGGAGGGAACGCGATGGAAAACAGACCTGTGTCGCCTCGCTTGGAGCTGGGGATAGCGAAACTGCTGCTTTCCTTTCCTTTTTTCTCCTTAAAAACTGTCATGACACTGAGCCTGAAGCGAAGTGTCCAGAAAAATTCACAACGCCAGAGGTTTATGTCCGAAAAGGAGACAGAAGAATCGTGTAGCTTTATTCGAATAAAGGGAGAGGCCACGGGCATTTCCCATGGTGTCTCTCAAATTGCTGGAGAATGCATCTTCCTTTTTATCCACATCTCCTGGCTGTATTTCCCTCTCTTTCCCCACTGGCTGAGGTACTTGAGAGTACAGAATCGCCTGATAGAGATCCCCTTCTAATGTGCACCCCGTTCTCTCTTTGTATCTTTGGTTATTTTTCTCTACATCCAGGAATTGAACACGGCTTTGGGTGGGCAACACTGTCAATTAGTGGAATTCCCCTGGAATTTATGGTTCCTCCCGTTGCTTCTTTCACCCATCAGTATCTGGCTTTATCTACAAGCAGGCTCACAAGTTGTTTGTAAGGACACATCTCTCTCATTCCTTTCGAGAGCAAACGACTCTGGCACTTTTAGATTTCTGAAGGGAGGAAAAACTTCTCAATAAACCAAAGCAGAACTTTTCACTATACATTAATTCTGTTTATACCATTCCAGCCTTCCCATCCCTCCAAAATGTGGGATGATCTCAGCTTAGGCAGAGATACTCCCGGACAGGCTGAAAGGAGTTAAACAAAGAATCTTGTATTTTTTACCTAGTTTGGTAGCTTGTTTTTACTTGTTTTTGTAGTTTGCCCAAAACATTGTAACTTTCATTTAATAATTTGGCTTTACTTGGTTGATTTTGCTTAAACTTTGTAACTTTCAATCTATAGTTTAGTTTTACCATTTAATTTTTATGTTTTAGTTGCAATGAGCTGATATTGGAACACTGATTACAAGGGACTGAGAAGATGAGCAAACCTTGCCAGCTGTGGCTCGATTACAAAGATCTAAGACCTTCAGAGCGCTAAATAAGTGGAAACTTGTCCAGATGAGAAAGTCCTAAGTTTTGCCTTGCTGAGGCTAATTGCTTGAGTCTCACCTTACAAGATAAGAACTGCACAGCTCAGCACAAGAAGAAACATGCATGTGCAAGCCTAGAAGTTCAAACAAAGGACAAGATGAGGAAGACTCTGGAATCAAATAAACATCCTGATATCTCCCCCAAGAAAGGGGGGATGCAGTTCTGAACAATGGACAATAGGTGACAACCTCGTTCCATGAAAACATAAAGGGCCAAAATTCCAAGAAATTTAAATTACATGCCTATGATGTATCAAGGAGGAAATTTTGAATATTACAACGTATGTAATCCTGAGGGAACAGTGCTTGGGTAACATGCTTATGGAAGGGACACCCCCAGCATGCTCATAATTTTGAATAAAGGAATTTTCTTAGCAGTTTATGCTGTTAAGTGATTTTCTTTGAATCAAGGCTGTGCAATGCAGGCAGGGCCTTCTCTTGTCACAGAATCTCAGGCTGGTTTGGGTTGGAAGGGATGTTACAACCCACTGCAGAAGGCAAGGGTAACACAAGTTCTTTTAATAGAGCCTTTGAGGGGGAATAGAGTGAAATGACTCCGAATGATTGGTGTTTGTAAATATACACACATAGAGTTTATTGTAGAACAATGTGGTTGCACAGGGGAAAAAAGGTTGTTTTTGGTTGTTGTCATCTATAGTAATAGGGCAGTATGAAAACATTAAAGTGTCGTTTAAGAAAATCTATAAGAAAGACAAGGAAAGAATGAGAGCAGAAAGATCTCACCACCCACAGGCCTTGTGACAAGACTTGTTTGTTGCAATTTTGATGTCTGTTGGTCGAAGTGATGGTTGCAGACTGGATCTGTTGCGTGGAGGGGAGAAATCCCAGGGAAATGGTGGGGACAGAATTCCCAGGAAAATCCACGGAACACAAAATCTATTGGGTTTATGTTCACTCAGGGTGAGGGGAACACCCAGGTACCTCCCCTGGGGCGAGGTCGATGATGTAAAATTGTGGATCATGGGACACTTTGGGAGGCTTTGACACCTTCTAAGAGCGTACAGCTGCCTGTGACATCAGTGCAGCTGAGTCCCTTGTGGCCACTGTGTCCCTTCAGCAGAGAACACCCTCAGGCTGCCTGTGAATGTCCCGGTACTGCCCCGGCAGGGCAGCTACCACAGCTGAGTTCACTCAGTGAGGACAGAGACAGTGCCCCCTTCGAGGGGTTTGCCTCTCTCCTTGTCTCCCTCAACACCCAGCTGTAGCCTGAGGTGGGCACTTTGCACACCAGCAGCTTCCCCTGAATGTTTGAGCCATCAGCAGCCCAGTCTCTCTTCCAGTGTCACTTGTGGATGCATCCTTCTCCCCAGACCTGGGATGGTTGGACAATAGCATCCCCTTCATCTTATCCCCAGTTCTGCCCACAGTCCAAATTCCAGTTAGGAGGCATATTTGGGGAGGGGTGGGTGTTGGTGGTCACAGATGGACAGCTGTTTCTAACAGCTCACTACAGTGGGCAAAGTCCTTTGATGATCTTAGCAATGTTTAAGCAATTAAAACATTAACCATTTGGTCTCTCACAAGGAACATTAAAGACCCTCCATTTCCAACCCCCTGCCATGGGCAGAGACTCCTTCCACTGTCCCAGGTGGCTCCAAGCCTCATCCAACATGGCTTTGGACACTTCCAGGGATGGTGCAGCCACAGCTTCTCTGGGCAGCCTGTGCCAGGGCCTCACCTCTCCTATAGTAAAGAATTCCTTTCTAATATCCAACCTAAATCTCTGCTCATAGTTTAAAACCATTCTCCACAGACATGTCCCTTGCTTCTGCCCACAGATGCTACCACCTGCAGCTCTTGGTGAAGTCCTCTGCATATTCCCATCTACAGAGAACCATCAGAAATCATGGGGTCCCCTCTTCACATCAGCAAACCCACACAGCCCTGTGGCACCACGTCCTGGGTGAGGATGGTGGCTGCAGTCTTGGGGCACTCCAAGAATTTTGATGCTGCTCAGAGTTGCTGGGACCTGCAGGAACATTCCATGCTGCTGAGTGAAGGGAAACAGGCTGGAATCGATCTCCTTTCATCAGAGAACGCCTGCATTTGATCTCTCCACAGCCCTGAAGAACAGGGGAGGGAGGGAGATAACTGCTGACCCAGAGCCAGGCTGCACATGAACCCTGGAGAGCTGGGAATGGAGAAGTGAATTATAAAGTGCTGGCTCTCCAAGTTCAGAAGGTGATGATCAATGCTGCAAACTCAAACTGGCAGATGGTTGTGAGTAGAATGCTTCAGAGTTCAAAACTGCCTTCATTAACAACCTGGATGGTGGGACAGAACTCACTCTCAGCTAGTTTGTGGACAATACCAAGTTCAAAGGAGCACTCAATATACTGGAGGGCAAGGCTGCTATTGAAACCAACCTTGGCAGGCCAGGAAATGTATCAAAAGAGTCACCACCGGTTTCAGTGAAGTTTAGAGCAAAGTCCTGGTCTGGGATAATCTCATGGAACAGAGGAGTCTTGACTGGCTGGAAAGCAGCTTTGCAGAAAGAGCCCTGGTGTTACTGTGAGCAGGTGAACATGAGTCAGTAAAGAAGGCATTTCCTGGGTCATCTTAACAAGTAGGTCAAGGAAGGTGATTCTTCCCCTGTGTTCAGCACTTGTGGAACCCCTTCTGGCTCTGGTTTGGGACTGCCCAGGACAGGACAGACTTTGGTATACTTGGAGGAAGGCTGGGAGAGCTGGAGGCTGGAACACAAGACATGGTGCTGAGACAACTGGGTTTGTGCTGTCTCAAGAAGAGAAGGCTCACGGGGCATCTTGCTGTGACATTCAGCTCCCTGGTGGTGGGGTGTATAAAAGGGTTTTCTGGAAGGCACACAGAGTTAGGGTGGGAGCCAATAGACAGAGTACAAGAAATTCCAGTTAGATATTTAGAAAAGATTTTTCACAATGTAGCTAAAGGGCCATGATATCTTGAAAACTTCTGAAGCTTTTGACTTGTGTTGATCCTTTCACCAATGTAGAAATACAGAGCTAAGAGCTCACAGGCAGAGGTCTGCAGACTTCCTAGTTAGGAGATCTCTGCAGCCTGACCTGACAGCCTCACCAAGTCAGCACAACCCAACTGCTACAGAGATGAATTTTTTGTAAAGGCATGGACTGTCTAGACACCCCTTATCTGAAGTGATCCACTTGCTGTCACGGTTTACCACGTCCTGCTTCTCTGACATGGCCTCGTGAAGAATAAGCTGTATAACCCAAGTTGTCCAACCTCAGTAAGTCTGGGCCAAGGTCCAAGCAGCAGAGACTGTCTCTGCTACACTCCGCTCTCCCTTATAGTAGTAATTACCTCCTTCTGTCCTGACCTGATTCCAGTTGCATCCTGCTTATTCTGAGACACCAAGGAAAGCGAAAATTGCAGATCCTGTAGAGGCACTGTTCAGTGTTGCACTTAGCTCTAGGAGAAATTTGTTTTAGTGGCAGCATACTGAAGCACCATGGCTTGCAGTAAAATGTGTGATTGCTCCCATCTGCTTACAGGTCTCTGCTGTAAGGTAGGAACGGCTGTAGGGTCATTCTGTTTTCCTTTCTCTCAGAGTTACACTAGCCTTAGACTCCTCTGTTCTCCTGCTAATACTGATATTATTCCATTTAGTGTCTTTTTGTCACTGTACCTTTTCTTGTCCTCCATGCTGGAAGCGTGAGGGAGTATGCACAACTTGCAAAAGTCTGCTTTCTTGCTTGCTTGCTTGGGTTTTTTTTCTTTTTTTCTTTTTTCTTTTTTTCTCTTTTCCTTTTTTCTTTTTTCTTCCTTTCTTTCTTTTTCTTTTCTTTTCTTTCCTTCCTTCCTTCCTTCCTTCCTTCCTTCCTTCCTTCCTTCCTTCCTCTCTTCCTCTCTTCCTCTCTTCCCTTCTTTCTTCCTTTCTTCCTCTCTTCCCTTCTTTCTTCCTTTCTTTTTCTTTCTTTCTTCATACTGGATTTGGGGAAGCTAATGTAATTTATTGCCAATTAGAATAGTTTAGATTGTGAGAAACAAAATTAAATAGTGAGCACCTCTACTTCCCCTTTTTCCTGTGCTCAGTTTTATTCATTCTTTTCAAACTCTTCCACCACTGTCCCAAGCAGTGCAGGGAGGGTGGGGAGGGTTATGTTCAATATGTGATGTTTCCCCTCTGCTACTTCTTCCCTCTCACACTTCTCCTCTGCTCCACTGTGGGTTCTCCACAGGCTCCACCTTTCTACAAAGCAAGCACAGAAATGTTCTTATTAATAATTTCCTTTTTTAGAACATTGGCTTCCACAAAGCTGTGTTTACAATCAGTAGCATGCACACATCAACGAAATTCCTTATCTTCCCTCTAATTCAGTAGGATAATCCTTGATCCCAAGTACAGTTCATGGAACATTTTGTTCCAGTCTTTATCTGTAAAGACATTTCCAGGTTTGGGGCTGGCTTTGTCTGTATGTAGTGAACCCAGGAAATCTCCACCTGTAGCTTTCACATCCAGGAGACAGTCAGGAGAACTTGGAATGGTCCTTTCCACTTTTGCTTGAGTGGTTCTTCTCTCCAAGTCTGGACACATACCCAATCTCCTGGATGTTGAGAGTGTGCTTGGACAGCCAAGGTCACTGGTGATGCTAAAACAATAAACCTATGCAAGGGTGAGAGTGTTTTTTCCCAAAGTTTCCCATACTCCCTCAAATTGCAATTCCCTATTACGTGACTTTCCCTAGGTGCAATTATAGCCTGACATGGCCTCCCATAGAGGATTTCATTTGGGATTACCTTCTCCCCAGAGCTTGTCTCAATTCTAATTCTTAGCAATGCCAGGAGAAGAGTCTGTGGCCATCTAAGTGATGCTTCCTGACAAGTTTGGCCAGTGGTCTTGTTGACCCTCATGCCATTGGTCCCTTGGACACTGACTGTGGCATTAGTATGTCCAGTGTGAGTGTCTGCACAGAGGCTATTTGTGTGTGCAAAAATATTCAATGTAACAGGTAACACCAGGTCCATGGAAGATCACTTTTTCCTAAACAAATAATGGAAAACAGACTGCCTAATTCCTAAAAAAAAACCTAAAAAAACCCCTAAAAAATAAAAAAAATATATATTAAAAAAAAAAAAACAAGACAGGAGAGAAGAGAGAGAGGGAAAAAAAGAGAAATATATAATTATGATAACTAACATTCTCTGACCCTGCAGGTTTCAAAGAATATTGCCAAGTGAGGTAAGCCATACCCTTCCTTATTTTCCGCAATGTTTTTCTGGATATTTCAGATTTTTATGAAGTTTGGTATCCAGAAACATTCATTAGTCTTTCCAGTTCCAGTTCTTAGAAAATGCATATTACAGTCTTCCACTGGTTGGTTTGATGTGGTTACAATATGTGGTTTTTGAAACATCCTGCTGCAATTCTGTGTGATGCTTTCAAAACCCAAGGAAATCATTTTTTTACAAAATTTGCATAAAACAGAATGAAAAATACCAAATAATCTCTCTCATAAATTATTATCTGGAGAATGTTCAAGAATTGCTTAAAAAGAAAATAAACAGTATAACCATTTTATGCTAACAATGTCTTATTTCTTCTGTAATTTGTCAGTGGTGATGGATCAATCATTAAATGGAGTTCTTGATGCTTTGCAGGCTGTGATGCATTTTCTCTCAAGTTGGTATCTGGCAAATGGGGAAGGTAGAAATAAAAGTCATCACAACATTTCTGATCTTGGAATTTGGGAATATCCCAGAAATGCAATCTTTTCTCTCCCTCCTTTCCTTGCTGATTCCCATTGTCACTGTGGTTGGCAATATCCTCATTTTTGTACAAATCCCTGTACTTCCTCCTGTGCAATTTGTCCTGCTTACAGACCTGCTACAGCTCCACCATCCTGCCCAGGACACTCTACAGCCTTCTGAGTGGGGGCAAGAACATTTCCATTGGCAGCTGCATCTCACCATTTTATTCTTTTGGCTCTGTAGCAGTCACTGAGGGTTCTCTCCTGTTGGTGATTCCTGTGATCAGTATTCAGCAGCATCAAACCCCTTCAGTCCAGAGTCATGAACAGCAGGCACTGCAGCTTGTAGCCTGGTCTTTGGTGAGTGGTTTCCTTGTCATGGCCATGAGCTGCTTTCTGGTTTTACACTGTCCTTTCTGTGGGCAATTTATCAATCGTTTATTTTGTGATAAAACTCCTTCAGCCTGACTGAAATGTTGGTGTTCATCCTCTCCTCAGTGTGCCCTTTCCCACTAACCCTTGTGTCCCCCATGTCTATGATCACCACTGTCCTCAGAATGTCTTCACCCACGGGGATGCAAAACCCTTTTTCCACCTGCTTTTCCCACCTCACTGTTATTGCAATTTTTAATGGAAGCTTAGTGAGTGTCCTTCCAAAAACTAGGACTCTCAGAGCACTGAATAAAGTCTTCTCAGTTTTTTACACTGTTGCATCTCCACTGCTCAACCTCCTTATGTACAGTCTGAGAAACAGAAGTGGAGGATGCTTTGAGCAAAATGGTCAAGAAATGTGAATATTTCCTAAGGGTTAGGAAGGCATAACCATTTTTTCCTCCTGGAAGGCAATGAAAGAAAATAACATATTTGACAAAAGCTTCTCATTAATTTTTTAGCCCTGAGAGCCTGTGCTATTTACCCACAACTTTTTGCTATCAAATTGGCTAATCTGATTGACTTTAACTTCCTAAGTTAGGAGGAGACACTTTTCTCTGGAAAAAACTCTTTATGAATTGCACCAGTTCCACTCCTCTGAAGTGTGCCCCATTTCACTTTGAGTAAGTTAAGGATGGATGAATCTTAGAGGAATAATTTAGATTTAATGAATAATTTTTTTAGACAGCTAAAGGTAAGTCAAAGGAATGAATCAAATTCAGAGGGAACAATTTAATCTCTGTTTTAGAGTAACTACACCAACATGACTATAATTGTTTCAGTGGATGTGAATGCTACAGAGTTGATTGCATAGCTGAAAGTGTGCATATTTTAAAAAAAATCAATAAATTACATGCTGGTAACTCTTAACTAGTTCCACGTTTTTAGACATTTCATATTCATATTTGTTTGTAATTGTAATCTCAGCTGTTTTCAGCCATTTATGTGAGCACCAGAACTTTTCTCTTCTAGACTCAACACTGATGGCAAATGTAAACATGAGTTCCACAGAGATGCCTTACTCAGCACCCTCTTCTAAGGTTTATTTCCCTGAGCAGAGAAGGATGTGCTCGAGGTCTAATGGAACAGAACACAGGGCCTGAGCTGCAACATTTAAACAGGCATGTGTGAATGCAGAGCTAACAATGCAGAGCTGATCCAGACTGGGGGGGAAGTGTAGCCTAAAACAAGGGAAAGAAAACTTTGCATAAAAAAGCAGGTCCTTTATTGAAAGCTTTCGAGGTGCATAATGTGGTTCTGTGCACGACTGGCATCGGGTTACCACAGTTTTTATGAATTTAACAAATTATCAATGGAATATTGGCCAATTAAAAGAGCATTCAATTAGGTCATCCAGCCCCTGGGTTCTGCCCCACTGACATCAGTCCAGGGGGCTTCTTTGCCTTATTTCTTCTTCTGTCTTCTCAGATTCTGGTTACAAAACCAAAATATTCTCTCCTTGGCAGTTGGACCAAACAATATTTCAGGAATGTGTTAGAAGGTCAGCTTATTGTTCTAAAATGTAACAGAAAGGGCACTAAGAGCTATATAACTGTTCAACAGTCATCTACAAAGCTATGAATATATGAAAAATCTACAAAAAGCAAATGTTAAGGCATCAGAAGGAGGGAGCTGGGAGTTAGGATGGCTGCTGGTTCCTGGAAGCGTCAGCGGTGTGTGTTGCAATCACTGGGTTGCAGAACCTGGGTTGCAGTCCCAGTGTGTGTTGCAATCACTGGGTTGCAGTCCCTGGGTTGCAGTCCCTGGGTTGCAGTCCCAGTGTGTGTTGTGGTGACCTTATCTGGGCTGAGCATTGTAACTGAAGCTGGAGAGCAGGTCTCTGCATCTGCTGGTGTTTTGGCAGAGCAGGCTTGGAGAGGTGGGTGTGTGGCATTTCCTCCAGCCGTGTGCGTGGATTGCTGACAGAGAGCATCACCTTTGTGCTACCTGGGCACTGCGGTTTGGCTTCTGTGAGGGAAGGTTGATACAGGAGAAGTCTGAGGCTTCCGGAGCCGTCTGTAATCAAAGTCTGTGAGTTTCTGCTCCTAATGAGCCCTGGTGGGAACACTTTGTCCAAGTTTGTTTCTGGTCTCTCATCTCACACTGGGCTCTATTAAAGCTCCAAGAAAGTTTGTTTCTGCTTCTGCCTGTCCTTTCCTCAAGGCACCTCGCCAGATTGTGCCACAGCTAGAAGGAACATCCTGCAGGAGCTCATTAGAGTGCCAACAGCCATAATGAGCTCTGTGTTTCTGCTTCTGCCACTCCCCGTGGAGCTGTAGGCGTTGTGTGGTTAATTAGGGAGCTCCCAAGGGCCTTTCAGTGAACACCTACAGCGTAATTTCTGTTTGTCTTTTGTTCTAATTATGTGTGACAGGAAGAATGGAAATGAAGACATTTTGAAAGGGAATTAGTCTGGCTTATAGCCTGGTGGGAATCAGGCAGAGAGAGAAAAAGTGTGATCAAGCAGGGAGAGGCCAGAGTCGATGTCTGATTCATGTGCTGGCAATAAGACAATTCTTATTCCAGTGTGTCCTCCTGGTACTGCAACCCACAGCAGGGCCAAAAGGCTTTGTTTGCAAAGCCTTCCTCTGCTCTAATTAACACTACCTTTACCTGCTGCATTAATTATACACAGAAACAGGAGGAATATTCATCACTGTTGCTAAAGGTTTTCAAGGACCTTTTTAATGATTGAAAGAAAAAATCTTAATTAACAAAAAAAGTCATATCTTTTACTCTGATCCCCCTGAGCTCCAGTTTCCTCAGGACATGAACCCTGAAAAGAACTGGCTCAGTGGGGAGATGGACAGGTGATAGATATTTTCAGGCATAATTAGACTAAGAGGTATTTAAACAATGGAATTAACGGAGATATATTAAAGAAAAACTGAATATCCACCTGGAGACCAGTGGCAAATGGTGTCCCTCAGGTGTACTGGGGCCTGTTGCAATACTACATAGGTTAATAGTTTCAAATTAAAAGACAGTAGATTAGCCTCTTAGCTATGAGATTAGATATAAGGAAGTAGACTAGCATCTTAATTATTAGATTCAATATAAGGAAGATATTTTTTATTAGGAGTGTCAAAACAATTAAATGGGCTGCACAGAGAGATATTAGATGCCCCATCCCCGAAAACATTCAAGGTCAGGTTGGATGGGGCTCTGAGCAGCTTGGTTTAGCAGGAGGTGCCCCTGATCATTGCAGAGGGGTTGAATTAGATGAGCCCTTACAACCCAAATTATTCTAGGATTCTCTGAGTGTTTCCAGCAGCTTGAGGGAGGTGATCCCCTGTACTCAATAGTGGTGAGGTGGCACCTGGAGTACTGTGGGCAGTTCTGAGCTCCCCAGTAAAAGAGAGGCACAGACATCCTGGGGGCATGGAGAGCAAGAAGGGACTGGAACATCCCTCCTGTGAGGAATGGATGATACAGCTGTGCCTTTTTACCCTGGAAAGAGCAGGCTGTGGTGGGATATTATTCTTGTATATAAATATCTTAAGGGAGGGTGTCAGTGGGAACACGTTCTTTTCACAGTGGTGTGGTGACAGGACAAGAGCTGCTGGGCACAAACTGAAACATGAGAGGCTCTGTCTGAACATCAGGAAACACTTCTGTGAGGGTGACCAAGCACTGGTAGAGGTTGGCCAGGGAGGTTGTGGTGTCTCCATGCTTGGAGATGTTCAAAAAACCTCTGAAATTGGTCAGTTGGTGCTTTAGGTGGCCATGCTTGATCAGATGACAACTAAAGGTCCCTTCCCACCTTGACCATTTTGTGTGGCTCTAGGGTAGTGTCAGTGTGCAACAGAGTAGAAAACTCTTCTAATTCTTGCTGTGGTGACCACCTGTGTGTAAGGCTTCCTGTCCGTGAATCATAGTTCAGTGGTTTGCAGACAGTGTCTCCGTGGTGGGAAAGGATAAACTGGTTGCAGCACAGAAAACAAATGTTTGGGTGATACAACAAGAGCAGGAAAGGGATGTGGTGTTGAGCAGGGATGTGGTGTTGAGCAGGGATGTGGTGTTCAGCAGGGTGGCCTGAATGAGAAGAGACCTTCATGCTGCCTTCATGCTGCTCTAACACTGTACACAGGCAGTTCCAGAGCGCCTTGACAATGGACCCACCTCAGACCAGGGTTAAGTCTATTGTTGCCTTAGGTTTTAACCCTTATATTTTTCAAATTCTGTAGTGTTTGGCGTGTATGCTTTATAGCTCATTGGTTGTTGTTCTCTAGAGACATAACAGTGCCACTCTGGACTTAGTCTTCAAGGACATTCAGGCTGCCCAGAGCCAAGCTTCTGGGGGGGAGGGGGGAANGGTGATGCCCCAAGGAGGGGGCTTTGTCTGCCCTAAATGTACCTTTGAAGGCCTTTCAAATAAATACCCACCTTTTATTCCCTTACTCCTGACTGGCCTCAGTTTTTGGGCTAGCCTTTTTAGGCAACACTATCAATGGAGCTGATGGTGCCTCTCCAAAAAAATATATCTGTAAAAGAGCAAAATGCTGCATGGCAGTGAGGAGTGAGACAAAACAAAGTGTGAGAAACAATCCTGTGAACAGCAAAGTCACAGAAGGAGAGGGCCAGAACAGACGCCACATGCCAGAACAGATGTCCATGGGAGGATGTTCCTGCTGTCCACGGGAGGATGTTCCTGCTGTCCACGGGAGAGACTATGGCAGAACAGGGATTTCCCTGCAGCCTCTGGAGAGAACCCCACTGGAAAAGACATGCACCCAGCAGCCAGTGAAGCAGACCATGGTAGAGCAGGTGGATATGCCCTGAAGGAACTGTAGCTTGTGGAGAGCCCAGGCTGAAGGAGGTTTACCCTGAAGGACTGCAGCCCATGAGAGCAACCCAGTGCTAAAGAAAAACGTGAGATGGAGGCAGTGGCAGAAATAAAACTGGCCACAACCCTCATTCCCCATCCCTCTCCATGGGGGAGGGGGTCATCCACTTGCTCCTGAGTGGGGTGCCTCACTGGCTGCTGCGTGGATATCTGCTCCACCATAAGCCTCCAGTGCATGCAGGGGGCAATCCACTGCCCCATGGCCTTCACCACAGCTTGCAAGGGAATCTCAGCTCTGGTGTTTGGAGCATCTCCTCCTCCTCTTTCCTCACTGACCTTGGTGTCTGCTGAACTGTTTCTCTCGGATATTCTCACTCCTTTCTCCCATTGCTGTTACAATGATTTCCACAGCTTTTCACACTCTGCTGGTGTTTCCATGCAAAGGGAGAGGTCAGGCTCTGTGTCACTTTCCCAACAGTCCAGGCCTCCTTCCAAGACAGACACAAAGGTTCCTTGGCAGCTTGATTTCTGGTGAAACCCTGCAGGAAAACCTGACTGCTCAGAGGTGGGGATTGGTGAAAGGCTGTTTAAAGATTAAAGCCTGCTCCTGAGTGCCAGCAACCAGAGCAGGGACCAGGAGTCATGGGGCCTCCTGTGGCTGGTGTGCCAGGAACTGCAGGGACCAGTCAGCCTGCCTGAGGAGGGAAAGGGACTTGTAAACCAGGAACTGAAGAGGCCATAGGTTTGGGCTGGGAACCAGAGGTCCTGCAAGAGTCAAGCAGCAGGACCAAACCAAAAACTGCAGGGACCATGAGGGCTGGACATCTGCTACACCCATTTGTGTGTGACTGTGAGTGAGGCAAGAGGAGATGGGAAGATCCATGTCTGGCTACTGCACAGGCTGAGTCCAAGGTTGATTATTGAGGGATGCATCACACAAGTGCCAGTGGAGGAGTCTGTGTGTGAGTGGGGGTGTGTCCCCACCCTGGAGTGGGGTTAGGGGCCTCAGGGACTTGCCTGCACAGGTATCCATCCCTGGGACACCTGGGATCCAGGGCAGCTGCTGGGCCACCTCAGTGCCTCAGGCTGAGTGTCTCAGTGTTACTGGGGGACTCCTGTGTCTGGGTGTGGGTGCTGGTCTTGCCATCTCCCCTGATCCATGTCCCTGGTGTATATGTGCAGTTGTGCCTGGAAGGTCTCAGCCACACTGGAGACGTGTTGGGAGCTGCTGGAGCTGCTCCCACTGATCCCATCCAGGCCTGACAGCAAGGTACCCTCAGGTACCACCATGTCCAGCAGGTCCCTCGGCTTTGGCACAAGAGAAAACAAACTCTGGGCATCCATTCAGAAGGGGGAGTAACTTGGGCACTGCATGAGGTCTTTCCTTTACTCCTACTCTGATCTCACCTGAGCTGTCATCATGGACATGTCATGGATTACTGCTTGATCTGCTTTGCTCCCACTTCAGAGTTCTGGCAGCAAGCCTCCCCAATGGGCCGTCAGTTTAGAGCAGGGTGGGCAGGGCATTCCCCAGTCTCCTCTGGGAGACTCATATGCCAGCACAGTGCACCTTCACAACGTGAGCTTTGCAGGTTTTTGTCTCCAACCTGGGTAATTTGGGTCCAAGGTCAGCACCACAGGAGGGCCCCCAGGCTTGGATGCAGCCCTCACCTTACAGTGCTGTTCCCTGGTCTCAGCACCATGGGAGAATCCCCTGGGCATATTCCCAGATGATGGGTGGACAATGGTCCAGGCCCCACGGGGACTGTGGACATCACTGGACGCCAGTCAGTCCCTGTGAGAGACTGGGTTACACAGACTGAGCTGCCTGTGTCTGCCAACACTTCAGCTGGGTGGGTTTAATAGACATTGTCCTTAGAACAAAGCTCCTCACTGAGGTCTAAGCTCTGAAAAAAAATGTTGGAGAAGATAGTTTAACATCGATCTATCTGATCAAATCCATGAACAGCCTGAGAGATACTTGAAACTGGCCCCACTGTGAGAGGGAGCTGGCCCCTCAGACGTGTGTTCCATCCATGGTTGGAAACCATCATTGCAGTGTAAGTGTCCAAGAGCAGAGAGGAACAGTTTTGCAGAAGAGGCAACACTTTTCAGTTTCTTCTGACTAAACTTCTTGTTCATTTGTGGTTTACTTGTGGTTTTTTTTTATTGGTATAGTCAAAAGCTTCTGGTGAGATCTGTCATGAGAAAAAGATATTATCTGCATTACTTCTAGCCACTGAAGTCAAATTTTGATAAGGAAACTGAAGAAGGAACGTGCTCAGTTTCATTTATTCATTGCTTCCTCATCAGCACCCTTAAATCTTTGCTGCAAAGACAGTGTTTCAACCAGCAAACGGAAAGGAGATGAAATCCCACATGAGAACCTTGTGTCTTATTTAGAAAGGGCAACCTGACTTTGCTCATAAAAAGCATTTTCCATTCCAAATGTTTTTCATCCCTGACACTTGAAATCGAGTGTAAGGTTCCAAGCAATCCACAGAACTTAATGAAATACATCAGCATAAAAGAATGAGGCCTGAATAGGATGATGGGCAGCTCTGGTCCAAGGCTGAACTCAACTAATGGGATATAAAAAGAACAGGAAGAAATTGGAAATATTGGAAATAACCAGTCCATTACATAGCTAAGTAATTTTTTTATTGCTGTTCCAGGCTCACCAGTCAGAAAGAATCCAACTTTTGATACTGGACAAGTTAATATCTAAACACAAACCAGTCCTTTCAGTTGGCAGGAAGTGAGTTTGTGTACCACAAATGATGCTATAAAAACGTCTAACAATATGGGTGGAACAAAGGAATAAAATGGATTTATTTTTTGGAATACCTACTGTGAACTCTGAAATAGAAGTAGGCTGGAAAAGAAAAAATACAGAAGTGGAAAAGAAGAAGTTCCCATAAAAGCTGTCAAAAGGGTTAGTTGCTGAGTATTCTAATTTTTTTCTTGTGGTTTTTCATATTGTTCCCCCATCTAGAGCGGGGGGTAAGTGTTCCAACTAAAACCTCCATTCACTTCAAATAAGAAGAGACAGTTAAGAATTTTCAAAATTATTCCTTTGACCATGAATGAAACACACACCTTGCATCTCAATGGGGAGAAATTTAGCTTCTTTCAGACAGGAAGGTGACAAATACAGCCTTTGCTTGTTATGAAGTGCCCACTAATTCCATTGTTGTCCAGTCGACTTTGATAATGCTATTGCTCCCAAGCGTGCTGGGAAAAGGCCCCCACCCACTGTTGGGCCTCGAGTCCTTCTGGTACCATTCAGCTGCTCTGAGGAGATGTTGACCTGAGGGGATTCAGGGCTTTATATCTGCCCTGTGGAGCTCAGGATCCTGTGGACTTTCTCCAAGAGCACTGCACCCATAAGGAGACCAGGAGAGAATTCCTCCAGAGCCAGAGTGTGATGGGCTCACAGCACGAGGTGACCCTGCCTCTCCTGATCGTTGTCTGCAGGTGACAGCATCAGTGTTGCAGTGAGGTGACCTCAGCTCTGTGTGTAACTGGAAAGGGAGGGATATTACTGTTAAATGCCAAACTCAACCTGGCACCCTTCCTCCCTGACGTGCACTGTAGAAAAATGAACATCTGCAGAGAACTCTTTGCTTTCTCTAACACTTCTTTGAGAGAAATGGTGGCATTATGTGACTGTGATGTCAATGGGTTATGGGTTAACATTGCTAGGAATAAAAATAAAGGCATTACTGCATAATGGCTGGAACGTATTAAATCCAGTGTTAAAACCAGATGTAGAGACACAGATGTGTTTCTACATGTAAAAAAAAAGCCAAACCAAACAACCAAACTCCAAGACTAACCAAAACCCACAACACGGAAAAGAGAAAATATTTCATTGTACAAGGAAAGTCACATCATCACTTGGATAGAAAGACAGAAAATAGAATCAGCATAATAAGAGCTAAATCACATAAATCCATCTACAGATGTGGTTAGTCAAAGGATTAACAAGACCCTGAGCTTTTTCCTTTTCTTCTTCCCTTTACTCTTTCTTACCTCAAATAGTGTCACAGGAGTTTTAAAGCAGCCACATTGCATAGTGCATCTTCCCTGCCTATAGTATGGACCTGGCCTTCTGCACATGGATCCCAAAACAGAGATGCTGAGACCAAATTTACACCAGGGCTCTTTGGCAACAAAATGACTCTGCACTGGCAAAGCTATAGGTTGCCCATGTCACCATCCCCTTGACACCCAACTTTGAGACATTTAGAGGCATTTATGAGATTCCCTGTCAATCTTCCCTTCTCTAGACTGAACAGGTCCAGCTGCCACAGTCTCTCCTTATCACAGCCTCTCCAGTCACTTAACCATCTTTGTGGCCTCTGCTGG
>VZRZ01008348.1:54772-70425 GCA_013398175.1 Climacteris rufus | reverse complement strand
CACTCACCTCCCCCCCCCATTTAAAATACCCAAAAAAAAGTATAAATTGCATATAAAAAGGGGTGTAATTTGGTATATATTAATATACCCTAAAAAAGGCTCTAAAACATGTGGCTCAGGACAGACCTGAGGTGCTCAGGACCTTTTTAGTGTCAATAATAATTAAGGGACAGAAATAATTCAACTCAAGGCTCTTCCTACATTTGAGGTTACTGAGTCTTCACTTTCACAGATTTTTATCATGTGGGGAGTTCTCTGTTGTCAAGTTTGGGAGCTCTGCTTTATTTATTTTATTTTTTTTTTCTCCTCCGCTGGAGTAATCTTTGCTGTTTCCAGAATTTGGGATTTTGACCTTAGGCAGGGCCTGGCTGTTGTGGTTTTGTCTCTAAGCCCTGCACCTTTCCAGGCAGGGTTTTAAATCCTCTTCCCATGTCCTGAGAGGATTCCCAGTGTGAACTCTTGTTCATCCTCACTTCAGGCTTTGCCTCATCTTCTCCTTCATCCCCGTCACGGTTACTCCTTTTTAAATCCTCTTCCAGTGAACTTTTAGTGCCCAAAAATTGGGGAAATAGATGAGAGAACGGTTCAAATTTGAATTGAAATTTTCGTGTGGGTGGTAAAACTGGGAGCAATGATTATTTTTTTCCTTCAAGGGTGAAAGAGGAAGTGGTTGATGATGGTACCTTTGGAAAGCTCAGGATTATATCAACTCAGCTGGTTTTTTTAGGGTTTTAATTTTGTGTATACACACCCTAGGAGTGCCCAAGGCCAGGTTGGACAGGGTTGGGAGCAACCTGGGATAGTAGAAGGTGTCCCTGCCCATGGCAGGGAGTGGAATGAGATGGGATTTAAGGCCCCTTCCAATTCCCAAACCATTCCAAGGTTCCATAAAACGTTACAGTGCAGTGTTCAGTTAAATCCTCTCATATTCCTCTGTAATTTCTGTGTGTGTTTGGTGTTTTAGGGAGTGTCTCAGTTGGTTTTTGTGGAGTTTTGTTGCATCCCAGTTGCTTTTCAGCAGCCTCACATCATTTTTGTGAGGCTTTGCCGTGACCTCTTGTGCCATAAACACAGCGAGCTGGGAGCCCTCGGCCTCATCCCGTGTGGGTTTTGTGCAGCTCTTGGAATTTTTTAGGATTTAGAGAATGTGTGTTCTGCTGGAAGTAACTTGGCCTGAGTAAGCAGCTTGCAAGTTCTGACACAGGTTTGGATGTGCCAGGACAACAAACATCCCACCCCAGGAGTAAATGAAACCATCCTGGAAAACCCAACTCTACCAGAGAGAGTTCTTGGTGTAGCTTGGAGGTTGCACTTTTGTGTGGCTCCATCAGGAAAATGTGGAGGAAAACTTGGGGAATTCAGCTATGGAGACTGCCCAGGGCAGTGGTGGAGTCCCCATCCCTGGAAATGTTCAGAAAACCTGTGGGTGTGGCACTTCTGGACGTGGTTTCGTGGTGGACATGGTGGTGCTGAGTTGATGGTTGAACTCCATGATCTTGGAGGGCTTTTCCAACTTTAAAAATTCCAGGATTCCATGGGCAAGGGCCACTTTGCTGCTGGCTGAGGTTGGCCACTCTGGGGCTTTTCCTGTCAGTTATTTGGGCAAAATTCCCTGGACAGAAATCCTGTGCCTGGTGTCCTGCAGGCCACGGGTGTCTGAGGAATTCAAGTGTTGAGGTTTCACAACTTTGCTGTCACTGAATCCTCTTTTTTCACACTTCAGCTGGGCAGTTCCATGTCTGGCAAGCTCAGGCCTGGGATATTCCAGCTTTGTGAGGGAAACCAAGGAATCCCAGGAGATTGCAGGAGCCCAGACTGAGAGCACTGTTAGTGTCCACCTCCCTTCTAGCCTACATCATGTCCACCTTTTTCCATTCCCAAACTCTGGGAATATTTCCATTGCTTTCCAATGGAGGGAGATTTCCCTGCAGCTTCTGTCTCTTGAAGGCTTTGAGAGTGATTTATTTTTTATGCATTGCCTTCCTCTGAGCTGGAAAAGTGTTTTCCAGGAAGGCAGCAGGGCACGGTGAACTCTGCTGTGCTCCTCTATCCCTTTTACCAAGAAAATTCCATCCTGACTTTCCTACCTAAGAACATTTTGTGCTGTCAGTAGGAGTGGTGGGGTTGTGTTGATGATTTTCAGGGCAGGGAGTTCTGTGAAATTTAGCCTTGGACTTTTATCTTTCTCACGCTGCTTCTGAGGTTGATCCATGGGGGGAAAAAAATACAGTTCAGATATTTTGTGTTACCCATTACCCAGTGCTTGAGTTATTTAATAAAATAATTTTAAACCACTTTTTTTTAGGGGGGGGGTGTTTTAAAATAACTTCTGCTGCACAGTGGGGATTTTACTTGTACTGTTCAGTGCCCAGCCACCCTCTAGGGGAAGAACCTTTTCCTAAAATTCAACCTAAACCTCCTGGATTGGGTGGCAGCTTTTCCCTGGCACTGGGGCAGTGTTTGTGTGTGTTTAGAGGGAATCCATCCTCTTTAGGGTTTGGAATCCAGCTGTTTGTACATCAGTTTCATGGACTCCCCCCCCATTCCCACTGCTGAGTGTGGCTCCACACCCTTGCCCCATTTGTCACGTATTAATTATTTTTAGTGAGTGAATTTCTGTGTCAGCTCTTGTGAATCTCTTCAGCTTGTTTTGCCTGTGAATCTAGGCCAGGTAAATAAATTTTGGCAAAACCCCTCTGGTTTTCAAGTATTACAAACCATAAAACTCTGGCCATCACTGCTGTCTTCTATCTCCTGAAACTTAAGGTCCCACCAGCAACTCTCACCACTTTCCAACCTGGAGGCTGCAGTGGAATGTGGGGAAAGGTTTTAAGGTCCAGAGTTGTGCAAAAATCCCTGTGTGGGATTTTCCCCCACGCCTCAGGGGTGGGGGAACCTTTCACCTGTCCAGGCTAAACCTGGACCATCCAGGACCTTCCAGCTGGGGGGAATTAAGATTTATTCTGTTCAATATTTGTGTCTTCCACAATGCTGGTCCTGTTATTTTGGCTTTTTCCCAGAATCTGGTGGGGCTGATCCAGTTGTCAGTTGGAGAATCCTTCTGGGAGGCTTGGCTGGAGTTGTTCATCCCTGTTCCATGGCACTGCTGCTTGGGAAACCTCCAAGCCCTTTATCCTTTTGGGAATAGCACATCCTACAAGCAGGAGCAGTCCCTGTGTTCTCAGCAGGAGTGTGAGCAAGAGGGGAGTGGCAGAGGGTGCCCAAGAAAAATCAAAGTTGTGCTGCTGCTTTGTTCCGGAGATCAGGCTTTGTTGAGTTTTATGGGAACAATTCTGAGGCTGCTCTGGGTTTGTGGAGGATGAGATGCCTGCCAGACTCCAAGAAGGAGTCCAGGAGGGAATCTCTTCCACTGCCAGGTGAGGACACAGAGAGGGAGAGGCTGCGTTTGGTGGAGCTCAGGTCATCCTGACGCACACTGACATTTTGATGTCAGTGAAATCCCATCTTGTCGGGTTTTTTTCCCTCCTGGAAGAAAAGATGTAGCTGTACAAAGATGCTTAGGATGGAAGGTGTATTCCATCCCAGTAGGATTGGGAAGTCCAAAGTCTCCTTTGCTTCCTGTTTTCCACCCTTTCTCAGGAGCTTTGCTGCTTCCAGTGGGGTGCAGAGCCTGGTTTTGTGCTGGAGGCTGCAGGCAGGTGTCTCCTCAGGGTGGAGCATGATTTTTGTTGAATGTTGATGACTCTCTGCCTCTGCAAGGCAGATGTGTGAGTTATTTTACCTGTTTGTGTGCTGTCTGTGTGGCCTAGAAATAACGAATGGGTTGTTCAGATCCTACAGACTGGCAGCAGCTCGGAGGGAAACTCAAACTTTTTCAGCCCTACAAAATTCATCTGGCCTCAAATACATGAGGAAAAAAACTTGAAAGTATTTTTTTCATTGACAGACCATGTTTTGCTTGTAACCAGTGTGACCAAGGAAGCCAAACCAGAAGTAACTGAGTCCCTCCCACTGTTGATTACATAACCATCTAATTAAAGGAATCAAACAGGGATGACTTCGAGGCTTGGAAAACTTCCCCATAGTCTGGGTCAAAAATACTTGCAAGACCACAGCCCAGAATGTCCCATGTTTTATTTAGGCTGAGAAATGCTGTGGAAATGAAGGAGTTTATTTTTGGTGTCAGCCAGTAGAGTCTCCTGCTGCTTCTGCAGCCGCTTTCATGGGCACCAAGAAAATCTTTTAATTCCTGAATTCCCTTTGGAAGGAGAAGGGACTTAAATAGTGCTGCTCCCTTTCCT
Organism: Climacteris rufus; assembly: GCA_013398175.1. Taxonomy (NCBI): domain Eukaryota; kingdom Metazoa; phylum Chordata; class Aves; order Passeriformes; family Climacteridae; genus Climacteris; species Climacteris rufus. The sequence continues at coordinate 66,163 of VZRZ01008348.1, read as the reverse complement.
TCCTAGGAGGAGATGGTGAATTCAGACCTCTTCTTGTAGCTGCTTTGGGTGGAAAGTTGGGTTATTTTCCAGCTTTTTATTTCTTCATCATGGGCATTCCCAGCCATTTGCAGGTAAACCAGTGAATTGGGGCTTTTGCTCCAGAAGGAAGCAGTGAATTTCCCTGGGATGGTTGGAATACTTCAGCCCTGATAATCAGAAGCATGTGTAGATGGAGGAGGTGGTGGTGGTGGAGATGTGAAAGACATCTGAAGTACAGAATGGAGCAGCAAATAAAAAATTCAGGGTCCGTTTTCAGCGGATCAAACGTGTGGTTGCTGCGGGAGCTGTAAAAACTTGGAATTCCCACAGGATTGGCATTCCATGCTGTGTGCTCAGAGCAGGAAAAACCCCACTGGAGGGCTGAGTTAAGATGGGTGAGGGCTGGAATTCCAGGCTGGCTCAGTTTGGGATGTTTTCCCCGGGTCTGCAGTGTCAGTTCAGGCAGGAGCAGAGCAGGACACCAGGAGAGCACCCAGCCTGTCCAACAGGCTCTGTCAGTGTGGAGAGGGAAGTGTTGGAAGCAGCACCTGAACCTGGCATGGAGGTGCTTTAGACCTGAAAGACTCACAGGCAAATCTCTTTGGTCAGGTTGGGCTGGAAATGCACTTTTTTCCCTCCCAGAAAACACAAATTTTGATGGTGTGGAACGTGAGGCTGTGAGCGTGACACTGGGTTTTCTCACCTGCCTGGTGTGTTCTTTGCACAGGTGACAATTTTCCTTCTCAGGGTTGTAGAATCATCGTGGAATTGCGGAATGGTTTGGGTTGGAAGGACCTTAAAGTTCATTTTGTGCCATGGGCAGGGACACCTTCCGCCACCTCAGCTTGCTCCAACCACACACAGCCTGGCCTTGGGCACTCCCAGGGATCCAGGGGCAGCCACAGCTTCTTTGGGAATTCTATCCCAGCCCCTCCCCACCCTCCCAGCCAGGAATTCCTCCCCAGCATCCCATTTAAAACTCCACTCTTTCAGCTTCAAGCCATTCCCTGTGTCCTGTCCCTCCAGCCCTTGTCCCCAGCCCCTCTCCAGCTCTCCTGGAGCCCCTTTGGGCCCTGGAAAAGGCTCTGAGCTCTCCCTGGAGCCTTCTCCTCTCCAGAGGAACATTCCCAGCTCTCCCAGCCTGGCTCCAGAGGGGCTCCAGCCCTGCAGCAGCTCCCTGACCTCCTCTGGACTCTCTCCAGCAGCTCCGTATCCTAATGCTCATTAATTCCCTGTGGGTTTTCTGTGGAATTTTTCCTCCTCCAGTGCATCTTTTGCAGGACAGCCAAATTCTGTGTCAAGCCAAATTCTGTGTCAAGCCAAATTCTTGACACACTTGAACATCAAGAAGGAGTGGCCAGGCTGCCATTTTGGGTGGGAGTTTGATAATTAAATGTGGTTAGGACTGTATTGCCTGTTTTTTATCATATGCTAATCTTGTTGAATTAATGCCATGTGGGGACCATTATGATCCATCGTAATTTTGGCCACCACAACATAAAAAAGGTACAAAGCTATTAGAGAATGTCCAAAGGAGGGACACAGGGATGAGGAAAGGGCTGGAGGAGCAGCTGAGGGGACTTGGTTTGTCCAGTCTGGAGAGGAGGAGGCTGAGGGAAAAACTCCCTGGGGGCTGCAGCTTCCTCAGGAGGGGCAGCTCTGATCCCTGCTCTGTGTGACCAGTGGCAGGATCTGAGGGAATGGTGTGAAACTGTGTCAAGGGAGGGTCAGATTGGATATCAGGTTGGATTTTAGGAAAAGGTTCTTTCCTCAGAGGGTGCTGGGCACTGCCCAGGTTCCCCAGGGAATGGTCACAGCCCCGAGGCTGCCAGAGCTCCAGGGGTGTTTGGACAACGCTCTCAGGGACAGGGTGGCATTGTTGGGGTGTCTGTGCAGGGCCTGCAGTTGGCCAGGATGATCCTGGTGGGTCCTTTCCAGCTGAGGATTTTCCATGGTGTAGCCAAGGTTGGGCAGAGCTCACCCGTGGTGGACAGCACGGTTTTGGTGACACTTCACACCTCAGAGCTCCCTCAGGACCAGGCCGTGGCATCCTCCTCACCACCCTCTGGATACCCCACTCCCATTCCCCTTTCCTGTGGTGGTCCAGCACAACCACTAATCCACTCTCTCTCTCCATAAAAGAGGATTAAAACTGGGAACATTTTCACCTTAAAGCAGCCGGCGAGGGCCGCGCTCCGTCTTTCCGGGCTGAGGGCCGTGCCAGGAGTGCTGTCAGCCAGCAGCAACCAGCAGCTTGTGCTTATTGGGTTAGGAATTCTTAAAAGACCACTTTGGCTGTTAATTAAAAAAGCTGAATTGACTAAAGATGAGTAACTGGCTTCACGCTGTTAAAATGACTCCCGGGTTCCGCAGGTCTGAGGAAAGTAGGTTAAAATTGGGGTTTCTGTGTGGTTCTTTAAATAAGATGTAAGAATGTGTGAGGTGACAAAGTGTTGCCTTGGAGAATGCCATTTATCATGGGCTGTGTTTCCTGAACTCGTGGCAGGGCCACACGTCCTGCAAAAAAATTTTAGGGGAGAAGGTTCTGGCCCAGGTGTTACTGGTGGGTACTGGTAAGGGAGAGTCACCTCAAAATGCTTCCTGTGAAACCTGCAGAGCCTGGGGGGAAGCACAGGAATGCTAAATGAGAATTCCATCCAGTGGTTTACGATTCTGTGGTGTAGTTTGACTTCCAGTTTTGGGTTACACTGGGCTGGCACAGGCTGGGATGTGGTGGTCGCCCTTCCCGTGGGATTCCAAGCACTAAACGTGTCCTTGTCTTCCTGGGGAGGCTTGATTCCACTGGGATATTGGTTTTTGTGCCAAAACTTGAGTCTTCAAGGAGACTCAAGAATCCACCTCATCCCTGTGTTCACCCCGTGGCTTCCTGCTGGTATTTGGTGCTAAATATGTGAAATGAAGCTGCAAAAAGGACCCATGATGTGCCCTCTCACATCACCAAACAGCAGCTTCCAGCAGCAAATAGGAGGCTTTATCCTAAGAAATACGTGTGAAATCCTGTTTGTTTCTTTTCCAGAGCTGCCACGTGTGAAGTTTTTTCCTGCAGGGAGATTTCTTTGCTCTTTGATGTGAGATTGTGACAAGGAGAGCACATTAATAGAAGGAATTTTGGCTTTGTTTTCTAGAATCCATTTGATTTTAGGTTTTTTCTCACTGAGACTGGGAGCACTGGGATTTCCCCCCCCACCCCATCCTAATTAAAAGGATCATTTTACTAATGTTATGCCACAGGAGGACGCTGTGGAACGAGGGCTGGTTCCTGTTGGAGACATCCATGGGAAATAAGATATTCCCTTCCATCTTGATAGCAGAGGAGTAACCTGGAGTGTCTTATCTTGCTTTGTGCCTGGTATCAGTTGTGCTGCTGACAGGAGTCGATGTCTCCAGTCCTGGAAAGTCATTCCCATCCAAAACCTCGCGCAGCTTCCAGAGGGGCAGATGCTTCATTGGAAAAAAAAAGCCTTTTTTTTATCAGGTTGAGATGTAGGCCTCAAAGTTCTGTCCATGAACAAAGGAGGACTTTTTTTTTCCCGTGGAAAACGGGATTTGGGGATTTAAATGTGCATTTAAATGAGTTGTGGTAATAAGTGAGATATTAATCAAGTTTATCCTGGTGAATAGCATTGTTTGCTTATCAAACCCACAGCGGTAATTCCCTCTAGGCACAGTTTTATACAGGAGTGGTATCAAATTCATCCTAAATACGAATTCATGAATAATATTTACCCGGTGAGAGATGCCAATGCAGGGTGGAAATCATGGAAAGAGCTGCATCTCTGTGACTGGGAGTCTGGAACCACCTGCTAGGGAGGACCTGGACTTCTTCTTTCTTTTGTCCCCACGGAGGAGAGAGCAGGAGAAGGTCTGGGACTGGCTCGTTGGTTATAGCTCAATTGAGTGATGGCAGTGGGGACTTTTCTCCTGGGTATTCCCAGAAGGTGATGCAGTTGGAATTGTCTGGCACAGACCTCCTGGCAGCTCTGATTTCTCCTGGAAGTGCTTTCTTAACCAGCATTGACAGAAAACGCTGTGACCGAGCTCTGCTCCTGTGTGAGGAGGTGGGTGAGACGCGGCTTCCAGGTACCAGATGGAGGAGAAACAGGGCCAGGACAACACCAGGATTGGCCATCCTTCCTTTTTAAAGGTTGTCCTCTAATCCTCCCCTCACCTGGCAGCAGCTCCTCTGAGTCAGACCATCTGAGGAACCACCAAAGCCAGGTGGTTTCTGGCTGTTGTCACAAAGGGAAGACACGAATCTCTCAAGGCTAATGAGGTTTGATGAACACCGTGATTTCAGTCATGGCGCCTGGTGAAAATCGTGGAATACCATCTCTGGGTTTGTGTTGCTGTTGTACCTGGGTGAGGTTGGTTGTTGTAACCATCGAAATCTGATGGAGCAGAAGTCTGCTGATTGGAAACCCGGATGTATCAGGATGTACCAGTTCTCCGAAAAAACTGCGTAGAGGGTCTTGTGGCAGAACAGAAAAAGCAGGACTGGACAATTTCAAAGGTATAATTCCACTCCAACGGGGTTTGATTTCATTAGTAAATGGCCAGTGATTGATTTCTTGCTAAGATCAGTTTTCACTTACGAATTATTCCAGGCTGTCTCCGCAGGGAAATTGGAGTTTATCAAGACGCGCAGCCGGAAGTTGGAACAGCTTTTAAAATAACACGTTCTTGTGCACTAAGTGCATAGGAAGTGCATTTTAATCTGATTGAATCCATGAATTGTGACCCAGTTGACTAAAAAAATCTCCTTCACATCACGTCAACCCAGATCATCAAAGGTATTTTTGATCCCTCCCTGTCATGAGGTGCCACCGATGCTGATGGTGCTGCGGCAGGGAGGAGGATGAGCTGGTGCAGCTGCAAACAGTTGGTAGTTCTTAAAATAAATTGGGGCAGTGTGGTCTTCCTGATTCTCCTGGGAGCGAGGAAGCGGCTCAGCAGGAACGTGTGAAGTCCTGGGTGCCACCAGCGGCATCTTGGTGAGCTGGGAAACCGCTCCATGGCCAAGGGATGGAGATGAAGCAGCGTTTAGTGAGGAATCCCTCTGAGCAAGGGGAAGGGAAGAGCCAAAGCGTGGCTAAAACCTGAATTAGAGGATGGTTTCCTCACAGAGGTGCTGAGCACCACGGAGCTGCTGCCGGAGAAGGAGCGGATCGCGGGAGCTCTGCCGATCCACGCTCTGCAGGCGCCTCCCAGAACGTGTTTAATGCACAGCAAACAGCTTATTTATGGCAGAGGCTTGAATCCATTAAGGGCATTTTAAACTCCAGATGCCTGTCAGCTTCACAAAGAGAGTGGAAGAAAAGGAGGAGGTGTTGTGCTTTTTCTGGAAAACGAGCGGAGCAGGATTTCGTTGGAAATGAGCAGGAGGACCAGCCTGAATAATGAACCAGATTTTCTTTTTTTTTTTTTGAGATTTCTGTGTAGTGCCAGACAAAGCACCCCGTACCGAGTTCCTGTGTGGAGCAGGGTTGTCAGTAAGGAATTGGCACTGACTGTGGTGCAGAGATCAAACAGAAAATGGTTTGGGAGAGAAAAATCAGGAGTGTTTTCATTCCTTTGAAAGAAACAAGCCTGAGGGATTATCCTTGAGAGTGGATATGTAGAATTCACCCTCATAAGTCCTTTAAATTCCTTAACTTCAAAAAACAAAGCAAATTAAAATAAATTAAAAACCCCGGGAGCTTCTGATGTCCCCTGAGCTGACTGAGCAACCACAATGTTGGATTGGCTCTTCCTTTCTCCATATTTATTTTGAGTGCAAGGCATGGCTTTGGGGAAAATTATGTGATCAGCCTAAATCTATGAACTTGTTGCAGGACACGAGGCCCCGCCAGTGTCCTGCTCTTTGTGTTTGGGGGAGTCCATCACCAGGTAATGAGTTCAGTGGTGACTTTGGCCGTGCAGAGGGACAACAGTTGGACTCGGTGATCTTAGAGGGCTTTTCCAACCCAAGGATTCCATGATTCCGTCTTTTCAGTCATTCAACACAAGTTCTTTGGAGGTTGGCAGGGAGGTCACGTCATGCAGGCTTTGTCCTCAGTCTCATCCTTGCGAAGAGGAGAAGGTCAATGACCTGACCAGCCTGAAATGAGTACAGGGACAGTCCTCCGACCTCATTAATGTGTCTGTTGAACTAATTAGGGACATTGATCACTTGTAAAGAGGATTCTGAACGAGTTTTCAGAAAGTTTTGTTGTTAGTCCTCTCTTTTTCCACCCGTGTAACTTCCAGCTCCTCACTTGCATTGCTGTAGAAGTCAGAGCTGCTGCTTGAGCTTGGGACACCCATAAAACAAGGTTCCTTTCTGGGATGGGATTTCCTTCTTCCCAAAACCTTCGGTTAGGAAAGGCTGTGCACCCTCTGAGCAGGCTGTGTGAGAGCTGAGCTCTCCATTTGCCATTGGGGATTTGCTAATTCTTGCATTTTATTTGTAAAGTGTCATACTCGTTTTCGTGTTGATGCTGGTACAGAATACAGGGGAACATTTCCTGTGTGGTTTTCCACCCATAATGACTCACTCTTGATATGAAAATATGAAGGCTGAATTCTGACAATGAAGATTATCAGCAAAGAAAGTACAAAACTCTTTATTTGATGAAGCAAATTTTGTAAGAAAATCAACTCCCCCTTTTTCCCAGTGACTTCTTGGGCTGTGTGGTCTTGGCTTATAGTAGAGATTGGTCACTGAGTGAGCTCTGAAATGCCCGAGCGGAAGGAAGGTCTGGTTGCAAAATTTGAACATGAGATCTTTATATTTGGTGTTTTGGAGGCTGTTAGTTGTTCCCACCCCATTTCAGAATCAGGGAATCATGGAATGGTTGGGATTGGAAGGGACCTCAAAGCCCATCCAGTCCCACCCCCTGCCATGGGCAGGGACACCTTCCACCACCCCAGGGTGCTCCAAGCCCCATCCAACCTGGCCTTGGACACTTCCAGGGATCCAGGGGCAGCCACAGCTTCTCTGGGCAAAAGGGAAGAATTTCTTCCTCATGTCTGATCTAAATCTACCCTGTTTTACTTAAAACTTTGCCCTGCATTCCTCAAGGTCTCTGGTAAATCCTAGGAGGGATCTGACCACACATGGCTGGAGTGAGCTCCAGGAGAGGACAGAGCAAGCAGGTTTCTCAAATTCTTCATATAATTCATATTTTGCTTCCTTTTAAAACTATTTAAACCACCAAAGAAGCAAGACCTAGCAATTCTTTTATTTATTGCTGATCTGAACAGGGTTTCAATTTATTGAGGTGTTGGCTGAGTTGTAAAAGCGCCCTCATGATTTAACATTCCAGCAGATCAGTGCTCATCTCCAGGTTCAGAGTCATGTTTTCTGCGGCATCTGAAGTACAACTGCTAAAAATTTGAAATAATTCCAGGTCCTGCCTGTGTAAGGGAGTTTTTCCATCATGCTGCTGTTCCTCATCATGTTTTGTGGCGTGGATTTTTTATTTTGGGCTCAGTTTTAAGCACCCATTAAATGTGGTGGTGGGATGACCCTCATGGGTTCTGTGATTGGAGTTACAACTCATCACCTTCACACCACAGAGACCTTCATTTGAATCCACATGGGTTTAAATTTGGTGTAGAATTTATGGGGTTTATGACCACTTTCTGTTGTTTTGTGGTGGTTTGAGTGGTGCAGCTCTGCTGCTTCCCCCTGCATCCGATGTTCCTCCAGCAGTGGTGTCAACAACCCCTGATGGGAGCTGACAGGACATCAAAGGAACCCCTGACACAGTTGGGAAGTGTGTGATGAGAGGGACTTTCTCCTCATATTTTTGATGAGCACTTAAAATGACTTTAAAAATACTTCTGGCTGTCGTCCAAGGCTTCTGGACTAAGCCACGACGAGCAGGAAACGTCTTCGCAGACGGCGTCGCGTTGTTAGGCTTTCCCTATGCCTGGAACTGCTCTGGTTTCTGAGGAAAACCAGGAATCAACCTTCCTTTTCTGGAATGATGGATGCTCATCTCTAAAGCTAATCAGGAACAGCTTTCCTTTCATCCCCTGTACCTGCATCCCTGCTCAAACACAGGGATAGGGCAACAATGGTGTCACAAGGTTGGTGGTCACCACACCAGTGAAGGTGTTTGCCCACAAAGCCAGGCTTGCATCAGGAATCCTCTGGGAATAATTTGAATATAGGAATGACTACCCACAGTTTCAGTGTGTTACCTCTTGACTGGAAGGTTTCCTTCCAGTGGAAATGGTATCAGAAGCATCCATGTGTTGTCTCCTGAAGAACTGAAATTTACTGTGCTGTGTCAATTGTATTCTGATCTTTTTCCATGGAGTTTTAATTTTTAATAGCAATATTTAAAGTTGCATTGCTCCAATGAGAAAAGCAGGGATATCCCCTTTCAGGAAGAGCGTGGTGGCTTGGGAAATCCTGGTGCTGAGTTGGTCCGTTCGAGATTTACTTGAAATATTTTTCTTGCCCATTTTTCTCTGGTGATGACAAAATAAGTTCCTTGGGAGGAGGTTAGGGCTGATTGCTTCTCCACCAGAAATTTTCAGTTTGCTTCAACCTCCCTCAACATCTCAGTCCCTTCCTCACTGGTGCTATTTGAATTCCTGCTATTTTTGGAGGGTTCTAATATTACAACCCAAGTTGTAAACAGGGTTGGACTACAGCAGGGTTGGACTCCAGCAGCCTTTTAGGGAGGATTGGGAGTCTGAAGCTGGTTTGGCTTTAGCTGTAGCCTCAGTAGGTTGTAACAGTCTCACAACAACAATTCTCTCCCTCAGGCTTTGGTTCCTCCAGTGAGTGTCTGGAAAGAATATTCCAACTGTTCCCCCAGTGCTGCCAATCCCACCACCAAACCGTGTCCTCCAGGTCTGTTAAATCCTTCCAGTTCTGGGGACTCCCCGCTTCCCTGGGCATCCTGTTCCACTGATAATCCTTTTGGAGAAGAAATGTTCCCTAATACCCCATCTAAGCCTCCCTTGAGCCCATTTCCTCTTGTCCTATGGCTTGGGAGAAGAGACCGACCCCCACCTGGCTGCAACCTCCTTTTTGTTTTGTCAAAATGACCCTCATGACAAAGTGGTTTGTGTTCCCATGTCTCACTGATCCCTCTGTGGCATTCCATGATCTGCTGTCAGTCCAGAGCTGGAATTCCATGCCTGTACTTAAAAGATCAGAATTTTTTTCCCTGTGTTTTCTTGTTCCCTACAGCTGCTCATCTCTTCCTACTCTTTGCCCTGTGCGGGAACAGATTCCCTTTGTGAAACCTGTTCTTGAGGCTTGAGGTTCTAATTCTTCTGTTTGAAAATATCTTAGGGATCTGCTGTTTCTTTTCCACAAATGTACAGTAGACACAGAGGGAAAATATCCGTGTACCTCCTGTCTTGGTCCTTCTGCACAGATTTGTGTTCACAGCGTGTGGTCCAGTGCCCTGCTGACTGTGTAAGCTGCTGCTTTGCTCAGTGCTTTGCTGCTGGATGCCTTAAGTAAATAAGCTTTATGTGATATTTGTGCTTGGGTTGTAATGGTTTTGCCTACTGCTGGACTCTTGACTCCAGTTCTGGGCCCTTCCTGGCCAGAGAGACATGGAGGGGCTGGAGCATGTCCAGGGAAGGGAATGGAGCTGGGGAAGGGGCTGGAGCACCAGGAGGGGCTGAGGGAGCTGGGAAAGGGGCTCAGGCTGGAGCAAAGGAGGCTCAGGGGGCCCTGCTGGCTCTGCACAGCTCCTGCCAGGAGGGGCAGCCAGGGGGGATTTGGGATCTGCTCCCAGGGAACAGGGACAGGAGGAGAGGGAACGGCCTCAGCCTGGGCCAGGGAAGGTTCTGGTTGGACATCAGCAGGAATTTTGTAATGGAAGGGCTGGCCAGGCCTTGGAAGTGCCTCGGGAAGTTTGGAGTCCCCATCCCTGGAGGTGTCCAGGGAATTCCTGGATGTGGCACTCAGTGCTCTGGGCTGGGGACAAGGTGGGGATTGGGCACAGCTTGGACTTGATGATCTCGGAGGGCTTTTCCATCCTGAATGATTCTGGGATTCTGTACTGGCATCCTCGTTTGCATCCTGAGCCTGCTGAGGTTGGAGGAGAGTTTGTTTCTTCCCTGGGCACCTTCCCTGAAAGCTGGAATTGGAAGTGGCCAAAATAACTCCCAGCTTTGAGCCTTTATATAGCGAGTGAGGGATGTGGGGTCCTTGAGGACCTTTCCTCCAGCAGACAAAACAGCACCTGGGTGCTGCGCCCCGTTTGGAAATGCGGATTTTTCCAACTTTTTTTTTTTGAACTTCCAACCCCTCTCCCGCCTCCTGCCGGGCTCAGAGGTGCCCCGTTTGCTGACGGAGTTGATTTTTCTGCCAGTGACTCTTGATGGAAGAGCACGGAGTGAGCCAGGCGGAGCACATGGCCGGCATGGAGGCGCACGCCGTGGCGCAGCAGGTGCAGCAGGTGCACGTGGCCACCTACACGGAGCACGGCATGCTGAGCGCCGACGAGGACTCGCCCTCCTCGCCCGAGGACACCTCCTACGACGACTCCGACATCCTCAACTCCACGGCCGCCGACGAGGTCACTGCTCACCTGGCAGCTGCAGGTAAAGCCACAGGGCTGCCCCACAAACTTCCTGAGGCTGCTGGGGGTTCCCTCAGCCCGTGGGATGAGCTGCAAAGCCCCCACAAAAGCCTTTCCCCTCCTTTACACTGGACGGGAGAGACAGGAATTTTTTTTTTTCATGATGTGTTTTAGCAAGCTGAGATAAGGACCGTTCTGAGAGAAAAACGTTCTGATTAGCTATCCCAGGCCGGCAAAACCAGACTCAAAGGTGATGAGGTGAATTTGTTACAAAGGCAGGAGGAGTATATTGAAAAGCAACATAAAACACTCTCTTCCCCCCCAAATCCCTCCCTCCTTTCCTGTTAACAAAGCAAGGAGGAGGAGGTTTCTTATGGTCAGTTCATTTCTGAGGCATTTTCCTTCTTAGCACTTATTTGGGGAGGAGGCACTTTCCCTTCCTGCCAGCGCTGTGGCATCTTGAGATGTGAAATTTTTTTCCCCTGGCAAGCAGCCCACCAGGTCACTGCCACTGCAGCTGCTCCACCCACTGGAGGTTCTCCACCAGTCCTTCCAAGGCTGGGCTGGTCCCACTCAGGGTTGGGGTAACAAGGCCTTTTTATCAAAAATGACTCCCTGGGCTCTGGGAGCAAAGCCTCGGTGTCCATATCAGCCGCCAAGCAGGCCACACTCCCTCCTCTGGGCATCCACCCCTCCTGCTCTGGCATGGACTTCTTCCTCAGAGCTGAGGGTGGATTTCTGCTCCTTCCCCACACTGGGGTGGATCTCTGCTCCTTCCCCACACTGGGGTGGATCTCTGCTCCTTCCCCAC
>VZRZ01008348.1:13090-54091 GCA_013398175.1 Climacteris rufus | reverse complement strand
TGGACCCTCAGGGTGCAGGGAGACACTGCATGAGCACAGTCCTTACCCCAGGCTGTAAAGGTGTCTGAAGCACCTCTTCCCCCTCTTTCTTCTTCTTGGCCTTGATGGTGCCCATATTTTGCTGCTTCTCCTACGTTGTTGTACTCCTCCTCCTCTGTCTAGCTACAGCTACTGAGTGCTACCCGTGATTCCTTCTCAAATCTCTTGTCACAGAGGCCTTACCTCCCTCTCTAGTTGGCCCAACCACCTTCAGAGCTATCAGACATTGGTTCTGCTGGACAGCTGCAGAAGCTTCTAGCAGCTTTTCACAGGAGCCATCTTTTTGGCCCCTACCACAGCCAAAAAACCAGACCCTGTCAAACCACAGATGCTCCAACTCTTGCTGGCTTCTCCACAAGCTCTGCCAACCATTTGAATCCCTCCTCATTTCTGTCTGGAGCAGAGGGGCGTTGGGAATACCAAGCTGGTTTGTACAATAAAAAAGATCCTTGCTAAAATGCTGCCTCAAATAACGAAATTAAAATCCCAAATATGTCAAAGAGCAAAATTATTTCAGGCCCATATAAATAATAGCAAAAATAACCCAGGGGTGAGGCACGGCTTTGCTGAGCCAGGGAGAGCTCACTTTAGGCCTCTCCCAGGGAGATTCCACAAAAGATCCCAACATATCTGGGCTGGGAAAGTATTTCAGCATCACAAATTCCTCCCAGTGAAGCTAAATGTCCTCCAGATTTGCCTTGTGGTGCGTTTACATCAGCAGGAAAATGGAGTGATAAAGAAACACTCAGAGTCTGCCCTGGTTCCATATCAGGCTTTATCTGGTGAATAAAGCTCTTCATGTGCTGGACCAAATCTGTGAAGTTCCACCAACCCTATAAGCATCCCATGCTCTTTGCTTATGAATTTTCCAGCCTCCCATCCTGCAGGATTTTTGGTTTCCCCTTCACTTCTAGCACACAAGCTTTTCAGGCCGGGGTGGCCTTCAGAAGGCTCTGGTAGGATTCTGCTGGGAACTCTGGATTTTCAATTTTCTTTCCCATTAGAACAGGTCCCTCAGGAAATCCTCAGATTCCTGATGCTGTAGTTGAGCTGTCCAAGCAGGGTTTGTGGTGTTGTGCTGGGTCTCTTCTCCCTGACCACCAAGATCTCCTCAGTTCAGTCAGTTATTCAAAGTCTTGGCAGATTTGGAAGTACTTCTGTATGTTTAGAAGATTCAGCATGTTTAGAAGATAAAATACAGGATTATGTCATTGTAAGGGAAACTTCAGGCTGACTTTCACCTGGGACTGAGCTGGGATTTGCCACTTTGGGGGATGAAGCCTTTCAATGCAGCTCTGATGCTGCAGAGCAGAGCTCGGGGAGGAATTTACGTCACTTGGCTGTGCTGGGGACACCCTTGGCACCCATCCCTGGCTGTGGGGAGAGGAGGACACAACGACACCATCCTGCCTGGCTGGTTGCTGAGCTGCTGGTCCTCACTGACCCTCTGTGCTTTGGCTTGCAGGCCCTGTGGGGATGGCAGCAGCAGCTGCTGTGGCCACGGGCAAGAAACGGAAGCGGCCGCACGTTTTTGAGTCCAACCCGTCCATTCGGAAGAGGCAGCAGACGCGTTTGCTCAGGTGAGGACTCTCCTGCCCTCCAGCACCTCCGTGGCCTCCACCCACCTCTGCTGCCCTGTGTGCTCACACCAAGTGTTGTCCAGAAGTTGCCCAGCTCAGGGAATTTTTTTTTTTTTTAGGAGTATCAGGAACACGAGAGTTGTGGTTTAGTTTGCGTTAAAATGTTAAATTGCATCTCTAACTCCTCTCTAAAGTGATTTTATGATCACCAGGACTGGCATTCTGGTGCATCCACTGTTCTGTTTTAACCCCAACTGGTCACCAGTGAGGTCTGTCACAGTAACATTGCAAGAGATCCGTGGTGGCTTCAGCAGAATTGGAAGCTCCATCCCTATCCCAGTTCTGCAGAGGATTTATCTACCTCGTGAAAAAAGTCTTTTCTGGGTGATCAAACAATTCTGGGCATAAATTCAGCGTGTGTACCTCCAAATTTCCTTTGCTAGTGGACAAGCTTCACGTTGAAGACTGACCCAGCCCTTAGAGCACAGTTTTAGGAAGAATAATCAAGAGGAGATGCCTGCTGGAGTTGAAATAAATTTTTTTTGGCTTTAGAAACTTGCTGTGGAGACACCAAAGCTCCACAGCCCTGCAGGGGCTGCATTCCAGGTGCTCTGAGGCTCTTTGCCCACCTGATGGCCTCCAAGGAGCACTGGAGCCAAAGGGACTGCGCAGGTTTCCAGCCTGGAGGGATCACCTGCAATTCCGTGTTCAGGAAACATTTGTAAATATTGGCTGCTGCTGTTTCTTAGGTGTTGGGACAAAGCAAATTCTGCTTTTTATGCTGTTTGGGATTTTTGTTGGGCAGGGTCAGTGTTAAATAATATTCCTTGGGAGTGAATTTCCCTTCCTTTTACAGCTCCATTCTGGTTTTCCCTCCTTCCCCCAACTCTGCTGACTCAGCCAGGTTTATTGCAGTGTTCCTGAAGAGCAAATTATTTTCTCCCTGGAAATATGAACAATATATTTTTAAAGAAACTGCTCTGTGAAGGACTTGTTTCTTCTCCCTTCACATGCAACTACTCCATTTCACTACCTGTAAGATAATGACAAAATGCATCTTTTTTTTTCCACTCTGATGAGTTGAACTTGATTCAGTTGTGCTTGATTTTTACACCCCTGGGAATCAAGTGGGAAGCTCAAACTCCTGGTTCTGGCATTTCTGTATAGCTGCTGGTGATTTTGGGCAGCAGCAGGTTCTGAAATGACCAGGACAGGGACTGAGCTGTCACCTCATGGAGTGCTCAGGTTTTCTGAGGACAACACTACTTCTCTCTTGCTTCAGGAGTTTCTGCCAACATTTCTGACTCTTGCACTGTTTAAAAGTGAATAAGAGGCAGAAAATGCACAATGGAACGTTTTCATCCCACAGAGAGATCATTCCAAAGGGAGTTGCTGGTGGGGCAGGTGTTTGGACACCTGGGTTTCCTGTGCTGAGCTGTTGCAATATTTCCAGTTCTTGCCTATCCTGTAGCTTGAATTCTGGTTTGAGCAGGAGTTTGGTGCTGGATTATTGCACTGCTATGATCTGGGTGTAAAATAACCTGTGTTTGCAGACCTCTTTTGATGAATCATTCAAGTGGTTCAACAAAACACAAGTTTTGTGTTGCTAAGACAGAGTGGATGTGCAGACTCTGGCTGTCCCTGCTCTGGTGATTTCCCTTTTTACATCAATGAAAAAAAAGGAGAGAAAGGAGAATAACTGACATTTGAGCTGCTGCCTGACTGCAGGGAACACAGCAGGCCTGCAGAGCAGAGGAATAATCTGAGTATGTGGCCAAGCTGAGCAGCTGGGGCTCTGTTTCTCACCTGGTTTGTGAATGGGCAGCATGAAGAAAGGGAGCTGACAAAGAGAGGGGTTGTGTTTCTGCAGAGCTCTCAGCTGATGCCCAGGTTTGTCCCTGTGTTTCAGGAAGCTGAGGGCCACCCTGGATGAGTACACCACCAGAGTGGGGCAGCAGGCCATCGTCCTGTGCATCTCACCCTCCAAACCCAACCCTGTCTTTAAAGTGTTCGGTGCTGCACCCTTGGAGAACGTGGTAGGTGTCCCTAAAAAAGCTGGGTAAGGACTTCCTCACCTCCTCTGCAGGTTTTGGACTGCTCAGTGCGGCTTTGGAGGCTTGGTAGGGATCTGAAGGTCGTGTTTAAAACCCTGAAACCAGAGTTTAGGTTTTATGGACGTGGTTGGAGTCAGTGATCTCAGAGGTCTTTTCCAACCTTAATGATTCTGTGATTCCATGACATGAGGGTGGCACCGAGGTCCTGTCTGCTCTGCAGGAATGGCTGCCTGGCACTTCTCTCATTTCCTGGATTAAAGACCAGAGGGAACAGGTAGTGATCACAGAATCCCTGAGGTTGGAAAAGCCCTCCAGGGTCACCAAGTCCAAGCTGTGCCCCATCCCCACCTTGTCCCCAGCCCAGAGCTCTGAGTGCCACGTCCAGGAATTCCTTGGACACCTCCAAACCTCCCTGGGCAGCCCCTTCCAAGGCCTGACCATCCTTTCCATGGAGAAATTCCTGCTGATGTCCAACCTGAGCCTCCCCTGGCCCAGCCTGAGGCCGTTCCCTCTGCTCCTGTCCCTGTTCCCCGGCTGCCCTTCCTGGCAGGGAGTTGTGCAGAGCCAGCAGGTCCCTCCTGAGCCTCCTTTTCTCCAGGATAAACTTCAAAAGATGACATATTTGAGCTCAGCAGAGCCTGCCCACGACAAATCCTGGTTCAGAACTTTTCCTTTCATCCCACAAAACACTTCCCTTGCCACTGTTACTTCAAGTTTCATCAGCAGCTCTCCCTTACAGCCAAACCTCCAGGGCCGGCGGGTGTTTCCTGCCAGCTGTGCCACTGTTTGCACCTTCTCCTCTGCAGCACCTTGGGGAAGGTGACTTGGCCCTTCATCCTGCTCCTCTCCTGGTGCTCCTCACCTTGTTTACCTGAGTGTCCAACTCCCCACAGGTCCGTAAGTACAAGAGCACCATCCTGGAGGACCTGGAGTCGGCGCTGGCCGAGCACGCTCCCGCCCCTCAGGAGGTCAACTCGGAGCTGCCCCCCCTCACCATCGATGGCATCCCTGTCTCTGTGGATAAAATGACCCAGGTGAGCAGCCACCCGTGGCAGAAGCAGGGCAAGAGAGGGAGATTGGGCATCCTGCAGTCCCAGGCTGTTGTTCTGTGTGTCTGCATCTCCAGGGGATGGATCTGGTCTGGTCTCTCCCACGGGACTGTGACAGCTCGGTTGGATGTGGAGCTTTGTTAGTGGTGCTTGTTTGCTCTGTGAAACAGTGGAAATGCTGCTGAGGCTTTCCCCTTGGAGCTGCTTTTGTCACCTCCCAGAAAGGGGGAACAGGGAAAATGTTTGTTCCATGCTCTCCTGTGATCTTCAGGCACCAAAATCAGGAAGGTCACTTGTGGGCACCTTTTTTGTGTCCTCTGGTTCATCCCCTCCTCTTTCTTGCTGTGGATTGGAGCAGAGGGAAGTTTGCAAAGGTTTAATCCCTGAGAGAGAGACTTCTGATGGACACAGGGAATGATCTGCCCTAGGCATGGGGGAGATTCCCTTTCTCTCCAGGTCCAGCCCTTTGCTGACCTCATTGCTGGGAGGAAGTGGAGGGGACACCCCAGGGAAACTTCATCTGTAGGGAAATCTCCTTCCCCAAGGATCCAGGACCTGAATTCAGGCCTGCAGGAGGCTCTGGATACACCCAATCTGATGCACCACAACAGATTTTAAATGCTGAAAAGCAATTTTTTTTTTTTCACAGGGAGTAGCAAGATGGAAAGGGCAATGTACAGAGAGGTGTTGGAGCAGGGCAGAGATGTGCAGATTTTCTGTGCTCTGCTCAAAACACCTTTTCCATTTCTTAGTGGAATCAGACAAACACTAATAATAAAATTTTGTAAAGAAGTTTACTGTGCCTTGGGTGGCACAGATCATTTTCCTAATCCTGCACAAATAAGGCACAACTTAGTCCTTGGATTTTGAAACTCTTGTGAAAGGGGGCACCTGCAGGAGCTGCTCACTGGCAGCTCCTGTTTTGTATCAGTGACAGTTTCCAATGGAAATGGGAGAGTAAAAAATGGATTTGTTTGACCATTAAAGTAAAATGAGAGACCACCTGGAGATCCCAGAGGGAGGAACAAACATCCATGTGGGATTTGCTCAGGCACAGGTGAAGCTGGAGGTGCCCAGCCCCACAGGGACTCCAGGAAGGAACAAGGACAAGGAGCTGAACTAAACACAACTAAAAATGTCAATAAAAGGATCCCAGCTTGCTGGGCTGTTAACATTTCATGTGCCATCAAAACTGCAGCAGAAGTGACCAACTCTCCCTTCAGAGAAGCTTCCAGCTGGGTTTATAATTCACATTGTTTATTTTTGTTTTATGCCAGAGTTGGAAATTAAGAGCTTTAACATCAAAGGTCGCTGAAGTGTCTTCAGGTTCTCTTTTATGGATAAAACACTTAATTCTTTCCATGGTACGCTGACAGATTGGAGATTTTCTTTCTTCCAAGCAGGACAGGTCCTCAGGAAACTTCACCCAAGGATTTGGCCAAGCCAGGTTGCCCCTGGGGTCTGCTGGCTCTGCTTTTCCACGTGTGGAGCAGCTCTCCAACCCCAGGCATGGCTTTTTTTCCCCCTATTCCCAGGCTTTTTGTGGCTCTGTTAAATGAGGAACAGATTTTTCTCCTCTGTGTCCTGCAGGGCCTTTGCTCAGCCAGCCCAAAGTGCTGATGTAGAACCTCTTATTTCAAATCCTCTCATGCTGCTTTGTGGTAAAACAAGGATCTTTTGAGAAGTGGCTGTGTTTCAGCACAGTGTGAAAACTCAAAAGAGCTTTTTTGGAAAGGTTTCACCTGAGCTCTGGACAGAGGTACCACCATTTATTGTGGCAATCTTGGTTCCCAGAGCTGCCAGGAGAATTATTTGTATGTAATAACAAGAAATGAGCTTTTAAGCTGCACAAAAACCTGTGGAAAGCTGAAATAAAAATAAATATAAACATGGTGGCAGGGACTGGAAAAATGAGGCCTGTGCTTTCAGAGGTGAAAATAACTTTCCTTTTAATTGCTCTGCCTCCCCAGTGGTCTTGAGGGAAATAAAGCCTTTACTTGCCTGGGCAAAGATGTTTCTACAGCCTTGGGAATGCAGAGTGTCACCCACCTGGGCTGGGCAGCAAAACCCACGTTGCAGTGGAACTTTCACCCCACAGCCCTCACAGAGGGGCTTTCTGCACTTTGGGCTTTGATGGCAGCTGAGTTTGTCCCTAAATTTGTTCTGCTGCCCCTAACTTTGGTCGTTGATGTGATGAGGAGTAAAATTGGATAATCTGCTGCTCCCTCCTGGTCCCTGGCAGAGGTGTGGGGTGGGGACAGCTGCATTCCCTCTCTCCCAGTGGTCCTTGGCACGTGGCAGAGGGAGAATCCTGGTTGGAACTGGGGCTCCCAGGCAGCTGAGCTGTAGCCTGGATGGTTTTTCCAGCAGTGGGAGGTGCAGCAAGGATGGATTCAGGGATGAGTGGCCACTTCCAGCTCTTGTGCAGTCGCTGTTTTTCCCTCTTCCACTTCCAGCTGCAGCCAGGGTCCTGCATGGGCTCGACTTTGCTGAGGCTGAGCTGTGGGCGTGGAGAGAAAATTCCCAACCACGGGTTTTGCTCTGTTCTAAAAACCACTTTCCTTGTTGTTTGCAGCACTGGAGAGCAGTGGGAATACAGCTGGCTGTGCTGTGGGCTGTTGCAAATGCTGGGATTGGGATTAGCTCAGTGCCATTTACACTTAAACATAAAATTAAAACTGAAAACACTCAGCCTGTGTGAAAGGGTGGCAAAGAAACATTTCTCACAGCTTCTCCCAAGCCCTCCTGGGCATCAGCAAAATACATTGTTCTATAGCAGCAAAACCTGTCATCATTACGTTTAACTGGTTTAAACATTTTTTAGTTTTGGCTGAAGAGAGAAAAATTGATTTTGAAGAGGTTGTGTGATCAGATAGGTGAGTGTTCAGAAACATTTATTCTCTGTCCTTTCTGTGCAATAGAAAACACATGGAGAATATTTTAGAATTCCTAAAATCCTGTGTCTACCTCCAATTTTTAGCACCTTTCCCATTTCACTACATCACTGGAGTCTTTCATAAATTTATTAGAAGAAATTGAGTTATCTGAGCCCTTTCCAAGCTGTCAGCGGTATGAACTGGCACGTGCTGCTGCGTTTTGTCAGGAGATGTTTGATTTTTTTTGGGTGGTTCCTGGATGGCATCAGCAGAACTGTGGCTCCTGCAGGTGAATGGTCCCAGCCTGAGGGATGTGGGGGCTTTGTGTTAGGGACATAACCTGTGTCAGAGCCTCGTTAGGGCACTAATTAGCCAAGTCCTCTCTCCTGACAGTGCTGCTGATTGTCTCCCCCGTGGATTAAAGACAAACCCTCCTTAACAAGTACCTTGAGTAGCTTGAGCCCTGAACTCCCATGGACCAGTAATTAATCCAACTGGAAACAAGGAGCACGTTGCTGGTGGCAGTTCAGGGAAGGAGCCTTTAACTGTTTTTGTACCAGGCAACTCAAAAAAAAAAATGCAGTTGCCAGCTTTGTTTGAATAAATGGGGCTTCATCCAGGGAACCTGGAGCATTTTAGGGTGAGTGGTGGCCCTGCAGTGGAAGGTGGGTCACGGACAGGCTTGGCCTGGGCTGGGCAGAAGGTGCTTTAGTGCATTTTCCATGTGTGATGGGGAAAAGGCAGCTCAAAATGAGTTCATGCACAGCTTGGAGCCAATGGGTGCAACATCCAGGCTGCTTCCAGGGAAGGGAATGGAGCTGGAGAAGAATCTGGAGGATTTCTGAGGGAGCTGGGAAAGGGGCTCAGGCTGGAGCAGAGGAGGCTCAGGGGGCCCTGCTGGCTCTGCACAGCTCCTGCCAGGAGGGACAGCCAGGGGGGATTTGGGATTTTCTCCCAGGGAACAGGGACAGGAGGAGAGGGAACGGCCTCAGCCTGGGCCAGGGGAGGCTCAGGTTGGATTTTGGGGGAATTCCTTCCCCAAAAGGGCAGTCCAGGACTGGCACAGGGCGGATTCCCCACCCCTGGAGGGATCTCAAAGCCCTGTGGATGTGGGACTTGGGGACAGGGGCAGGGGTGGCCTTGGCAGTGCTGGGGAGCTTAGAGGTCTTTTCCAACCAAAATGACTTTGTGATTCTATGAAATAATTTACTCTAAAAGCTCTGAAGGGCTGCAGGGAGCTGTTCCTAAATGCAGTTTTGAAGCTCTAAGTGAATGGGATTTCCTCTGATATAAGGTGACCTCTCTTTCTCTTCCTGTTCTGCTCTGCTCTCCTTGTCCTGATGCTCCAAGGAGTCCCTGGTGCAAACCCCAATTTTGTCATAAAACCCTGTGTGAGTTTTGTATTTATTTTGGCAGCATAGGGGTGGAGAAGTTTGAGATTGTGGTTTCCACATTTGAGCAATCACTGGATCTCCATCCTCTTTGCAGCATCTCTGTAAAAGATCAGCAGTTCATGCCCGAGTTCCTGCCACTGTAGGGACGTCAGGTGTGAGGTTTTTAATGAGTTATTCTGATTTATTTGTATATTTTTTCCATTTCAGGTTGGCATCTTGTCTTCACGGCAAGGTTTGAACCACGAAGTGTGTTAATACAATGTGTGGTTGTGCCTTGGTGTTGCAATTGGCTGATTTAATTTTGTTTCTGCTCTCCCACTGAGCTGAATCCTGGGAGAAGATGGTCAAGCATTGTCCATCTTCCTTGGGCATCCAGGCCTCTTCCAGTTGATGGCTCCAACAGGGTGGAAATAAAATGCAATAATTTTATACAGCGCACCTCCAAACCACCACAGATACGAATTCCTAAACGCCTCCCAACCCTCTCCTTGTTGCAGGCACAGTTGAGAGCCTTCATCCCTGAGATGCTGAAGTATTCCACAGGTCGTGGGAAGCCAGGCTGGGGCAAGGAGAGCTGCAAGCCCATCTGGTGGCCCGAGGACATTCCCTGGGCCAACGTCCGCAGCGACGTCCGCACCGAGGAGCAGAAGCAGAGGGTGGGTGTCTCCCTGTCTGTCTGCCTCCAAGTGGAGCACAGGGGTCTGCAGACAGGTTTTTGGGAGTGTTTTTTCCCTGGAGTGATGAGAAAGAGTCTGTATGCTGGCCTCCTGAAGGAGGGAAGGGATGCTGTGCCATCCTGAGCAGCAGGGACTTTGGTGCTTAAAGGAAAGAGTCGTGGATGTGCAGTGGGGCCAGGAAAAATGGAGAGAACTGGGTAAAAAGGTCTTGGGTCAAGGTTCTATCAACCTGTCACAAAGATAATCAAAGAAAGCCGCTGTGGTGTGGAAGCAGCAGGGCTTGTGCAGGCTGCTTTAGGACCGGTTGGGTGGGGAGGCTGGAAATGCTGCCGTGCTTTGCCAAACCACCATCGTTTTTCTACTTGGAATCACAGGATGGTTTGGGTTGGAAAGGCCCTTTTAAAGGTCATCTCATCCAACCCCCTGCAGTGAGCAGGGACATCTTCACTGGTTCAGGGTGATTTCCTTGGGGAAAGGAGGGGATGAGGAGAGGGAAATGAAATATTGCGGCCGTTTGTTCGCGAATTGTTGCGAAGCACCCCATAAAGCCCAGTAAAGACAAACCTGCCAATCCCAGCCCTGTGCTGCTCCAGGGAACTTCCCCACTGACTCTTCCCTTCCTCTGGAAGGTGTCCTGGACCCAGGCCCTGCGGACCATCGTGAAGAACTGCTACAAGCAGCACGGGCGTGAGGACCTGCTCTACGCCTTCGAGGACCAGCAGACCCCGCAGACCACGACCACGCACAGCATCGCCCACCTGGTGCCCTCCCAGACCGTGGTACAAACCTTCAGCAACCCTGATGGCACCGTGTCCCTCATCCAGGTGAGTGGAGCCCCCTCAGCTCTTCCGTTTCCAGCCCAGTTTGCCTCAGGGAGGTGGTTGAAGGAAGCTCCTTTCGGGAGCGAAACTTGTCCTTCAGGAATTTTGTCTTTATCAGGTTTTGTTAAGGCAACACTCCCACACAAAGAAGCAGCTTTGTCCTCCCTCTTCTCC
Source organism: Climacteris rufus (assembly GCA_013398175.1). Lineage (NCBI taxonomy): Eukaryota > Metazoa > Chordata > Aves > Passeriformes > Climacteridae > Climacteris > Climacteris rufus. The sequence goes on along the minus strand of VZRZ01008348.1, from coordinate 43,427 downwards.
ACTCCTTGTCTCCTGTCTCATTCCAACAAGGATTTCTGCAGTGTGGTCTGATCTGACTTTAATGAACCCACTCAGAAACAAATCCGGTTCATGGTGTCACCACACCATGCCTGTGGTGGCAGTGGGAGGAGAGAAGTGGTGGAACTGCCTTGTTTTAATGGCATGAAACGTAGTTTAATCAACAGATCAGGTATTTCTGTGCCCCTGGTCTTCATCTTACACCTGAAGTGTAATATATTTATTGTAAACACCAAATACATATTTATCCTCATGATGCCCCATGGAATTCCTCTTACGCTGTTTTTGGCTCAGTGCTGCTCCTGTTTTCCCTGTGTGGGAAGGCAAATTCTGGCAGCTCAGGATGTCAAAAAATTGAAGTTCTCTCTTGAAACTTCCCACAAACTCTTCGTGGGAGTGGGATTTGAATTTCAGATTCCCCTGTGCCTCCAAACCACTGCTGGTGGTTCCTAACCAGGCCCAGCACTTTGTCCCTCTTGAGCATCATGTTTTTAGTGAAGTCTCAAACATCATTTTCCTCAGACACAATGAAGAGAAAAACTGGGTGTATGAGTTTGGTTTGGATTTAGGTTGGGTTTTTTTTTTCCAAATGAAGCTTTTCAGTGGTTTGTTACACTTTTCTGTTCCCCCACCAAGGCCCAGCAGATTTGCCAGGCTGGTTCTCTTTGCTCACCTGCCCATACATTTTCCCTTTGACTGTTGTCCTTGTTGGACACCTGAGATCCCATTGACTTCCTGGCATTTATAGTTTAATTCTCCTTAGGGACAAAGCTGCCCATCTCCCTGCCTTTGCCCTTTCCCAGCTGTTGCATGGAGAAAAGGGAATTTCCAAAGGGATGTTGAGGATGAGCTCCTGTTTGCCAGGTGCCTGGGGATGAGACTCAGAGAATGGAAAGCAAGGAGGGCGTGCAGGGAATTCTGAGCCAGGATTACTCAGTGGGTTTTGAGCGATTCCCACCTCATGGGAGAAGCAAGATGATTCCACCATTCTCACACTTGGGAATGGCAGCAGTGTCCCACTGCTCTTCCTGAGGCTGGGAGAAGGGTGAGGCCTTCATGGACACAGGGACAGCACAAGGGCTGTGCAAAACTTGCTTGCAGTCAGGAAACTGCCATGGAACAGCATGGCTGCAGCTTGGCATTTCCTCCCCCAGCCCTCGGAGACAGCTCTGTGTTTGCTGTCAGTTCCAGAATTACAGTAAGTCACAGAATCATGGAACATGGAGGGCTTGGAATGGACTTTAAAGGCTTCTCATTCCAACCTCCTGGAGGTTCCCCTCATGGGCAGGGACACCTTCCACTGTCCCAGGGTGCTCCAAGCCCCATCCAACCTGGCTTTGGATGCTTCCAGGGATGGGACATCCCCACACAACCAATTCCAGTGCCCACCCTCGCTGTAAAATCCTTTCTTCTTTGCTTTTTCATCTGAGCCCCTTTGCCTGAGAGATGTGGCCATTTCCCTGCAGTAACAGATGCTTTTGTTTTGTTGTCTTCCCCAGGTTGGCACGGGTGCCACGGTGGCCACGCTGGCCGACGCCTCCGAGCTGCCCACCACGGTCACCGTGGCACAAGTCAATTATTCTGCAGTGGCTGATGGAGAGGTGAGCATCTGCCTCAGCTTCGTGGGGCACCAAGCACCACTGGCCTGTTCTGAGCTGCCATCAACATTTGGGGGGTCACAGGAAACACCCAGCCTGCAGAGGGAAGGGGTGACATAGAACATGAAGCTGGAATTTTATACAGAAAGTGCTGAGCTGTTGTTGTTTCAACTCAGGACTCTGCAAACACAATTGCAGTGGAAGTGAATGTTATACTTTTTTTTTTTAATACCTCCTAGAGATTATTTATTTTGTGGTTTGTTTGGCATTTCCATGCCTTAATCTGAATGCTCAAACTTGCCGACCTTTATTTTTCCACTTTTTAAAAATCAAATAATACCTAAAAAATAATATAATTTTTTTCTGGGAGCTTAAGAAACATTCCCTTAAAATTATGAAGTTTTTTTTTTTACCCTCTTGGCTTCAAAGCCCACCTTTTAATGAGGCTGCAGGTTCCTTTTTGTCCCTTTTCTGCCCAGTGTGCTCTGCCTGGGCTGTCAGGGCGAGAGGTGGCAGCACAGAACAGCTTTGCTGGACACCAGGCCCTGTTTCCATCTCAGACCGGCAGTGGAACAGCCTGAAGTGACCTTGAAGTACTTTGCAGCTGCTTTGAGGCTTTTCAGGAAGCAGTTTTGTCTCTTGAGAGCTGAAAGAAATCTTGTAAAGGCACAAATAAGGCTGGCTGGCTGGGGCTCGTCCATCCAAGGCCGGGTTGGAGCAACCTGGTGCAGTGGAAGGTGTCCCTGCCCATGGAATTGGATGGGATTTAAGGTCCTTTTCCAACCTTCCAGCTGCAGTGTCAGCACCACAACCTTTGTGGAGAAAGGCCTGGACAGTCCCAGCTTCTTTTCCTTCTTTCCTTGCTCCATCCCTGTTCTGGAACAGCTTGGGCACCTTTGTGTGGCACCCAAATTTCCCTTCCCACCCACAGTTTCAGTGAGGACACCACAGGTTCTCCCTCCCTCTCCATCCTGTGTTGGGATTAACCTTTATCTTGCCCAAAGGCAGCAAAATTTCACCTTGAGCCAGCTCTGCTTTTAAGGACTTTTTAACTTTCTCCATCTCAACAAATTGAAATATTTTTTTCCATCACCTTCTGCAGCATTTTAATTTCTGTATCTCAGAAGTTGGTGAGTGGCCTGAAATGTTGATGGGGAGGAGAACAGGGATGGGAGGTGGAGGAAAATCTTCATCTTGCACAGCAGCCGGTAGGATTTGTTGGCAGATCCTCCACTTTTTTGGTCCAAAGTGTGTTTCTAGTTCTCATCCTGGTGGATTTTTTGGCTATAAACTCATTATCTCATGAGCTAGGAAGTTCCAAATGAAAATACGTGGGAAAATGAGCAACTGGATGAACTTTAGGTGATATGAAAATTATCTATGGGAATGTCTGGAGTTAGGGAATTTTAAATACCTGGGATACATGAACACTTGCAGCCACCATCATCTTTTTCAAGCATATTGCTGCAGCCCAGAGACATTCCAGTGAGCTCAGTCCCATCCAAGTTCACAGGTGCTGACCAAATAAATCCTGGATTTATCCTGGGAACGTGGACCATTGCCCAAAATGTCAGTGGATGGGTGCAAACAGAAACAGTGAGGAGAACACAGCCCATTTCCCTGAGGGATGTGATCCATGCTGGGGTTCCTGCACTGCAGAAACACAAAATCCCACAACAGTTGGGGTTGGAAGGGACCTTTGGAGATCATCCAGCCCTAGGCAGGGTCACCCAGAGTTGGTGACACAGGGGCACATCCAGGTGGGTTTGGGATGTCTCCTGACAGGGAGACTCCACACCCTCCCTGGGCAGCACTTCCAGTGCTCTGCCACCCTCCCTGGAAAGAAGCCTTTCCTCCTGTGGAGGTGGAACTTGTAGTATTTTAGTTTAAGGCCATTAACCACAGCTAATTAATGAACTTCCCGGGCTGGCAGGCAGCGATCCAAGTACAGCAACAACACCACCGCCCTGTTTCGTTGTGGATTTGGCTGGACAAGAGGGATTTCTGGGTTCTGGAGGACCTTTGTGGATCTTTATGGAATATCAGCCTCGTGGCTGAGGAGGATAGGAATATTCTTAGGTGTCCAGGAATATTCTCAGGTGGATCCCAAACCTTTTCCCTTTCGGAGCCGGACGCGTGGGGAGCTCTGCGAAAACCTCTTGAAAATCACCCATCCCTTTCTTTTTGGGAACCAACCACGCCTTCCTGGGCTGGTGTCTGATGCTGTGGCCTTTCCCTGTGTTCTCCCTGGCAGGTGGAGCAGAACTGGGCGACGCTACAGGGCGGGGAGATGACCATCCAGACGACGCAGGCGTCGGAGGCCACGCAGGCGGTGGCTTCCTTAGCGGAGGCGGCGGTGGCGGCGTCGCAGGAGATGCAGCAGGGAGCAACTGTTACCATGGCACTCAACAGGTACTGGCACAGGGGAGAGCCTGGAGAACCCGTGCCTGCCATCTCCTGCCTGCTTTTCTTTCGAAATCTGCAGAGTCTGTGCAGTCCCTAAGAGAGGCCTTTCCTCGGCGAATTGCTGTGTGTGCAGGACAGGTCGTGATTCCTCCTCTGTTCAGAGCCAGAATCTCCTCCACAGGCCGCTGTTTTTGGGGATTTTTTCCTCACTGTCTTTCTGAAGTAGAAGCTGAAGGAGCTGCAGAGGTGGAAGGAGCTCTGTTAGGTTTTTGGTTGCACTCAGGTTACCAGGATCTGAGGTGTAGCACTACAGGTCCGTGCAGCAGGACACAACGTCTTTGCTCGGCTCTACTGAGTTGCTTAAACTTTTCCTGCTGTTCCTAAAACCTGGAAATGGCTGTGGCACTCCCTGTGTGGGACCACAGGAAATCACAGCACAGCAGTGAAGGAGGTTTCCCACTGCTGAGGTGTGGAAAAGTATTTTCCTCACCCAAACCAGGATCCTGGCCTGGTGGCTTTTTGCTGAGCAGCCATGGGTTAGGACAAGGCCCAGGACCCCAGTGCTGAGGTGTGGACAAGTATTTTCCTCACCCAAACCAGGATCCTGGCCTGGAGGCTTTTTGCTGAGCAGCCCTGGGTCAGGACAAAGCACCAGACCACACTGCAGGTGCTTGGAGTAAAGCTCCAAGACATTGTTCCATACAGAAATTGCTGATGGAATCACTTTGATCCCAGCTTGCTTCCAAATCTCTGTTGGGATTGAATCCCAAACACTCCTAGAACTGTTTCTTCACTTTGTGGTCCAGGTTCAGGTCCTTCAGATATTTCTGCTACATGAGATTGGTAAAAAAGCTTTTTTTTTACTGTAGAAGGGTCTTTTCAGGACACTGTAAGAAGAACAGCTAAAGCAACTTGGCCTGGAGTTACAGGAAAAGTTCCCCCTCCAGAAATCCAACTTGCAGGATTTTACCCTGCACTTTTCCAAGCAGTAGATTTCTCTACATGGTTTTATTTTTTTTTTAAAGTGGGAAGGCTGGGCATGGGGTAACACCAGGAACCTGCTGATCCCAGGTTTGTTGAGCTTCCCTTGGCCTTCCTGCAGGGAAAATGCCTTCCCAGAGCTCCAGGCTCAGGACAAGGATGTGCCAGGTGGGGTAGGGAAGCCAGAAAAGAAAATATTCTGGTTCTCTGAGAGTGTTTAAAAGCTCCTCTGAGAGTGTTTAAAAGCTCCATCCTCTGAGTTTAGAACTGAAAATCCACCTNGAGTGTTTAAAAGCTCCTCTGAGACACAGAGGGGCTGTTTAGAACTGAAAATCCACCCTGAGTGGGTACAGTAGGAAAGTGTGTGGCATCTAAGCAGGAAATGAGGAAAGAGAAGGAAAATATGGGAAAATACTTGGAAAATATCTGGCCAGAGGAAGAGCATCCATGGGGAAGCTAAAGCAAATATCTGCTTTTTTTTTAGCTCATTAAGGTAAGAATTGATAGGAAATTTGGCTTCAGGAATATATTACAATTGCTGAGGAGATATTGCCAAAAGAAGTTGAATATTAGGAATTATAGGGAAAGGGATAAAGGACAAGCCAGGATTAGGCCTCTGGACTAACTCAAGGTGTGTTTATCAGCACTTAAATAGCAGAAGTCTGGAAAGGAAAAGAGTGATCCAAACCCAGGAATAATCCATGCCACAGTGGGCTGTGGCTCTTCAGTTTGGGAAAGGGATTACTGGAAGTGTGTGAAGTCATGAGGAAAACCAAAAAAAAAGAAGTTATTTTCTGTTCCTCAGACAATATCAGACTGAAGGGCTGCCCAGCCTGGAGTTTCTGGAGTACCATAATGCAATTTTTTCTTCTAATTAAATGTGGAACTCTTTGCTCCAGGATGCTGGGGAAGCAAAAAGCGTAGATGGGTTTCAAAGGGGGTTAAACAAATCAGAGGTGATGGTCCAGATGCAGTCTCTGGGAAGCTGGGAGAGTGTAGGAAGGGAAGGATGGTGCACACCCCTCCCTAAATATCTGTTCTCACAGCAGGGCTGCTGCACAAGAAGGTCTTCTAGTCTGGCCTCATTTGTGTGAAGAAATTGAACAACACTGTGCTGAAAATAATGCTTGATTAAAGAATTATTAAATCTCTTTGCTGGGGGGGCAGATGAAGCCAGAGCTGGTGATCCTGGTCATGGCAAGCTCTGGCTCTGCCTCAGTGCAAGGTGAACTGGCAGGACCAGGGATGGAGGGAGAGCTCTGAAATCTGCAGGGCCCTAAAATGTGCCAGGACCAAAAGTTTGGTACCTTGGATGCAGAGGCAGGATGGAGCCATGAGGAATAACTGCTTGGATTGCCCCAAAGTTTTAGCCAAGTCCTAAGTGAAAGGATGCAGCAGTGAGAACACAGGGATGGGAGTTCCTAAATGTTCCAAGAGATCTGCAAGCTGAAAAAACCCAGTGTGGGAGCAGCTTCTTCCCATCCATTCCTCCTCCAGTGTAGATGTTCTGCTCTGGATGACTTCATCCAGTGAAGTGTGGATCCCTCTGCTCTGGATGACTTCATCCAGTGAAGTGTGGATCCCTCTGCTCTGGATGACTTCATCCAGTGAAGTGTGGATCCCTCTGCTCTGGATTTGCTCTCTTGGCCTACACTGCCTGGCAAAACTGGAAATATCCATTCCTTTGGTGTTCCTAATGCTTCCTTCCCCTCTCCATGCCCTCAGTGAAGCTGCTGCCCACGCTGTAGCCACGCTGGCTGAGGCCACCCTGCAAGGAGGAGGCCAAATTGTCCTGTCTGGGGAAACTGCAGCGGCGGTGGGAGCGCTCACCGGGGTCCAGGATGCCAATGGTAAGGCCTCTGCAGAGTTTTTCCTTTGCCTTTTTGATCCAGCCTCTTAAAAAGAGCATTTTCCTCTCTTTTGGTGGAAATGTCGTGGTTTTGGTACTAAAAGTCCCTCACTTAAGGGCTCACTAAGCAGTTGTGAGTTAATCTCAGGATGGACCCCTTGTTTTCTTCCGTGGTGCTGGTGGCTCTGCTCTTCCTCTGCTCTGCCAGCTGGCTCTTTATCCTTGGTTTTTTTGAGAGAACTGTTCTGAACTATTTGGGAGAACTGTTTGTTCTGTTCTGAGTACCTGTACAGTGCCCAGCACAGGGAGGGCCAGCCTTGAGCAATTAACACAATTAATTGGTGCCATAATAAACTCATCTCCAAAACTCTTTGCTGGGAGAGTATGACCGACATTTTATTACTCATTTCCTGCCCTTCTCAAGGCTTTTATTCTGTGCTTGGTGGCTGCTCTTGAGTCAGCCTTGGGTCCTTTTCCTCCTGCTTTATTTTCCATCTTCCCACCACAGCCAATCCTTTGGTTCCAGGGATTCTCTGCAGCATTTCTTACCTGTGATGTCTCTTCTGCCATGTCTGGTGACTTTTGCAGCAATTCAAACTAGACATAAAGCTGTAAATCCACAGAAATTGGTTCAAGGGATGAATGGAATGAGCAAATGTGACACCTTGGGGCTCATCCACTGCCTACAGTTGCTCTGTGCTTCTGCCTGACCCTGGAGGTGTTCAAGGAATACCTGGACATGGCACTTAATGCCTTGGTGTTGGGTCACAGGTTGGACTCAGTGATCCCAGGGCTTGTTTCCCACCTGATTCTGTGATATTTTCCAAGTTCAGACTGGTTATTATGGCATTATCCAAGGAACTCACTGGTTATTTGGATTAAATGGAAGGAATGTGTCAAAATAAGCACGAAAAGGACAAAAAGTGTGAAGTTTTCAAGAACCATCACCTCGAGGGTGGGGCTATTTGGACAGGAATTGTCAAAGGGGGGCCAAGCACGTGTGGTTGGGTGGCAGGGCAGTGACTTCCAGCCTTGTCACTTTGCCTGTAAAGCAGAAACCTGGTGAGGTGAGACCTCGAGCTTGACTTCCATGGAAATCCTCATCCAGCCAGGAATGTGCTCCTTTGCAAACATCGATGTTGAGTCTGCAGAGAAAAGGGTGCAGTGGAGGGAAGAGGAATTTTACTCAGAGCTGGTTTGCTTCCCTTGCTGTGGAGTCAGCCAGCCTGAAGAGGGAGCAGAAATGAAGTGAGATCCCTGCCCTCGGAGCTGGGGATGCCTCTGGCACCGAGGGAAGAGCAGGATTGTGTTTATTCTGCCGTCAGCCTGGCGTGAGGGCGATAAGTGCTGTGTGTTTATCAAAGGCAGGATCTGACCCTGGATGCTCAAAACCAGCAACTAATCAGATTTGGAAAAGCAGATCTGCACCCCTGGCTCCTTTTGCTCTGCTTCCAAAATGCTTTCACAGTCTGGATTCCTCTGGATGCTTCCCCTAAAAACTCTGCATTCTCCACACCCTTCCTGAGTCACCCCACCTCACTCTCCCGGCATTCATATCATTTTAATGCAAGCTGGGCTATTTTTTTTTTCCCTTTTCTTTTCTTTTTTTTTCCCTAGCAGCCGAGTTGGAAATCAGATGGGATTTAGAGTGCATTAAGGGGAGAGACTGCAGCATTTTCCTGTGAGCACAACCTCGCCCACAGCCCCTCGCCCGCTCTCCGCTCTCCTTCGATTTGCTCTAATCTCCAGTGGTATTAAGGGGAAGGGCTTTGGAGTCCTTGGAAGCTCCATGCTGTTCCTTTCCTTACGTAACCAGCTAATATATCTCCCTCAGGGATGCAGGAGCTGTTGGTATCCATTGCTGCTGTCTCTGTCTGGGGATGGAGAGCAGATGGATTTTCGGCGCTGGCGCTGGCGGGAGGATTTATCCACCTTCTCCCTACCCAGGGTGGGAGTGGGAGCATCCTCCTGGACACCATTTGGTTGATGCAGCAGGAACAAACCACTCTTGTGCCCTTCTGTCCAGAGGAGGTGGAATTGGCAGTGATTTGGGGCAGGAAGGAGAGGGGAAAAAAAACGACTGCCAGAGCCATAATGGTCCTAACCAGCGAATTCCCCCCACTCACTGTTGCTTGCAACATCTTAATTTGCTGCTGTTCCCAAGAAATGCTTCTCTCTGGGAATGTTCTTACCCTTCTGCAGGACTTCTCTGAGGAAAAATCTTATCTGGAAGGGTAGGATAGAAATGTATCCCCATCTTATTAACAGGGAAAAGGGCAGCAGCTTGACACCTCCCCATCCCTGGAAGTGTCCAAGGCCAGGCTGGATGAGTTTGGAGCAGCCTGAGGTAGTGGAAGGTGTCCCTGCTCGTGGCAGGGGTGTGGAATGGGATGATCTTTAAGGTCACTTCCAATCCAAACCATTCCATGATTTCTATGAAAATTTCTTGAGGTTAGGCAAGGTGTTTCATTCCTGATTTTAGCCATTAAGTGTAATTACTCTCTTTTATGGTTCTTTTGTTTCTATCTCAGTATGGCACTTTCCCCATCCATTCTCTGGAATTATTATCTAAATATTAATAATACAAGACAACCAAAATGGCTCCAAAGTGGAGACTTTTGCATGTTCCTGGATATGTTGGAATCTGGGGCTGGATATCTTGCAGGGAGCCCAGGACCATGGCTGAACTGCAGAAGAGCTGTGGATAATCTTGTGATCTGTTACATTTCCAGCTGAAGGAAACAGGATCTCCTGCTCCCATGCAATGTGTCAAACCAACTAAGTGCATTATGGTTTTCCTGCTGCTCCAGAGCATCTGCTCAGAGCTGGGATGCAGGAAGCGGTGACCCCACGGGTGGAGGCTCAGATGGTTTTGTTTTTAAGTGGTTGGCATTAAACAAAGGAATCTGGAGAGCAAGTGGAGGGGATTGTGGCAGCACCAACCCCTGAAGCTGGGAAATGCTCTGGTGAGAGGCACCTCTGCTCTCTGGAGCTGCTTTTGGAGTGAGAGAAACTCGGTGAGGGTCGGAGGGAGCGGTGCTGCTGCTGGAGCATCCTCACCCTGCAGCCTTTTGTTTGCCATTGATCCATCAGGGGCCTTGAGAGCTGCCAGGGCCACGAGCTTCCTGGCTGCATCCTGAAATATTGATGAAGCTGCTGCCGGAGCCCTGCCTGCCCTGGGCTGCTGGGGAGGGCACAGCAGCTCCCTGGGAGGGAGGCTTTCGTGGCCTTGGTGTCCTCAGCAAGCCAGGGCTGCTTTGGAAGGTGAGAGCAGTGGGACATTCCAAGCTCCAGCTGGCATTCAAACCAGGGCATGGAATGAGTTGGGAAGGAAGTGGCAGTGGAGGATGTGGGATCGAGCCGTGACCGGGGAATTAATTTCACGGAGCTTGGCACAGCCAGAGATGCAGTGGATCCTGCTTGTCCCCCCTGAGCTGCCCTTTTCATGCCCTCAGAGCACATTTTCCTGATGGATCTCCTCCCTGTGCTGCTGGGAGCAGGGATGTACCTGCAGGAGGTGTGGCAGCACAAAGGTGGACCCTGAGAGGAGCCTACACCAAGCCCTGCCCTTCTCCATCCCCCAACCACCCAAAAAATCCAATCCCAACTCTCCATAGAACCAAAGGGGGCCCTGCTTGGGGCTGGGGGTGAGCCAGGGCTTGTGGTGGAAGCCTGGGGAGGGCATTAGGATCTGACATGGGCAGGGGGGGATTAGCAGGCTCCCTGCTTTCATAAGCACAGGGAACGAGGCGTCAGTGCCGGATCAAGGAGCCTCCAGCAGCATTTGGGGTGACAGGGAACCTTCCACATGGAAGAGCTGCTCCAGGGAAGAGGTTTAAATGCTGGAAAAACGTCATTTCTGGGTGAGGCTTCTCACACCAAGCCAGCGAGGTGCCAGGTGGGAGCCTGACCCCACCCTCGGCTGTGCAGATGGGAAATGGGGAATGCTCCTCCTGGCACCTCCAGGCCTGGAGTGTGGCTGCCAGGCCCATCCCATCTCTGAGGGCTGTTTGCTGCTGAAAACACAGCCAGGAGGGAAAGGCAGGAGTGGGGATCCTGTTCCCTGGGCTGTGGGTGTCTCCCAGAGAGGTGGGTGTGTGAGGAAAACCCAGGTTTGGGATGCCTGGCCTTGCTTTGGGATGCCTCGGGTTAGGGAAGTTCAGCGCTGAGCCAATGGGACCTGATGGCTTTTTCACAAGAGAAAAATAATTGTAAATTCTGGGGGGAGGCTTAGGGGCTGCAAATGCCAGTTTTCAAAAGCAGTATCTTATGTTTTTCCTGTTGGATCTCCTTTTTAGGGAAGATGGAGCCAAATGAGTCGCTAGCAGCTTTGGAAAGTGCAGATCAGCATGTTTGCCTCCAGGAGGACAGGAAGGAAAAAGTCAAGCTTTCTGTAGGGCCTCCCTGGTGGGAACAGAATATTTTAATGAAGGTTTACCCTGAAACAGGTATGATTTAATCCCAATCTGAAGGAAAGGTGAGGAAAATCATTTTTGCAGAGGTGTTTCAGATGAGAGCGTAGAAGAGAGCGGAAGAGAGAATTCCTGGGTTTGCTGAGCAGATCCAGGAACAGGGAGAGGTGTTTCCTAGAGGACAAATTGCTGTGCATAAATGAATAATTATCAGCAATGGAGCCATTGGACTCTGAGTGAAATAACTTGGCATAAGCCTCAGTTAAAAGGAGCTTAATCTGTGTCAAGTCTGGGTCTCTCCTCCCAGGGAACAAGTGACAGGAGCAGAGGAAACAGCCTCAAATTGCATCAGGGGAGGTTTAGGATATTAGGAAGAAATTCCTCACTGAAAGGGCTGCCAGGCATTGGAACAGGGCAGTGGTGGAGTCCCCATCCCTGGAGGGATTTCGAAGCCCTGTGGATGTGGCACGTGGGGACATGGCTCAGTGCTGGGGATGGCAGGACTCAAGCTGGGAGGTGTTTTCCAGCCCTGATGACTCCAGGATGCAAAGCACACTCCAATCCCTCCATGTGCCCTACAGAGAGGGGGTTCCTGACTGCATCCCTGTGCCCACACCCCTTCCCTGCCAGCCTCTGGCCGTCTGCTTTGTGTGGCCAAGACGCTGCCGAGATTGTGCGACCCCAACCCCAACACCTCCAACGCCAGCAGCCCACCAGACCCCCAAACATCCCCCAAACCCCACCCTGCTGCTGTTTGCAGCGATCCCTCGGAGCAGGGACTCTCCCTGCCTGCTCTGGCACCCCTTGCCTTGCCCTTTAAAGCCCTCCCAGCTCCCGTGGTGCTGCTGCTGCCCTGCCTGGCTCCGGGTGCTAATCCCGAGCTGTCCCTGTGACGCGGGGCTGTCACGGCTTTGCTCTGACATCCTGGCACTGCTGACCAGGCTGCTGCTGCTGCTGATTAGGATTTGTCTGCCCACCAACCAGGGCTAAATATAGTCCCTCTTGTACCACAGTTGCCTTGGGTCCCATTGCACTTGTGGGGTGGAGGCAGCTCTGCCTAACCCAGCATGGACTGGGCTGGGCTGGATCCCTTTGGGATGACCTTGACAAGTCCCTTGGTGGGAGCACAGGATGGTTATTTCTGGGCACAGTTTGGCTTTTGGGGTAGGGAAACCTCGTTTTATTCTCTTATTTAGCCTGGGGAAGAGAAGGCTCCAAGGAGACCTTGTAGCAACTTTCCAGCGTGTAAATGTGTCTTACGGGATTGAGACTTACAGGAATGGCTTCCCACTGCCAGAGGGCAGGTTAGATGGGATTTTGGGACAGAATTCCTGGCTGGGAGGGTGAGGAGGCCCTGGAATAGAATTCCCACAGAAGCTGTGGTTGCCCCTGAATCCCTGGAAGTGTCCAAGGCCAGGTTGGACAGGGCTTGGAGCACTGTGGGATAGTGGAAGGTGTCCCTGCCCATGGCAGGAGGTTGGAGTTGGATCTTTAAGATCCCTTGCCACCCAAGCCATTCTGTGATTCTTGGGGAAGAATATTTTTCTATGATGAGCACTCAGATGTTCCACAGGCCTCTCTCCTCTTTGCAAAGGCAGCGGTGCCAGAGCGGTACCAGGAACCTCCTGGGTGATTTTGTGGCCCTGTTCTGTATCCAGGTCTCACGTGAAGTCTCCAGGCTGCTCTTTGAGATCACAGAGGGAGGAGGCAGCATCCTGTGGAGGCACCAGGAGTGCCTCAGTTCCTGCTGTTGTCCCTAAAAGCCACCAGCTGTTCCCAGCACCCCAAAAAGGAACCACTTCCCTGGGGGAGGCAGCCACTGCCAAGGCCTTTGCTGTCTCATCCTTTCTACCGCTTCCCCCAGTCCTGTTGTTCTCAGGCAGCTTCCACCCAGTAAATGAGCTGTTCCCTGCCTGGCTTTACCTCCTGGCTTCTCCCTGACCTCACAGCATCTCCAGCACCTCCCTTGCCCTCCCCTTTTCCCCTCCCCTGGTGAGTTTTGACATCCATTCCTGTGATCAGGCACTTGAGCCTCCCAGGCTCTCCAGCTGTCACAGCCAGGCCTGGCCCGGTTTAAGCACAGGCCATTTACCTTCCACGTGTCCTGAATTAGGGGAAATGGACAGGAGGGCTGGGTCTGTTTAAAAATTAAAGCTGATTACAAGGCATTAACATTACATTTAAAGGAATAGACAGCAGCCCTCCTCTCCCAGCATAGTTGCAATATGTTCCCTTTTCTTCTGGTTTGGGAGAGGGAAGGGAGCAGCACTCCAGGCTGAGCAGGATTTCTTCTTTATCCACAAATTCTAAAAGGAAGAGAAGCTGCCTGTTGGCCGGTGCAAGAATTTAAAGCAGTTCTGGTCTGACTACCTCAAGCAGTTCCCATCTTTGCCATCCTAACTGAAGCTGAAATTCTTTGGGTTGATCCTGAATTTCCCCTTGGAAAATTCAGATGATCTGCACTGATCTGTTTGCTGAGTTGTTGTGTTGGGAAGTTTCATATTTGAGGGATCCCAGCTGTTTTACAACCATTTACGTGGCGACTCTTCATCACAAGCCAGTAATTAGTCAGTCTGGCTGGGAACACTCTGGATGAATGGGATGCTTGGCTAGGGATTTGTTGTGGGTTTAGGTGCAGTTTGAAGCCTTTCTGTTTGCTGAATTTGTGTGATATTTGTCCAGGCTTCTGCACCTTCATCTCACAGTAACCCAGGTGCCTTCAGAAGGAGCTGCTCTGTGCAGGGTGGGTGCTGCAGAGGCCTTTTGGCAGGGGAAGGGATGTATTTGTATTCCCTGGAGCTTGCTTCTCTCTGTCTTCAAGAAGTCAAAGCTCCAGGGAGAGCTCAGAGCTCCTCCAGGGCCTCAAGGGGCTCCAGGAGAGCTGGAGAGGGACTGGGGCCAAGGGCTGGAGGGACAGGACACAGGGAATGGCTTCCCAGTGCCAGAGGGGAGGTTAGATGGGATTTTGGGACAGAATTCCTGGCTGGGAGGGGGTGAGGCCCTGGCACAGATTGCCCAGGGAAGCTGTGGCTGCCCCTGGATCCCTGGAAGTGTCCAAGACCAGGTTGGACAGGGCTTGGAACAACCTGGGATAGTGGAAGATGTCCCTGCCCATGGCAGGGGTGGCACTGGATGAGCTTGAGAGGTCCCTTCAAACCCAAACCATTCCATGGCTCTGTGATGTCTTAGTGAGACTTTTCATTTGACTTTACCATCACCAACATTCACATTAAATTCCAGGTGGTTTTTTTCAGTTTATAGTGGCAAAATCCCCAACAACTTGGTTTTGAGAGCCAGGTCCTGGGCTTTGCTGGTCCCCTCTGGGTGTCTGGGGGTGTCAGGGTGTGTGGATAGAGCAGGTTTTTTGGGGTGTCTGTAAGGATTTTAATCCTTGGGCAAGCTTCTGTCTCAAAGAGATGTGGTTGTATACAGGAATGGCAGCCAGAGGAGTTGGCATCTTCTCCTATGTCTGGAAGCACAGAGCTGGATAGACAAACATTTCCTTGCTTCCCACTGTTTCCAGTCCAGGAATTGGGATGGGAGAGGATGGAGGTGTTTGTGAAAGGTCTCTTCATCAGATCTCACTGGGATTGGTGTTTTGGCCCCAGGCTGGGATAGGGAGGTGCTCTCCTGACAAGCTGCACATCTTCAGCCTGGTGCTGTTTCATTTATAGCTCTTGGCTTAGGCAAAAAGGCTCAGGTGGAGCCAGAAATCCAGCTCAGCCCTGTCCTGCATCCCTCCTGAGCCATCAGAGATGCTGCTGAGTCCTTTTTCCAGGCCTCCTCCTCCTCTTCCACACTGAACCTGACCTGGATCAGAGGCTTGCTTGGCAGAGCTTGACCAGCAGAGCTTCTTCAGAGGGTCCAGATAGGGTTGTGATGGTCCTGGCAGGGCCACAGGCAACACCAGCCCGGGGGAAAGCAGCTTTTTGCCATTTGTGCTGGACATATCTGTGCTGGCAGAGCTGGGTGGATGAAATCAAAACCGGGATAAAATTCCCACGTGGTGGATTCTGTCTGTAGTAACAACTTATTCCGCACTATCTGGAGCTTGTGGCAGCCCCCACCTCAGCTTTTTGAGCCCATTTCTGGAGAACCTTCCAATTTAACAGCAGACAGCCTAGGACAACTTGATGCTGCTGGCACAATCTCTGCTCCTCCAGGCAATCCCAAAGGAGAGGTCCCAGCTCTCCCTCTTTGCAAGCTGCTTCCCGGAGTGGAGCTAAATTTATGTCTGGAGTTTAGGGCGGCTTTTTCAGCTGATCCCAAGTGACCCCTCACTTCCCAGGGGTGAGGATGGGCAGTGGTCCCTGCTGTGGAGCAGCTGGAGCATCTTCCAGTGCAAATTTTGGCTTGTCAGGCCTCCTGCTTAGGGAAGCAGCATCCCCTCGTCCCCTTCCACGCTGGGATGGGCGAGTTCAGTGACCAAAGGCAAAGCTGGGGATGTCCCTGCTGCTTCTCCCTGTGCTGTGCCACTTTGACCCCTTGCAGCACGCAAGGAATGGAGAGAGCAGCCTGTCAGTGATTCCACTGCATCAGGGCAGATGGAGAGGGGCTCCCTCATCCCCCTGCACCCCCACATCACAGCAGAACCGGGCTGCAGTCTGCTGTTTCATGTTCCTGCCTTCCCTGGCAGTGCCCTCCTGGCTCTGAGCTGGGCTGGATCAGACTCTCTCCACTGTGCAGAGCTGTGGAAAATGCTGCTGGGTTTGAATGGATGCAGGCTCCTCTGACCCGAGGGCACTTTGTGAGCTGCAGGCCCTTAATGGCTGTCAGTGGGTGTAGGGTGCAACCTGATCCAAATGGGAAGCTGGCTGAAATCCCAGCAAGCTGTTGTTGCTGTGGGAGGCATCTTAGGAAATGAGATGGGCTTTGTGAGCTCTCCCCCCTGCCAGGCAGCCCTGGGGAAGGAGAAATGCCCTGTCTGCAAGGTGGGGCTCCTGCCTGCGCTGAGGTTTGCTGGCTCTTCATTTGGTCTTTTGTTTTGAGACCAAAGTTTCCTCCCTGAGGAGCTGCTTGTGGTTTCTGTCCTCCCCTCACTCCCTGCTCCTCTTTGGAATGTGCATTTCCGCTTCCTGGATGGGCATCTCCAAACTCGAGGTGGCTCTGGGTTTTCTTTGCCTTAAAAAAAGTGCTCAGCCCCTCTCTTCAGAGAGCCTCGGCGGCTTCCTTAGCAGGGTCTGACCTCCCGAGTTCCTGTGTTACTTTTTTCCAAGCACATCCAGAGGATCACTCTGTGCCTGGATTTATCCTCTTCATTGGATCTCTGGAGCAGGGACTTATTTTAAAGCCTAAAAGCACAGCCCCATCTGTCTTGTGCCTCTGGGGCATAGTAAAGAGCCCTGTCCTGCAGCCTGTGAGCAGAAAGCTTTCCCTTGTCTACCAGCCCTGCCCTGGCAGACTGAGGGAGAGGGGAGGTTTTAATGAATTTTCCCAACTGGCTACACTGAACTTTCAGATTTCTCTTTTCCCAAGTGAAATTTGTTCCTCTTCCTTGATGTTCAGCCCTTAGATTTGGGGTTTGAAGAGAACATTTCCAGCTCTGGGAGTGGTTGGTGCATTATTTGAGGCATCAGCAGGTTGCACAAGAGCCTGAGGAGATGCAGCTCCACCTTGGCATCCTTTGGCCGGTGGCATTTGGGTGGCCTTTCCCAAAGCATTGTTGGGCACACGAGGAAGAGAAGATAAATTTGTCACTCTAAGGACTCTTCCAGCTTCCAACACTTTGGAGCCTGGTCAGTGGGGTATCCCTGCTGTCCCTCGCACTGGGTGAATCCAGTGATACTGGGCAGAGGCTTGAGGGTAAAACCATCTCCCCTTGCCCTCAGCCCATCAGGAATGCTTTTCCTGCTGCCTGGAATCCCTTTGGGAAGGCAATGGCCGTGGCAGAGGAGGGCAATGTGTCTGTCCCTGCAGGCCCCTGTCTCCCAGTGACCTTCTCAGCTCGTGGAGACAGCTTGGCTTTGCTGTAAAGCAGCTCATGTGACAGCAGTAATCCTCAGCCAGTAAACAGCTGGGCAGGAAGATTCCAGGGAATCGCCCTATTTTCCCTGCTCTGCAGTCCCAGCCTGGCACACCAGGGCAGGAGGGTGGCTTCTCCTTCCTGGATTCCAGGATTTCTCGTGGAGCTGTGAAACAGGTTCCAAGAATTAAAGAAAAAAAAAAAAAAAGCCATTTCTCCTCGAGTGGTTTCCTCTGAATCTTTTCCAAAACCAGGAGTGGCATTTTTAAGCTTGAATCTGATTTTTTTTTTTTCCCCCCACCCTCCATATCTTTTGCCATAATTTATTCCCTCACAGTTGTACAAATTCCTCTCTGGATAAGACTTTCTGAAGGGTCATGTGGATCCCCTTCTGCTCCTGGGATACTCGATGCACTTTTTGCCATGGGAAGTTAAATTGTGCCCTGGAGAAGACACAGACTTTGAGAAGGGAAAGACCGAGGGAGCACTAGCTTGGAATTGGTTTAAAATTAATCATGATATTATTATTCCCATAGTGAGCTTACAGATTGCAGCAAACTTTCTTTCCCTGTGGGTTTGCCTCCTTGTTGCCACAGATCCCTGAACTTCCACGTCTCTGTTTCCCCCATGATTTTAACCTTCAAAAACCTCCAAAGGGAAGTTCAGTGAGTGTGCTCTGGTGCTGACAAGTCCAAGGAGCTGATGACAGCTAAAGCAGGTGGGTTTAGCCTGAGATCCAGGTTCCTGCACCACACAGGCAGCAATTCCCCTCAGTTCCCTCCAGGAATGAGGTGCCTTGGATCAGGTGGGCAGCAGTTGCTCTGTAGCCATGGAATCCCTGGGTTTCTCAACCAGAAACCACCAGCAGGGTGTTTGTGGCTGCAATAAATTGTCCACCAGTGGCCTGAGACAATCCCTTATTTCATGTAAGCCACGGCACAGCCCTTGGGAGGGACCATCTGTTCCTCTGGTCTAGGACAGATTTGAGCACAAGCCCTCACAGTGAAAGGCTCTCTGCTATTCCCCTGAGCTGCCTGATCTCCTCCCTTCCACCTCTTCCCATCAGGGAAAAAAAAAAAAAACAAACCAAAAACCCCAAAGCTTTGTACTCCCAAGCATTAGGGGGCTCTAATTGGTGTGCAAATTGGGACTGCTGCGTTTAAGTGGTGGGCATGGAGCTAATGGAAGGGGAATTTTATTGCTGGCATTAATATGGGATGTTCAGCCCCTTTGAAGTGCCAGGGATCAGCAGCCAGAGGGGTTTCTGTTCGATCACAGCCAGCAGTGAGTTTGATCCCTGGTTGTTTCCCGTTGCTCTGACCCATGGATGAGTTATGATGTCCTCAGCAAAATCTCCTCAGAGGTTCCTGGTATGTTTTCCTTGAAAAAAAAAAACAAAAAAACCTGAGTCACACTTCCAAGTAGGAATTATGTATGAAGAGGTTTGAAGTCCAGCAGAAAACTAACAAGACTTGGACCTGGCTGGGTTTGAGGGTTTCTGTGTGTTTGCTGCTGTTGGAGACGTGTTTCCTCACTCGTGGACCTGCCCTCCGAGCCAGAGCAGCTGTTCCCACAGCCAGTGGCTGGGACTCCAACCTGAATCATCCCAGCAGATGCAGAGCAGAAGGGATTCTCCAACCACCACACTCTGAGGAAGCATTTTCCAACCTGTTCTGTCCTGCCTGGGAAGGGACAGGACAGGCTGCTGATTCTCCTTGCAGATTTTGTCTGTGTGGGTCCGTGTGTCACAAACTTTCCCTTTGCACATCCAGGATGAGACCCACAGGGGTAAAACACCTGGAAAACACCTGTTTAGGGAAAAACAAACTCATCTCTCTCCGTGCACCCATTGTGGCCTTCTCTTGGCATAGAAAGAGACTTCCAACCCCCAGCCCAGATGGTTTGGGCACAAATGTTCTGTGCCTTCAGTCTCCAGGCCAGAGTCCAAACTTTTGATTTTTAGCAACAGATGTGCAGAGTTTAAAAGGGAGGAATCTGCCAGAGGCAGTAGCATTCCAGGAATAAGTACTCTGGGGAGAGAGAGGTAGGAACCCATCCCACCTGCTGTGCAGCCAGGGCAGTGGGAGACTGTGCAAAAAAAAAGGAGGAATGTGGACTGTAAAAACTTGCTCTTTACATGATATGTTCCGTGTCTGAGTCATGTATTCACTGTGATTTATTGCTTACCTTGCTGAGGATGGGCCAGGTCCTACCTGAGGGGGATCTGTGCCAAATGTGCCCCTTGTCCTATAAAAGACAGGCTGTGGACACCACAGCACAGGACACGTGGCACTGCTGCAGCAGGGGCTGTGCTGCTTCAGAGCAGGGATGCTTTTGTAGCTGCATTTGGGGTGTGCTTTGAGGAGGAGGGAAAAAAGGCCCCTTCAGGTGCATGTCCAGCCCTTTTCACCCCAAGTTAAAAAGACAAACTTACCTCCTGGTAGCTGGACAGGACCTAGTGCAAGGTAAGGCTCCAGCACACTCCCCGCAGCTGCAGCTTCCCATATTGAGGTAAAGCTTTAAAAACCTTCCCAAGGAATTATCCCTCTTCCAAAAGCTCGCTTGGGGGGGGTTCATGTCACCTCTCTTGGATCAAGAGCACGATATTCCCTGGCAAAGAGGCACTGGTGGGGCACAGGGGGGGGAACGCGTCGCGTTGGACCCACCGTGAATGTGCACCCTGTTGCAGCAGGGAGGCTCCCGGCGAGCAAGTCAGCAAAATGCTGGGAAAATGGCTTTTAGATGGAGCCAGGGCCTATCTGGTTACAGATTGCCTTTCTGCCAGCACAATGGCTGCTTTATATCTGCGTGTGCTAAACGCTGTGTAGGATGTGCCGGTGTCCGCGTTCGCATGTGATCCGGTGGAAACCGTCCCATCCCTCGTAGCCCTAAACACACATGGAGCTCCTGCCAGGCCCCAGGGAGTGCCTGCATTTCATGAACTTCCCAGCCTCGTGCTCTTGGGATCCATAGAAATTCCACTTTGGCAGCCATTTGTGCTTCTCCTTCGTCTCTCACGCCGAGAGCTTTAGTGGAGGTGGCCTGAGCTTCTCCGTGGTGGGTTTTACTTCTTCTGTGCAGCCTTAATTGGGCCAATTAAGCCCTTCGTCTAAATATTTGTAAAACACAGCACAAATACCTGGTAGTGTGTTATCCTTACCTCCCACTTGCACACACAGTGTTCTGTATGGAACCAGAAATATTTTATTTACCCTGCCTGGGGTGTTGCTTGTATGTG
This sequence comes from Climacteris rufus, assembly GCA_013398175.1. NCBI lineage: Eukaryota > Metazoa > Chordata > Aves > Passeriformes > Climacteridae > Climacteris > Climacteris rufus. The sequence goes on along the minus strand of VZRZ01008348.1, from coordinate 22,963 downwards.
GTCACTGGATTTTTGCATTCATCCAGTGAGAAAAAGGGTGCACTTCTGTGAATACATTAATTACCCCACTGAATCCCCCCCTCCTTCCCCAACTGTAGCATTTGCCCTTTCCTCAGCCTTTTACACTTGCATTTTATTGTCAGGCATTCTAGCAGCAGACTATTCATGTTGCAAGTGGAGCGTAGCAGAGTGTTCATCAGGTGAGTGGATTTTTGTGGTGGTAGTTTGGAATATTGGGGGTTAGCTGCTTTTGCACTTGTACCTTGAGGTCCCTCTTGGTGTTTCTCAGGGTTGAAGGGGCTGCATCTGCTGTCTGGTTTTTTGTGCCTGGACACCATTTGGGGTAGAAATGCCTTTAGGATTGTGCTGATATCTCCCAGCCCGATTCTTTCAGCCTCACAAAAGCCAAGGTCTCATAATTATGACTGAAGGAAAGAATCAGTGAGGAGAGAGGTGGGCTCAGAGCCTGGGTTTTAATAACCCTCAGCAGCAGTTCTGTGGTGATGGAGGGGGCTGTGGGGGTGCTGTGACTTTGGGATTTGCAAAGTTTGGCTTTTTCAAGATCACAGACCTGTTGCAGAGTTAAAGCAGGAAATCAAAGAAGACAGAACCCCACAAACACACTTGGAGCACCCGGCAGCCCTAAGGAGTTATAGGTGTTGGAGCAGGAACCTAAAGGAAGAAGTAGGATGTCCTGTGTGGGTCACAGCACAGGAAGGTAGGTGGATCCAAGTGTCTGTGATTCTCTGGTGCTTCTGCCAGCTGGAGCCCACCAGCTTCTGGACCACAGACACACTGGCCTGTGATGTGTATGTATTCCCTGTCCACACCATTTCTGATTTGCAGGGATGCCCAAAGGGTTCCTGCAGAAACTCTGGCAAATATTTCTCTGCTTCAGTAGAACATGCAATATTTCAGAGCTTTCAAAAATTAATAATTCAAATTATTTTATTTTTTAAATGAACTTTTATCGTTCAGGTAATAAAATATTTTAGCAGTTGTAGGTGGTGTCCTGCCTTGCTTTGCACAGTAGCCTTTGATAGAACCCTGTAGAAAATACAGGACACTAAAAGCTGTTTAAAAAAGTAGAATAAGAATCAGTCTCAGTTCTTCCTCTGGGAGAGCCCCTGGGGATGTTAAAAGCATAGCAAGGAAGTCAGCAAAGTATTTATGGCAAAATCTGACAGGGTTCCCTTTTAGGTGATTGTTCAGAATTCAGATTGTTCAGAGCATGGATTTAATACCTGATTTCTGAGAGGAGGAGCAGATTAATTTATCCTTAGTTGTTTCCTATCCCTACTTTTTGAGAACCTTGGCACAGAGAACCCCTGCCTGCCCCATGTTTTGTATTAACACACTGCAGATTGCAGGAAAAGTGAAGCCCAGCCTTAGGGGTTGCTGGACCTTCTCTATTTTTATCTGTGTTTCGTGTGGAGATGATTGGCCACGATGGACTTCTAATCTTCTCAGGTGTGTCCATGCCAAAGCCAGCTCATCACAGAGGCTCAGACAGGTTGTTCACTAAGCTTCCAGCCATGGAGTCCAGTAAAAAACTTCCTTTCCACAGGCAGACACGTTCCCTGTGTTTGTCCCCTCTCCTTTGTGCCAAACTGGCTCCAGGTTAGGATGCCATGCCCTGGAGACCCAGCACTAGTGGAGAGGTCTAGGTGAGGACTGAGCTTAAGCAAGCACAGCTTAATTGTGCCTCAGATGATGCTCAGGGCCTCTTAGCAAGCTCTAAAATCCCCCCATGAAGGGGAGAGGGAAGCACAGGTAACCTTAGGTAAGACAAGGTGGAAGGTGTGGAGCAAATCCAGCCCCAGGAGACCGAACTGCTGCTCTGCTTCTTTCCCAAACACTCTTTTCTTGGTTTTTTTTTTTTACATCAAAAGGAGGATGAAAAGGAAAACCTGGGATTTCAGATTAATTGTTTACAATATTAAAAATTATTGCAAGGGTTTTTTTTCCTTATGGGACTGTCTTGCTGGAGGTGGAAGAGTTCTGGTGTGTCAGGGAAGGGCTGCAGAGAGAGGTCCATGGCTCTGGTGTCACCAGTGAAGGACACATTTGTCACCACTGCTTGGAGACTTTGCTGTGCCAGGGAGGAGTCTGGGCATCAGGTTGGCTCACTGGGGTCTTCCTCTTTCCATGGAGAAGAAATCTCTTTCCGTCTCCTCTTTCAGAGGAGATAATTCCTGTAAATCAGGAATCCCAGCCCTGTGGGTTTTGTCTCAAAGTGTTGCAACTTAAAAAGAACTCCTAAAAATCTCTAAATACCCAAAACAACTCCATAAAAACTCAAAGCCCTCAAAAGATCTGGAAGAAATAAGGGAGATAAAGCCAAAGATGTTTCAGATCTTGCCTAAGTCGTGGACCTTCCCTCCTCATTAGGAGGTAGAAAACAGGAATGTACCAAAGATTCCCAGCTAGGGAAGGAAGGAATCCAACCAAGATTTGGAGATAACTAAAATCCAGACATCCAAACTTGGGGTTTAAAACATCATCTTGATGCAAAATACCAACATCTAGCAGTCCTTGCTGAAGCTGAATGAGTGGCAGGAAGAAGGAGCCGTGTAAATGTGGTGTTGCATCCTGTCAATCCCATCCCAGTGGCCTTGGGCAGGAGATCCCAGATCCACCAGTGGCTTTATGGGCCACTGAGGCAGCAGCAGAGAAGGAAACTCCTTGCAACAGATCCAGAGGAGCCAAAGAATCACACACTGAATCGTTCAGGTTGGAAAAACCCTACAAGAACATCGAGTCCAACCTGTGCCCCATCCCCACCTTGTCCCCAGCCCAGAGCACTGAGTGCCACGTTCAGTCCTGCCTTGAAAAGCTCAGCGAAGAACAAGTCCCCGACAATGTTAAGCAGGTAGGTGACACCCAGGGACAGTCTGAGAGGTGTGGTGGATGCAGGGAAGGAAACAGGGACTGCGGGTTTGCATCCCAGGCAGCTGTGGATGAGAATTTTGCATCTTGTTTTGTCTCCTGCATTTACCTTCCTTTCTTGGGAAAAGTCAAGGCTGTGGTGTAACTTAATGGACTCGACTTTGCTGTCAAAGCTTCAGGTGCCTCTCTCACTATAAATTTCTCTTTATTGTGCTTTTGACCAGAGTAGCTCTTGAAAAGACAGGTGATGGCTAGATCTTGGATGAGGACTGCAGCTTTTTGCAGATTGTATTTGGTGGAAAAACCTTTGTGTTTTGAACTGAGGGTGTATAGGGAAGAGCTGTGACTATTGAGAGCCTGGAAGGGTCTCAGAGCTTAAATCACTGCATGTAGTTTTTGTGATTTGTCAATATTACAGAATCTCAGGCTGGTTTGGGGTGGAAAGGACCAAAGCTTATCCTGTTCCAACCCCTGCCACAAGCAGGGACACCTTCCACTGGACCAGGTTGCTCCAAGCCCTGTCCAGCCTGGCCTTGGACACTCGCAGGGATGGGGCACTGAGCCATTTCTGATGGGAAAAATCCTTCCAATGATCATTCTGAGATGTCTGATTTGAGTTAATCATTGATGCTCTTGCAGTTGAGAGGGTGAGAGATGGGGGGCTGAGCTTTCTGTTCATCTTAACTTAAACGAAGTGTCTGTGTTGAGAGATGTCTTCTGCTCCTCTGTCACTGTCAAGTGTGGTGGGATTCCTGTAATGCTTCATTTCTGAGGCTGACTTTGGGTGAAATCCCTTCCATGGTGTCATGTCAACACCTCGAGTCTCAAGGGACACGTTTAGTTCGGCAGTTCAGGATTTGTCAGGGTCACACATGACTCTGAGAGCTCTCATTTCAGCTGCTGTGGTTGGAACTCGTTACAGAGCTGGTTTATCTTCCTGAAAATGCACCCTCCTGCCCATTGCCTGTTCCCTCCTCCACCTCTAGAAGGTCTCTTGAGTCAGTGCCCCAGAAGAGAGGTGGTCAAGAGGATAATTTCCAGAAATCTTGGCAAACCAGGTTCTCAGGCAAAGGGAAAACCTAATAAAAATCTGTTGTAGGATGTTTTAACGTGAATGCTGAGCCGTGTCAGCTCTAGCACTCCAGGTGGTCTCCAAAAGTGCAGTTGGTGAGGACAGGGGTGGCCTTTGCTCCAGGATTCTGTAGGACACACTTGAGTCACACCAACCCCTCTCCTGAGCCAGCCTCGGTCTTACCTGCCCCTAGAAGACCTCCAGTGATGGAGACTTTCACTAACCTTATGTTTAGCTGTTGTCTGGGACTTTTTCCACCTCCTAAGTGCAGGTTTCCATGCTGTATTTCAAGCTCATCTCTTCCTGTGTCCCACTGGGGAAAAGACAATCAGGAAAGGCAATGATTCCCTCCTTACCTGCCTCAGCCTTGATGTATTTACACCTAGGAATGCAGATCAAAGCTTGCCCTGTGCCCTTTTGTTGTGCTGCCCGCCAAGGGCAAACATTTCCATTTTTTGGAAGTCCTCTGGCCTGGTTTTTGTTTTGTTTTTCATTTCCCTGCTTGATTTTTGTGCATTAAAATTGCTCATTTGGAGCCGTTGATGAGGATTCTTCTATGGCATCTTCAGGAGTCGCCCGTGGCTCCTCTGAAAGGAACGTGGTGATGAGATGGTATCTGCTGACCTGTGTGCTAGGGCCCTGTAGTGCATTCCTGAGCACAGGAATTCCAGCTGGATTCCTCAGCCCCGTGCCCCCAGAGAAGGCAAAGGAGAAGCTGCAGGAGTATCTGTTGAGAAAGGCTTTGGTGGGATGGTGCTGAGCACAGTTTGTTCTTGTTTGTTCTGGTTTCCCTTCAGTGTTGATGGAAACCAAGTCCTCTGAACGAGCTGGATGTCAATGGCCAAGAAAATCCAGTGGAAAATTCCACTCTTTTTAGGCTTTTCCATTGTTGGCTGGAACAGGGGGCTGGGGGGCTTCTGAGGTTGCTCACTCCTGGCTCTGCAGCGCTCACAGCTTTCAGCACTCTTTCCTTTGGTGGCCAAGAGAGCCAAGCAAGGAGTGTCAGCCTTGGCCTCTGGAGCCACTGGATCTCCAGCAGCAGCCCCAGCTTTTGGAGGAGGACATGCAGCTCTCAGTCGAGGTTCTGGGTTTTTATAAGGTGATGTTGCCTTGCTAAAAACCAGACAATGCCCCTGCTCTCTCGGGGGCTCCAGGGTGATTGCTCAAGTCCTTGTGCATTTTCCATTTTGTCCCATGAAAGAATTCCCAAGAGCAAGAGTTCTGTGCTGCTTCATGACTCCAGACCTACTCTCCATGTCCAGAGCAGTGTTTCTTGTGACATCACAGCTTGCAGAGCCTTAAACTCCCCTCAGGTAACGACTCCACTCTTGGATTGTTCCCTCCCACACGAGGGTGTTGAGGAGGTTTGCACCATCTCCCCTTCCCCCTCTTGCTGGGGTGATCCTGGCTCGGTACCACAGGGACTGGGACTCCGGGCTCCCTGGTGCAGGAGCCAGGTGGGAATGCTTCTCCACTTGCCTTCTGCTCCCCTTCCAGGGGCTGTTCCCACAGGAGTTTGCCTCGGCAGGAGATCAGCTCTCTGTTGTAGTTGATGCTTCCAAAGAGGAGGATTTTGCACTTTTTGAAGGAAGAGGCTTTTCCCTTTCTTGCATTGATATTCAGCATGGTGACAGTGGTTGCTGTTTTCTGGTCAAGAGTGAGGCTGGTTCCTGCCTCCTCACTCTCCAGGACTTTGGTCTTGAGTTCCTGTTTGAGTTTCACATGGAAAATGTGACGTGCAATTCAACCTGCCATTCTGCCTTCCTGTGACACAGAGTCAAGCCAAGACATTCCCTGGAGGAGCCAAGAGGACATCCCTCACTCCATGAGTGGCTGGCAGTGAAAGCTCCCTCGAAATTACACACTGTTCCATTCCTCCCAGCCATTCCACGTGGCTTTGGGAATTTCACATGAAGAAGGAATTTTCAGGATGTTGCCCCAAATGTCCATATTGTCTGTCCAGGTTGTTGAGACAGCTCCTGCCTTGGTGTCAGCCAAGACCTTTCTACCCCAGGGTGTGTTTCAAGGCTCGCAGAACCTGCCTGTCCAGCTGCAAACTCCCACTGCTGCTGTAAGGAGAACATGCCAGGCATTCACAGGACTCATGGCAGAAGGTTCTTCATTCCATCTGCTGCCAGATCCCAGCTCGGGGCTCCCAGACCAGTTTCAGACAGAGCTTTATCCCGGGTTGCCTTGGGCTGGTTCCCTCACTGGTGGCAGGACCTGTACTGCCATTCCAGCCCACCTTCCAACCATGTCTGGTATGCTCACCTCATACCTGGGATGAGTTATCCAGGTTTATTTGGTCTCTTGGCATTTGGACGTGGAGCCACTGTGGGCAGATGCCCAGAAAGCCACCTGTGTCCAGGGCTCAGCCCACAGCCTGGGCAGCAGCTCAAGGGAGGGGTTTGCCCACCTCTTCTCTGCCCTCAAGAGATCCCACCTGGAGGATCCAGTGGGATCCCTGTTCCCTGCCTGCCCCGTTCCTCGCAGCGCTCCCCGCCACAGCTCCGCTTTCTTTGCAGAAATGTATTTTTCAAAGACTCGAGAAGTTGGTTTGGGTTGGGGTTTTTTTTGTCTAATGGATTTCCTGTTTTTAATACAATTGAAAGGGTCTGAAATCCATGCTTTAGATTAACATATGCCAGCTAGATTAGGGCTAATCAGGGTGCAGGTCTGAGCAGATGCAGCGCGGGGCCAATCCCAGACCTGATTACAGCATCTCAGTGGTTTAATCGTCTCTCTCCCAAGGGCGATCAGCTCTGCTTTAATGCACAGCAGACCTTCCAGCCCTCTCCTCCTTTGGTTTGTTACCACCCCTGGCAGGAAGGGCTGCTACGTCATCTGCTGAGGCGATTTGCTCTAATCCCATGCAGAAAGGGATCTGCGCGGCGCCGTCTCTCACGGAGACTTCCCCGCTCCTCCGCGCGCTCCGAGAGGCAGCCAGGCTTGGCCAAACCTCGTCTGAATTAACTCCTCCTTTCCAAATACCCCCAGCTGGGTCTCCAGGGCTCGCCACCACCCGGTTTTGGCGCGTTTGGACAGCGTGGAGGGTTCACGGCTTGAACGTGGCGTGGTCTGCGGTCCCTGGGGGCGGCGGTGACTCTGGTGCTTGGGTTGTCCATGTGTCAGTGGGGTTAACAAGCCCAGTAACCCAAAGGGCTTAGTTGGCCTGTTGGTCTGGAGCGGGGATTTGAGGTGCATCCCAGGCCAGATCTCCAGCTCCTGCTTAAACTGGGAGGTGCTGTGTTCTCCCGAGGGGTCTGGTAGGAGATTTGCATCAGGAGGACTGAGCCTGAGCTCTCATGTCGATGTTTTGTTGCCTGAAATTCCCACTGGCCAGAAAGCGCCCTGGGAGCTTGGAATCTCTTCAAGCCTCTGTGCTGCTTGTGTTGAACAACCAGCCAGGAAAGCAATTCCTTCTTTGGGCTTGGTGAACGTGGCTGTGACCCCTGTGGCATGGAGCAGCCCTTTGCCTGGGGGATCAGGAAAATTCCCGACCCACGGAGCGCTTTGGGACCCCGAGGGGAGGGATGTTGGAGCAGTGCAGAGCACACTGGGCTCTGCTGGGGTCACCCACCTGGTCAGCACGATTAACTCCTAAGCTTTCCTGTCTGTACAGAGAGTTATCCGAGGACACAGAGCCGCCTCGAGTTACTAAACAAGTGCCCTTGGTGGGGCAGAGCTCTGCTCCCTGCGCCTCAGCCCACAGGGATTGCGCTGCTTTTTCGGGAAAGCCTCGCTCAGGAACCTGCTGTCTTGGCAGGGGCTGGCCATCCATCCTGCGCTGCTGCCTGGAAGGATTTGTTGACCTCAGAAAGGTGATTTTTCCCCCAGCAGAAGTGCGGGTAGTTTCGGAAATGTCTCAATTATGTCGCTTGTCCGAATCCCACTTGGCCAAGCCAAAGTGGAGGTGGGTACAGGGATAATACTGGACCATGTTTCTCTTCCCAGTCTTCAGGATTTGCCATCCCCCTTCCCTGCCTGGCTCTGTCGAGTGCTCCTTGCTATTTTTTCCACCTCTTTTCACCGTTCACAGCACAAGAACCCTCAGGGGCCTCGTTGTTTTGTTGTCACCTTGGTTGGTGTTTCCCGGCTCACCGGGACTCACCGCCTCTGGCACTGCAGCTCTTTCCTGCACAGCCCGAAGCTTTGCCAGCTCCAGCCTCAGCCTGGAGGCATCTGATCCCTCCCTGCAGCTGAGCCACCCTTGGGAAAAGGTGTTTCTATTCCACTGGACCCATCCGTGGTTGGGGAAGGGCTGAGAAAGGGTTTGCCTTCCTTTCTCCCTTTTATGTGAGAGCCTGGAGCCAGTGCCAGGAGCAAGTTTGGCTTGGCCAGGGCTTGTTGGTCCCACTCTGCCCTTTCCCTGTGTTGGTGTGAGGGAAGAAGGACCCGGCTGGGATGGACAGGGAGCTGGAGGAAGGGAATTGTGTTTGGGAATGGTTGTACCAGGGCTCATGGATGCCGCCGGTGGGGAAGTGTTGGAGCGACCTGTGGAGTTACAGGGGATGGGAGAAGCCAAATTTATCCCTTCCTCAGCCCCACGGTTCCCAGTTCTGGGCATATCAAGTGGGAAAATGTGTTTTGGAAGTGTGTTCCTTGTCTGTGGGTGGTCACTGATGAGCTGTGGGGCGGGAGCAATCCCTGCCTCCAGGAAAGCTTGGCCTGACAGGTTTGGCTGAGCACATCCCTGCTGTACCATCCCAAACATGTCTGGCTTGGGTTCCTCCTCCAAAAATGGAATTCTTTCTTTCCTCCTCATCTTTATTCTCCTTCCCTGCAGCCAGGCAGCCCCGGGGGTAGGCCCCAAGGAGCTGCCACCCATCCCTGCCCCAGCCCATCCCTGCTCCCATCCCATCGGCTTCGTGGAGGGCAAATCCAGCACAGCGAGGCCACCAAGCCACAAATCGCAATTCCAGCACGGACACAGCCAGGAGGGGGACCGGTGTCCTTCTGATTGCTGATTTTCCATGGATAGAATCACGGAATGGCTTGGGTTGGAAAGGACCTTTAAAGCTCATCCAGTGCCACCCCCTGCCATGGGCAGGGACACCTTCCACTATCCCAGGTTGCTCCAAGCCCCGTCCAACCTGGTCTTGAACACTTCCAGGGATCCAGGGGCAGCCACAGCTTCTCTGGGAATTCCAGCCCAGCTCTTCCCCACCCTCTCAGGCAGAAATTCTTTCCCAATATCCCACCCAACCCTGCCCTCTGGCACTGGGAAGCCATTCCCCGTGTCCTGTCCCTCCATGCCTTGTCCCAAGTCCCTCTCCAGGTCTCCTGGAGCCCCTTTAGGCACTGGAAGGAGCTCTGAGCTCTCCCTGGAGCCTTCTCCTCTCCAGGTGAGCTCTCCCAGCCTGGCTCCAGAGGGGCTCCAGCCCTGGGACCATTTTCACGGCTTCCTCTGGATTTGCTCCAGCAGCTCCCCGTCTTTATGGTGCTGAGGCCCCTCCTCCACGTGGGAGTTCTCCAAGCGCCCAAAGAACCACCACCAGGAGCAGCACAAACTCAACCCCCAAACCCTTGGGGACCCCACGGCCACATCAACCTCATCCCTCGCTCTGCTCCCGCTCCTTCCCTCCCAATCCCACTCCTGTTCCTTGCTGTCTCCTCAGGCCTCGTGCAGATCCCCGTGAGCATGTACCAGACCGTGGTGACCAGCCTGGCCCAAGGCAACGGCCCCGTGCAGGTGGCGATGGCGCCGGTGACCACGAGGATAGCGGACACTGCCGTCACCATGGACGGGCAGGCGGTGGAGGTGGTGACCTTGGATCAGTGACGGCACCCGGAGCAGCGGCACCCATTCTCCTCCACTTCATTTTTTTTTACACCTCTCCAGAGATGCAATCAGGTGGCATTGAGTTTTTTCCCAGCTTTGGAAACGGAAAGGTTTTTTTTGTTGACCTTTT
>VZRZ01008347.1:385683-404704 GCA_013398175.1 Climacteris rufus | reverse complement strand
TTTTTTTTTTTTTTGTTGAAAACCAAAGGAAGTATTCTTTTATCTTCTACATTATTCAGACATTTATTCATGACATTGATTCAGTTAGAAGGATATATTTCATTTAATGATCAGCTGCCAGATCATATTATTCCACAAATACAATGATTTGTCTGGTTTTGACTGACCAGTAAAAATCCATAAATTAACAACAGAGCGAAAACAATGGCAAAGAAGAGATGATTTTTTGTTTGGTGGGTTTGATTTTTTTTTTTTTAATATAGCTTTCACATTGATTAAGTTGACCGCAATACATGTGACTTAATGAACAAATGCTTACAGAAGTAATGACGAGTCTGTCACTGCATCAAAAAATAATAGTTGGACAAGTTATGAAGTATGTACAGCTTTTGAAGGCAAGAGTTTTGAAACATAATGGCCTAGATACAATATAGTCTAGGGGGGGCTAGATGATCTGAAAAACTGAAAAAGTGCAAGTACAAGCAAATTTTTTTTTCCCCCTTCACAGTGAAAGTAAGTGTAAGTACACAAACAACAGTAGAGTGAAACAAATAACTGTGTTTGATATCTGGGATCTTGAATGTAAAAACATTAATCTTTGAAAGTATACTTGACACTTACTCCTGTAGAGCTGAAGAAGAATTATGTATTTTACTTCTGGAGCAGGATCTTTTAATGTGAAATCTAAACCATTTTATTTTATTTATAACTTCTGTGGAGAAACTTCTGAGAACAAAATATGCGTGTTCAAGCATTAAATTTTTTAAACACCTCAACCATATAAAAAATAACAGGGAGAAGGCATTAGTGATCACACAGGGAAGAGGAAACACCATTATCTTAGTGGAAAGGTGAATGTTGCATTTGAGAAAACAAACATCAAAATTGATAAAGTATTTCTGACCATTACTTTCTGGAATGAATGTAATGCACTCTCAAAGGCATGATAAATCTCAGGGAAAACTTCTTTCCATTTGTGTGTCTGGTGTCCAGCCTGTAGGTAAGGATACAAAACACACTGACATTTATGATCAACATTTCTTCACCAACACAGAGCTACAAGGTCACTCTTTCAGAATCCTTACCACCACCTCCCTCTGCTACCTAATAATTGAGGTAAACAAATAAGCAAGCAAGAAAAATAAAGAATATGTCTGACCACTTGCATAACCCTCTCCCAATTCCTGACGATGAAGTGCTGCAGAAAATTGTTTAATTACTAAATAAATAGGTAGAAAAAGTTGAAACAATTGTGATAATATTGCAGATATTGTGAAAAAAACATTCTGTTACTGGTCTGCTGTGAAAGGACATATTCAGAGCTACATAAATTCCCCATCCAGGAGAGACTGCCTTCAGCATCCAGTGTCATTCTGTGAGAATTTTATTAAAATGACTTTTGAAATTATAAATGACAGTAACAGAATCATATTTTAGAGTTTATCATTAATACTACTGTGTATAATAGTTAATTTTGCTAATCCCACTGCTAACAATGATTTCTTTTTTCATGGCTGCACTTGGTTACCCACAGTAGGCTGTTATATCCTGTCACATCCTCTTAGCAGGAAGCTCAGCACTATTGTATCTCTTTTCCATGTTTAGCTGTGGATTTATAATAATCAGGTCACAAGTCAGTTTACTTCATCATCCCAATTTACATCAGCTATGTAAGACATATGTCACAAGCTCGTTTTCTAACTCTATGATAATAAATTCTACTTTCTTCCAGAGGCAACAGAACATGACAACTTTTAATGTTCCAGTAGGTATTACCTATGCTGCATAAAGAAGCAAAGAGATGCATACATTCTAAAATAAAATTTTAGTTGTTTCAAGACACGCTTACAACCATGAGACCACAGGTGGCCAACCTGTCTGATATTATGAGCTACATTTTTTTTATGTGTCTGGAAGGTGACAGACATTTGCCAACTATTGGACACCCAAAGATGTCAGCCTATGCTACCTATGTGTCTAATTTCTCTCTGTATTCAAGGTTATGAGCTACCCAGAAGCTCGCCATAGTACCACTGCTGTTCAACTATACAATAGAGACAAGATATGAGATCCGCGTTTACAATAACAAGAGATAGACCTACAATGATAATTTGGTACCTCTGTTTAAAATAAAATTAGTAATCTTTGTTCTGAATGTATGATCTTACATTTTGCCATTTATAACTATTTAATTTGGAACTTCATGTCCCTGTATAGAGAAACACAATCTTGATATTATTTATTAGCCCAACTGTCACATGACGGGGGTTTCCTTGAACCCTTTATGTTTGATCAGTCTGCTAATGGCCCAGGAAAGACAAGACCCTTGCAACCTACCAACTGGTCAGCATCCTGTTACGGGGACTCCACTGAAAAATCCACTGTATCTGAGGGCAGTGTGATTAATTTGTTCAGGCACATGCGCCAACAGTGCATCAGAGTCTGATCCTTTATTAGCATTTAGAAAGAGAGACTCCCTAACAGATCTTCCCACTTTTGTTGAGTATGTTATCCACTGCTGGTGACTGCTAAGACCCTTGCAAGACTTAGGCAAAACAGTTTACAGACTAACCCACTCAATTGACACACTGATAATAGAAAATTGTGCCAGGTTAAGGTCCAAAGATTTCCATTGATAGTAAATGACTGCAAAAATGTATTTCAAGCAATACACAGCCAAGCTCTAATCACCGATGAAAGCAGCTTGAGACAATAATAGAATGTGCCTAGAATAAGTTTCTTACCCAGTATGATCCATATGGAGGAAAAGACAGGTTCAGTCTGTCAACCAAACCCAGAAGTTAGAATGGAGTCTTCTCTAACTTTTCTCCATTCTTAGCTCACTTTTATACAATTTCTTTATGTTTAAGTGGAGCTCGAGTGACTTTAGTAACCTTTGTTACTGATTGGTGTAAAATTCTCTCATTTTGCTGTTAAAAATACAGTCAATAAAATATAGAGCACATACTCAGTGAGGAGTGGTTGTACCTTGGAGGTGGGTAACATTGGGATGGAGTTATCTGCTAATATTAAAATTACATAATGAAGCAATTTCATTTACTTAAAAATATTTTGCCACTGTTGCTGATTCCGCAGCCGGACATCCTCTTCTCTCTCCCCTGGCTGACAGGTGATGTGCAGTTTATCAGCCACATCGTGCCATTGAGTTCCCCTCCCTGCAAGGATTTAAACAGAGCAAGGCTGTGGTGACTCCATTCTACTCCACCCTCCATTCTATCCTCTTAGGATGTGCTTAAGGGTGCAGGATATGTTGCATGGGGAATCATTATGGAATTGATTTCCAAATGCCAAATGCATTCCATCCAGGAAGAAACAACTGCAGTTCATCCTTTCATTTCCTATTATCTGTGACATTACATTCACATTATATTAGAATGTGAATATAACTTCCCAGATTTCTCTGCTTTTACCCCCAGTCATCTTCCCATACCAAGTGCCTGTTTTGTAAATTGTACTTGAAGAGAATGTATAGTCTGCATTTTTGATAAAACTAGGTAACAAAATGTGTTTAGCATTCCTCATTGCAAGGAGACAACTTAAAAAGCTCTAAACTGTTATTTTACTTTATAAGTAATTTACTCTAAACAAGTTTACTACTTCAAAATATTTTTCTATAACCCTCTAACAGAGACATATTTTACTATATCATCACAAAATCATTACTCAGTTTTGCATGTCCTTTATTTGAATTCTACATTCTGAAATAATAGCATGTAAAGAAACCATCTATTTTTGAGAGAAGCAGTGGGACCAATTTAACAAGTGATGGTAGAAATACAGTCAGGAAAAAAAAAAAAAAAAAGATGATTCAGCTTGGGAAAGTACAAGGTTATACATCTGGGGAGAAATAATCCAAAATCAGATTCTGTACAGGAGTACTGTGGAGAATAAGAATGCTCAGAAAGATATAAAGACAGTATTATACAGTAAATCTAAAACTTTAGTATTGAATTAGTATAATCAATAAAACAAATCTATTTCACAAATCTGAAAAGATCAGAAAATGTTTATTGAATCTTAATACAGTCTGGTGAGAGCATGCTTTCCCAAAATAGTCCTCAGGGCAGCATTTTTGTGATGCAGAGAGCACTGACATAGACATTGACATTGCACTCTTAACTTTTCAGGTTTCTCATATAAGACAAACAAACAAACAAACAACCTCTGACTGGCATCACAATTCCACCAAAGAGGCAACTGTTCAGAAGATATTTTTAAAATATCCATCACTGGCTGCCTGGATAAGAAGAAAAATGTCATAGTTTGGAAATGCCTTTCAAGTAGAGCTGAAAGTGAAATAAGCCAACACTCTGAGTGAATAGAATAGGCTATCCAAAGGTTTTACCTTCAAGACAGCTGCCTGTAATATGACAAACTGTTAGAAGAACAATAGTTTTGTACCTGTATCTTTGGTATGACATTTAGTATTTTTCCACTTGTTCTTCATCTTCCTGCAGTAAGCTAGCATAAAAGCACATGCCTGACTGTTCCTCAGAATCTTGCTTTCAATAAATCAATATTTAAAAAAAAAAAATTCATATAAATTCCCAGACAGCTTCATTTTTAAGAGGTTTGTATACTCAGTGGTATTATGTAGGGAATGCACACACCCTGAGAAAATTCTGAGATACAAATAAAACTTTTCCTCCTATATTTGGCATGGACGTATCTTATTATTTAGTGCTGACCAGAGGACCATCTTAGCCACTTTCTCCACTTCCTTTGGTAAATCTGTGACATGTGCATCACTGTCCTCGATGAATATGAACATGGAAGCCATTTAGCTTATGCAATATTTTAGGACTGAATTAAATGTTAAGTCTGATGTTAGACATGGAAAATACATGCTAATTATTTTGTTGGTTTTATTTTTTAATTAAATTGATGTTAGATGTCTTAAAGAGTGTCAGCATCCCTTTACACTGGATACTGTGCAAGGGTATTTGGCTCAAGTTGTCAAATGTAGATGGAAATAAAAATTAACCATTTTCACTTAGTTATCTCATTAGTTTTGTGAGAATTCAAAACACTTTAATCTGAATGAACACTGAATTTTAGTCCAAATCAAAATCATTTGTATACAATCATGGGTTTATGTGAAAGAAAACAAAAACACCAGTATTTGGCTTTGATTTATTATTTTATTTTATTGTTTTATTTTATGTGATTTAATAAATTTTGAAAGTTGAAAAGGCTCAATTACTTGCAAGTAAAAACTAGTGAATGTTTGGACATGCTAAAACAACATAAATAATTTCTATATCTGTTGAAGAACATCATGTTCATCATGTCTATAATTTCAATGCAACATTTTTTTTAGATAATTTACCGTTTTTGAAATGACCTATAGATTAATTATTTGGACATGCCCTTGAAGGAGTAGTGACATGTAGGCAAATAGAGAGAACTTCAAAATGAGTGTCACAGCATTATAACATAATAGCATGACACAGCTAAGATACAGTGGATGCCAGATCTCATATCTGACCTTATCTTTCTGTAACACATACAAATATCCAGTAATTTGGATAAAATTAGATCTTCATAAATAAGTAATTAAATACATATATTTTTATATGATAATATATTTTTAATTTAATTCCTATGCATGCATACAGCTTCTAAACTGACATAAACAATTGTAATAATTTTAATTGCTTAAAGACAATATAGCTGAAAATATTGAAAGAAAAATAGCCCTCTTACCAAGACAAAAGAATTGTACCATAAATATAGATTGTATGAAAAAGAGAATGAAGACATAAAACTCCTAAAGGAGAAATCAATACTATTGATACTATAATAAATGGAATGATAGCACAATCCCATTAACAGACAAATTTCTAACAACTTACTACCTAGGAAGTTTAGTAATATCAATATGCTCCAAATCTGATTTTTCAAACAGCATCTTCTTGTCATGAACAAGGCAGCTTTCACTGAGTCTAGGGAGGTTTTATATTTAGTAAAAGAGGAAGAAATATGAAAAGAGGTGTAAGAAAATAATATAGAGGTTAAATTACCTGGAGGTGCTGAGGTATATGCATCATAACATTGCCTTCTACATACAGGAAAAGTCAAAAGGAAACAGCAAGACTATTTAAGGAGTATATTTTTAAAAGCTATTAGGACTGAAACTATACTTTTAGTGGATAAAAATTAGTTTGAAGCAGACCAAATCCAGATTATTTTAATTATTAACAAGATACTAATCTCAAAAATGAGAGAGACGAGTGTGGAAGGAAGAGAGAGAACAAAGAAAAAATTGTTTCTGTGTATGGGACACAAAATTTTGTTATTTTTTGGCAGAAAAATTTTCACTGATTTCAGTAATAGTTTCAATATTATGAGGATAGCAACCCTTCCTACTATCTAAGACAGTGACATAAGAAATAAGGAAAGCTGCAGCTCCAAGCTGATAGAGCACAAGGAGTGAGATATGAAGTATATGTAAGCCTTTCCACTTTCAAATTGCTGTTATCACTGCTTTGTTGCAACACCTTGCTTGCTTTTTTCTAATCTGCTATCTTCAGATGTAATTAGAATCTACTTTTATTTAATTAAAAGCATGTATAAAGATACACCAAAATGTAGTTCAATGTGTTCAATCTATAGCTGCTTTAAGTAATTCTGAATAAAAGCAGTTTGATCATATATCCAGTTTTAAGCTTTACTTCTTCAGTAGATATTGTGATTTACCTTTATTTTCATTCTTTGCTGTATTCTGAAATTTAAACATAAAATCTAGTTACCAGTGTAACTGAACATATCACCAGATATTTCTGTAAAAACAAAAGTTTTTCAAAACTTAGTGATTCCAAGTTTACCGGTGTTCATCTGTCATTTAAACTCAATTGAGACGTTCCTTGAAAAAAAATTGCAACCATAGCTGCTAAGCCTACATTTGAAAGATGTTTTGATATGTTCCATAAAGAAACAAATATAATAGTTCAAAACAGATAGGCTGCATGCAATCCCTGTAACAATGAATTTGTTTAATTTTATCCATTATCTCAGTCCTCCTCTCTTCAATACGTATTTTTATAGAAGTTTGTGACTCTGAAAATTTTCACAAAGGTCCCCTTCACACCAGTTATTTAAAAGGCATCTTTATTGTTCGTGTCATTCAGAAGAGACGCCAAATGTCCACCAAGTTGACAGTATCATTACCCAGTTAACTGTAGCTCAAAAGTGTAATTGGGAGAGGTCTATTAAGCACAGACAAATCAAGATATATCCATACACAATTACAAAAGGCCTTCCAAGCATAGGTGTCTCACTTCAGATAGAATTTCATGGGTTTTTTTCTCCGAAAGCTAACCCTAAACAAAATTAACAGAGCAATGGCATTCTGGTAGAGTAACTGAGTAACATATCTCTTGTTCTCTGATAATGATAGCTAGCTGGGAGACATGCTAGAGCACTGCTGTCATTTAAGTGTTCTTTTTTCAAGATCGGTATTACTGGTTTTCAACACTTAATTGCTTTTAATTATCACAGAAAGAAAAAACTGGTTCTAATTCAATACTAGAGGTCCCCTCTTAGTCACTTCTTTTTGAGGCTGAGCAGGTCCAGCTCCCTCAGCCTTTCCTCACAGGAGAGGCTCCAATCCCCTAATGATCTCTGTCACCCTCTTGGACCCACTCCAGGAGCTCCATGTCTCTTGTACTGAGGAGCCCAAATCTGGACACAGCACTCCAGATGCAGCCTCACTGTTGCTGGTCCTACTGGAAGTGCTCATAGAAAATATCAGTTACTGTGGAATGTAGCCACGATAGATGTAACCTGTGCCATTGAATTCAGTAAGATGGTAGGTGCAAAGACTCATTTTTCTCTACCAATTAGCATTGTCCTCTATGGCAAAATTAGATATTACATATCAGGCCTGACTTACCTATACAGATACATTCTGATGAAAGATAACAGGTACTATTTTATGCCAGTCAGGTGCTCTGATTTATTTTTATAGCTTGATTAGTAGTTATCTGTCAATAAAATGATTAACAATTTAAAAAGTCTTAAAACTTTTACTGTCTCAGGTTAACAGTAGAGTTGACAGTGGTAGTTAACAGGTAAAGAAATTTTATGTATGAAACATTTAAGCTTTCAAAGATTATAATTTTGATAGTTTACAGGGAGGAGACCACTGACACTATTTCAAACATTAGCTATTGAAACACCGTTGAATAAGTGTTATAATCATCCATTTAATTCTTTGAGAGTTTCACCATTGACTCAGTAAGTTCAGTATTGTGTCCAAGGACTCTGTGCACAAATACGGAATTCTGTGCTGCATCCATGAGTTGGAATCTCTGGCTTCTTTATGTATTCTTTTTGTGCTAACTACATTGATATCTGTGCTAAATAGGCACAGATGATGCAAACTTTTCAAATAATGCTTTTGTAGCCAAAAAATCTTCAACCATATCTTCAGGCTGGATGAGGCTTTTTTCAGTAATATTGCTGTCATCAGATGAGCATAACAGGAACCATTTTTGAAAGATTTGCTGGAACAAAACTGCAGTGGAAGTTTTTAGCTTGATAGACAGTGAACAGATGAACATACCTGAAATATGGACTCAAATGTGTGTGTATGAACAGATTGGTCACAGAGCAATACCAATGGATGTGTAGCAATTGAACAGAAGTAATGCACTAAATTGGTGCCTTTCACTACTGTTAACTCCTGTGTCTGACAAAATTTAGCCAGTGTTATCTCATGGATTTACAGACAAGAGGCAAAGTGATGTCATAATGGCAAGTTTACAAGTATTAATCTGTCAATGATAAATATTGTTTCTTCACATTTATTGTAGAAAAGACAAGTGATATACATGTTGCATAAGGTTTGATCAGAAATACCACTTGTCACAAAATCAGTTAAGTTTCAAAATCTTGGGAGTGAGAGATTTCTTTACAGGTTAGAACCAAGTGGTCTTTACAATGGCCAGTTCCATATGGATGTCTTAGATACTTTAGGAAGCCTCAAATGTTACTGTATGTCTCTGCATGGGACACTGAGTCCTTACTGTCTGACAATTAGTTAGATTTACATTTTAGCCCTTTCCAGTATTTTGTTACCTTTTCTAAAGGGTGTTCTTCTTGCTCAAACACAAATGCTGTTCAAATTCTCATTCCTAATTAAATTGCTTTTTGATGTCTCAGCTTTGGAGGCAGCTAACAAAGCTTAGATAGAGGCTAAGGCCAATCTCATAATTTGTCATTCCTCAATTTTACAGCTGTTGAATTCTATTAAATAGAACTCCTCTTGCCTGATTCCACTTGAACAAAAGGAAACCTGGCAAGTCAATCTTCACTTGAACATAGTTAGAGGTGACTATTCTGTTATTTCCTGTTTTCTAGACTCCCCCCCAGAAAAACACCCCAACTTAGAAGCATATTCAGATATCGGTGTAACAACTAAAGAAAAAGTGAAAGGGCTGGATGTTCTTAGTGTTTCCAGCCCCTCTTCCTCTGAATTAAACTAGTCCTCTTTTCTATTGGTACAGTGGCTTTAAAACGTTTTGTTAGAGAAGCTCTGAAGCAATGATTGCACTCTTGAAAGGTTCATTTTAACATATTGACTTCCTTACTGAACAACCTTTTGCACTGCAATAAAGTGTTTGAATACTTAAAAAATAGATCATACTAGACTTGAAGTTCAATTAAAGGTTGACAGTGTTATATATTAACACACATTTTGGTATTTTTATTTTATATAAATCTCTTCCATTAAAAAAATATTTTAAGTTCTACTTTGTTTCTATAAGAAGACTTAATTGGAAGTAAAACATAGGAACATGCAGTTCTACAATACAACCAGTAATGCATGAAAAATCTGGTAATACAAATATCTAACCTCTGCTAACACAGTTGAAAAACCTGCTTGGTTTTAATAAGCTTTTAAAATGAATGAAACTTAATATAAACTATTTACTATTATAGAAAATGTAATAAAAATAATATGTTGTTCCTAATGCTAGAAAAGTCTTTCTGTCTCACAAGCAAGTTGACAAAACATATTCTGTCTTAGTACTAAGGTCAGAAAAAATAGATATTTCTGATTGGCTGTCAACATTACAACCATGGACAATAAATAATATTTGAATCTTTATGTTTTATGTAAGCAAATTTTGCAACTTCATGTTCTTGGCATAAAACTTGCTTACAGTAGTAATAATACATGGCAGTACCTCAAATTTAATAACGTTAGTGTCAGAAAATCATCTTGCAGAACATTACAATAAAGAAGGAACTCAAGACATACCGTAAAATCTTTGTCAAAAAGGTACCTGATTTCCTGCTTGATTGCAACTCACAGGCTATCACTGTGCTGAGCCCTCTCAGTGGTGCTCCAGCCTGACCAAGTTGCTGGGCATCAGGATGCCATGGAAGTGTTGGCTGTGGACATTGAATGTCATTTTTCACATCACTAGAAAATGGCAGCTGGCTTTGCACTGGGCTTGAGTGCATCCTCACTGAGTTTTCTGAGGAGACTGAGCTGTGTGGTGGAGTTGATATGCTGGAGGGAAGGGCTGTCATCCAGAGGGACCTGGACAGCTTGAAAGGTGAGCCCATGGGATCACCTAATTGCAGGTTTCTAGTACACAAAGGGAGCCTACAACAAAGCTGGAGAGAGACTTTTTTCTGGGGTATGTAGTGATAGGATGAGGTGAAATAGCTTTAAGCTGAAAGAGGGTAGGTTTAGACTAGATATTAGGAAGAAATTCTTTACTGTGAAGCTGGTGAAACACTGGAACAGGTTGCCCAGAGAAGTTGTGGCTGCCCCATTGCTGGAAAACTCAAGGCCAAGTTGGATGGCATGTAGAACAACCTGCTCTACCACAAGGTGTTCCTTCCCATGGCAAATAGATGATCTTCAAGGTCTCTTCCAAGCCAAAACTTTCTGTGATGGTATAGTATTATAAGCTCTATCCTAACTTGCAGTGAATACCGGTTATTTTTGCTCTAGACTTAAGGATAACATAACTGCTCAATAAATACACATGTAAATGTTCTCTACCATTATGCAGTCATCATGTTATGTATTGCTCAGTAAGTAAATGATTGCTTGATAGTAAATTTAGTCATCTGCTCTGATGACTTTGATTAAAATAGTGTCTCAGTAACTCCAGCCTGAAAAAGGAAAATTTTCAAATTATTTTTTCCATCCTAGTGTAAGTGATTCATTTACTGGTAGAAAATACAGAAGTATGTCTGAATGGATTTATCTTAAGAAGTGGAGCGTATCTTCAAAGGATAGTGATTCATACTATTTTCCCCATCTCTATTCCCCTTTTCCAATGCAGTTTCTTTACTGACTTTAATGAAATGCACCTGCATTCCTTCTTTCAATAACCTTTCTTTCAATCACTCTTTCTTTCAATAGCCCCTTCTTTCAAAAACCTCTTTACATTCTGTTTTTCGAATTTTAGAACACTTTCAGATTTTATAATCTCTCTCTAAGCTCTTTACAAAAAATAATGGATTTTTATACCTTGGGACTTTTTCTGTCCAAATCAATGTTTTTTTTAATGTATATCTGAAAACTAAGGAATTTGAGCTCTAAGAGCTACCATCAAACAAGCAAACAAACAAACAAAAGTGATTAACAACTCCAGAACCTCTACTACTTAAGTTTTGTACTTTAATTGAAAGACAACAAACTAATTATATTACAGTTCTATAGTTCCCACTCTGTTAACATTTTCTTTTTTATCTAGACCTTTACAATGTCTTCCATGTTTTCCAGCTCCCACTAAAGCTGAGTTACTACTGCACAATTTCTGCTGCTTATATAATATTAATTTTAAAGAGATTAATTTTATTTGTTAAATGCACAAATAGCACTTCATTTTTATGAAAGTGGTAGAAAGATCCCTTCAAGGAGTAGGAAGAGACTATTAATAAGAATCTTGAAGCATACTTTACCATATCTAATGATCTCAGGTGTCTCTGTCTGTGATGTGAATGAAAAATTATGAAAACCTGTGTACTCATTACATTGCAAAATATCAGGGCAACCACCAATTTACTTACAATGATTACCCAAAGTGAGTCATATTTTTAAAGCAGTCATTTTGTCATAATTTTAAGGCTTTTACTTACTCCTTCTATTTACACTTAATTCAGTAAATTGTCTGGGATATTGGCAAGTTTATGAGAATTATCAATAGCTTGTGGGCATCTGTGTTCTTTAATCAGCAGATTAGAACTCTAGTGACCAAAGACTTTTGTCAGCTAATAGAAACAAATTCTCTGGTGTGCTATGGTTGTTTTGAAATAAGTGAAACACTGCTAGCCTTTGGTGTGTTCTAAACAGGTCACAAAAATATAAATGTTTCCTTGCCAGCTTTCCAATTACACAACTTGAACACACAGCAGTATGAGCCAGATTTGCTAAATAAAACCAACAGATCACCATGTAAGTGACTTCTGACAGACAATATGCACCTGCTCATACTAATCAGGGCTCTCTTACCTTCCCACACACCTGCAATAAATCTGTGCTTAGTCATCATTCACAGTGTGTCCATGAATGGGAAAAAAAATAAGATAAATTTTACCTGATTATTAATTACTTTCAGCAAAAATAATTTTTTTAAGCTTAAAAATAAAGAAAAGCTTTTGAAAAAGATAAAACATTGTCTTAAAATTTTACTCTGAAATTATTTTTCTAAATTGCAATTTCAAATTAATTTTATTGGAGCAGCAGAACAATTACATTATATCACTATTAACGTGGTATTTTGATATTTTGGTACATTTGGTTTTCACACTTCCATATCACTTTCTAAATAAGATGTAAGCAGTTTGATATCTTCTGGATGCTCAATTTACACTAAATTTTTAGTTCAAGTATGAGAACCTTGCAAGCTAAAGACTGAAGGCATAACGTATTTTGAGTGGAAACTGGAGATATCTAACTGTTAAAGTGTCTCACCTTCATAAAAGAAGACCAAACTAAACCCAACTAATTTTCAGATTTCTGGATGATTTGGTTAAAGATCTTTCTGCTTCTTCATTTCAGCTCTTTCTCTCCTTTCTTCTCCACAGTTAGTATCTTCTGCTAATCTGTTTCCCTATTCCCACACATCTGAATCTTCATACTTCATATGCAGCCTATCATTTTACAGTATGTAAAGTCTGTTCTGACTTTCCTTTTTTTTTTTTTGTACTTTTCCAGATGACAACTAAGTCCAGTCATTTTGTAATTTTCTCATTGGACTTGTATCACAGAATCAGTAAGGTTGGAAGGGAGCATCTACTCCAACCTCTCTGCTCAAGCACAGTCCACTAGAGCATTTTACTCAGAATTGTGTCCAGATGGTTTTTTAATATCTCCAGAGGAGACTCCAGAAACACCCTAGGCAGCCTGTTTCAGTATTTTGTCACCTATATATCATGATGAATATCAAATCCTGAATGCCTTAGTACAGCCTGTGATTTTTTATATATGGCAGCTGGAAAACAATGAGGAACTGCTCATAATTAGCATAAATACACATATATTTCACTTCCAGGTATTTTTCAGTTTTATTCTTACATCTTTTCCTTTGTTCAGTTAATTACTTCAGCTGAGGTATATTACAGACAATTTATAGCATGTTCTGTGACCTTTGATTTAGCCTTCAAACCTTCTGAGGTTTGATGTTATCTTTGATGGTACCCAGTTGTACCTAAATTAATATCAAACAGTCATGGCTTGGTTTATTAGGGAAACATTCTCAGTCAGACTGAGTCCCAGTAGTTTATTTCAAAGCATGCTGTGATTTATTGAAGACATTGTCTAACTTAAGGACAGAGACATGCCCTTATAACCTGTTTATATCGTTTTCTTTTTGCAGTCAGTGCTGATTGATCAGTGGGACACGAAAGCAAAAGGCAGTTATTTGTCTCAGCTGCTTACAGTTTTGTTCTTTCTTTAGCACAGTGATGGCATGTTCTGGCATAAGCCTTTTTCTTTTATTCTCTGAGTCTCCAAAAACATGTTCCATTCATATCAAGGCTTTAAATTTGGTAATATTCCCCTTAAATCAGTTATTGATAAACATAATTTCCTGAAAATATTAGCAATATTTTCAATGCTACATACATAATGAGTGGTAATATGCAGTTTTCCATACAGTAGTTTTTGCTTAGATTTTTCAATTACAACTTGAACAAATATGAATTGAGGTGTAAGTTAAACTGACACAGTTCACAGTAAAATGATATGTTTGGCTAGGTAGAGTCCTCTATGTGCAAAAAATTAAGGTGCCAACTGAGAGTATGGTAGGACTGGATTCACTATATCATCTCTCTGTTAAATTCTTAATATGCAAATGAATTTTCTCAGACAGTATATTGTACAGTATTTGGAAAGCATTTCATTATTTTCTTCTCTTGAGGCTGTTTTAATTTAAATATTTATTTAAAATATCCACTGAGCTAGTGAAAGAGAATTTAAATGATGCTAATATTATACATCCTTTTTTCTAAGACTTGATTTTTGATTTTTTTTCCTACCTCAAAAGCCTAGGTGGCTTTGCTACATCTGTCATCTTTCAGATACTTATCTGAAGCAACTTTCTTATACGTGTACAGAATTTTTAATTGGGATACCAGACCTCCAGATGAGGCCATAGAGAGGTGAGCTAAGTCAGCACACACCATCCATAGCATCCACTGCATATGGAAACACTGGGCTTTTTATGCATGCATGACACAGTCATTCTGCCATTAGTAGGTTTGATGCTTCTCAAAAGTGCCAGATGTCCAACATATCCCCAAAGGACTGCACACATGCACAACTGACTTGCAAAAAGTATACTTTCCTAGTTCAGTATTTCCTTAAGTATTTCCTTCAATAAATATACTTGCCTTAAAATCTGTTTCATCTTTTAAACAGAGAAAGTATTTGGCAGTATCTGCAGCAATGCAAATTTAAGTACTTCATACAATATGAAATGGTGTCAGCAGGAAAATCTGTGAAAACCACCTATCCAGAAATCACAGGGACTCATGACAATTTTGATATTTGTGCAAGCATAGTAAAGAACTGAATCTGGGAGTCCCACAGCCTAGGATATTTCTTTACATATTTAACTTAGATGAAAGGCTGGTTAACTGTGTCATTCTATTCTGTTAACCATGAAAAGATATTACAAAAGAAATTATGCGATGCATTGACACAGAATCTGTGAATAATTTATGATTTACTAAATAATTGAAGAAAACACAATGCTAAAGAGAGTTATAGTAAATTAAACTAAATTAAATAACAAACTATAATGATTGGTTTCTTGTTTCCTGAAAAAACACTCCAATATTTCAAATTACAGTAATTTTTCTATGCAGCAGTTCTCACTACAGTTTATATAAAGTGATAACTGATAGCTAATTGCATTGATGGACCTTGGCTGAATAGAATTACCTCAGCTAGAAAAGGTTCTGATTAAATTAATCATAATAGCATTTCTATTTTACAACACTAGCATCAGAAAAAGAGAAAATATCATATTTTTAATTAATACATTTTATTGCTTCTGTTTACAAATGCTGAATTATGTTACTTAATTGAATTTTAGCTCTTCAGTTAGTATTATACAAAATATTAATTATGCAGCAAATGCAGATAACTCAGCACATACTCATAAATGCAAATTATATAACCATCTTTGTGAAGGTTGCGCATCCTACCCTAAGACAATAAATACTCACACTCATGATACATAAACCAGAAAAACAAGAAATGAAATACTGTGTTTTATATAGCTTTAGGACAAAAGATCCTGAGGTACTTGTAAGTTGAAAGCAGAAGCTCTCACAACCACATAGTGACACACCATTTTGACAGTTCAAACATAACAGATATATGTCTAAGTTTGTTCAGGCCCTTGAACATAAATGAAGAGGAATACAGTGGTCTGTAAGCATCCATTTGCTAATCATGCTTATGAAGGGACCAAAAATAAAAATGGACCACAAAACTGAGACTGAACTTCTGTCCTTAATCTGAGCTTTGAGCTACAGATGGAGTGTGTTGTCCTTTGAGAATCTCAAGTCTCCTGTTCCCTGATCATAGGTTTATCCTGTGGTGCCTGAGGCTGTCTCCCCCTGCTTCCAACTTCTGTGGGAGGCATCTGGGTGTCTCCCACAGGTCCCAAGCCACAGCTGCCAGCACTGGGCAGTTGACTTGAATGGTCTTGGGCATAAAAAATGACATGGGGGTTTGTTTGTGAGCAACTGAGTCAAGCTTCATTTGTTATCAGAATTTTGTCAAAATACATAAATATTCTAGTAAATATTCCAGGTGCTGTTTATGGGGTTTCTGGTCTTTTTTCCTTTACTTAATTACGTTCCAAACTATAAACTTATCACAACCACTGCAAACTCTACTGAAGGATTAAGGAACACATAGAAGTTGTCGTCCCAATTACTAGTTCCTTATGCCCTGAGAGCTACCTGGAAGAGGGAGGAGGTCAGTTGGGTATCTGTGATGCTGTTTTCAGGTCAAACACGTTCAAATTTTATGTTATCAAAATCAGTAGATCCCTCTTACTGACGCTGAAGCTCTGAAAATATTATTTCTTTTTTTTTATTCCAGGGAATAAAAAGTCTGAATTTCATAGCTTTAAAAGAAAACTTTGCCTCATCTGCCTTCCTCAGCAAGGAGGTAACAAAGAAGAAAAGAGATAGTTCTTCCTTTCAGAAAACCTGCATTTCATATATAGAGCAATCCTAAGCACAGCTGAGATCCAGTACATTTGTCTTTCCATATTTT
Source organism: Climacteris rufus (assembly GCA_013398175.1). NCBI lineage: Eukaryota > Metazoa > Chordata > Aves > Passeriformes > Climacteridae > Climacteris > Climacteris rufus. Next base: position 387,918 of record VZRZ01008347.1, on the reverse strand, counting down.
TTTCCTTGCACTCCAGCTCCAGGGAAATACTGTCAAGTCCACAAGAGTTAAATGGCCACCAAACCATAATGTGGCTTATCAATCTCTGTGACAGCACTGCAAGGAATCGAGAATGTTTCATGCTTAGTGCCACAACATCTTCAAAATCAATGTGCATGTCTGAAGAGACAGATTTAAAGTCAAGCCAAGAGAGAACTCAAATTTCTTTGTGAATGCGCATGAAGCATATGCACATTACAGGGTTTCTTCCCTTACTTTTCATTATAATATTGTAATTCTAAATAAATATCTTATAAGGATAGATTTAAAATTATTTTCTTACACTCTCACAGATACTTTAGGGTAGGTTCACATTCTTTTTTCTTTTCTTTTGAATTAATTGCCATGTAACTTTCAAAACCAATGTTATGTGACACTTTTGTCGGAGCTCTCGAGGCTGCGACAGCATCCAATAAGCGAGCTTAACCCTGCTGGTGTGAGTTGCAAAGGTTTTGCAACTGCTGCGGATGACCTGTTTCTGCTGGGTCCTCTGGAAATGAGAATTACCTCAGGCTTGGTGTTTAAATGTCGGTGAGAATAAAAGGGTAAGAGGGCTCTTCTCAGGAATCACAGCTGTTTATTGTAAATCCGATGTGGCGTTCTGAGGGTCCAAGTGAGTGAGGGAGGAGACACCCTGATGGCTGTGGGATTCCAGGAGAGAGAGAGCGCAAGCGTGGAAGCTCTGCAGGGGTCTTTTAAAGGGAGGTGGGACCAGGGGGCACCCAATGGGAAGATGCATAGTTCAAAGTGACCAGTGGAGAGCAGAAGAGAGACCTCTCCAGGACATAACCACATATGGGACCTGAGGCTGGGGATACAGGTGACACAAGTGAAATATGGGGTTTCACCAGAGCTCAGGCAGAGAGTTCAGATATTGGAGGGAGAAAGTTCAGAGGGCATTGCCCTGGGGCTCTTCCCACCAATCCTGAAGCTCAACAGCAGAAGTTTCTGTCAATGACACTGCTACAGTTATGTTATAAAAAAAAGGAGCAAAATACTCATAAATTGCTTTAACAGGGACATGTCGGTTAAAAACCAATACATAATTATAAAGATTTGATTTAAAGTTTATTTGATTTTTTCTTTCATTACAATTTTTATTATCTTTTGTCTGTTTTCATAAATATATTGTATCTATGTGTACATGTATATATCTACATATATATGTATGCAAGCATTCCACTTTCACAGAATGACAGAAACTGTCAGGTTGGAGAAGATCAGAGAAACTGTCCATTTGAAAAGGAACACAGGGGCTCATCTGGTCCAACCTCCCTGTTCAAGCAGGGCCATCCCAGAGCACATTGTTCAGGATTGCATCCAGAAGGTTCTTGAATTTCTCCAGTGAGGGAGACTCTACAGCCTCTCTGAAAAATCTGTTCCAGTGCATGGTCACCTGCACAGTAAAGTTCTTCCTTGTATTCAGGTGAAACTTCCCATGCATCTGTTTCTGCCCACTGCCTCTTTTCCTGTTAGCTGGCACCACTGAGAAGAGCCTGGTCCATCCTCTTGATACCCTCCCCTCAGGTACTTATAGACATTGATGCATGCCCTAGTTTTGAGACAAATTTAGCAGAAAACCCCTTCCAAACAGAAGGCAGCCTTCACCAGCCCCTCTCCTACCAGGTTTGGAAAGAAATTTATCGGAAGAAAGTGAAAAAAATCCCCTGTTTATTCACACAATATGCATGCAGACACAACAAAGATAGAAAACAAAAAAGAAACCAAAAAAACCCTGCAAATGAATAATCTTGGGTGATAAATCCCCGAAAAGGGGGAAAACTCAGTAGAAAGTCCCAGAGCCCCTTCCAGTGGATGGTTCTCGTGGCTGGGGTCTCAGTGCAGGCTCCATCATCCATGCACCTGGGGATGCATGCACTGGTCCTCTCCATAAAAATCAGCACCCAGTCCCAGGAGAGGGTACAGATCCAAGGAAACAGAGCATAAGGNAAAAAAACCCTGCAAATGAATAATCTTGGGTGATAAATCCCCGAAAAGGGGGAAAACTCAGTAGAAAGTCCCAGAGCCCCTTCCAGTGGATGGTTCTCGTGGCTGGGGTCTCAGTGCAGGCTCCATCATCCATGCACCTGGGGGTGCATGCGCTGGTCCTCTCCATAAAAATCAGCACCCAGTCCCAGGAGAGGGTACAGATCCAAGGAAACAGAGCATAAGGCAAAAAAAAAGGTAAAAAAAAAA
>VZRZ01008347.1:369985-380796 GCA_013398175.1 Climacteris rufus | reverse complement strand
CCTGCCTTTGAGGGAGTCAACAGCTCCTCCCAGTTTTGTATAATCTGTGAACTTGCACAGTACCCCTTCCAGTCCTGTGTCCGAGTAATTTATGAAGATGTAGAAGAGCACAGGGCCTAAGATAGAGCCCTGCAGAACCCCACTAGTGACAGGTGTCCAGTCTGATGTCACCCCAGTCACTGTAACCCTTTGGGCCCAGCCCGTGAGTCAGTTGCTCACATATTGTATGATGTGTTTATCCAGCTGTAAGCTGGACATTTTGTCCAGAAGGAGACTGCGAGAGACAGTATCAAAACTTTACTGAAATCCAAAAATGATTACATCAACTGGCTTTCCTTGATGGTGGGTTACTTCATCATAAAATAAAATCAGGTTTGATAAGTAGTTTGCCTCTCATAAGCGGTGCTGGCTGTGACCTGTGACTGCATTGTCTTTCAGGTGTTCTTCAATACCTCCCAGAATAATCTTCTCCATAACTTTACCAGGCACTGAAGTGAGACTGACAAGACTATAGTTTCCTGGGTCCTCTTTCTTGCCCTTCTTGAAAAAAGGGCCAACGTTTGCTGGCTTCCAGTCAGCTGGGACCTCTTTGTATTCCCAAGACTGCTCTTTCCAGGTGGGGTCTCACAAGAACAGAGGGGGAGTGATGTTGGCTGGGGCCACCCGAGGCCACACAGCATCCACCTGCAGATGTCCCTAGCTCAGGACCACAGCTGCAATAAGCTGGCAAAGTGCTGGCACCTCTGAAGTAAGCAAGCCCCAAACATGATGGACAGGCACAGGCAAAAGCAAAGGCTGAGAGAGGGGTTTTCGTGTGGGTTCCAGCCATTTACTGGAGGTAGAGGGTCCAGGAAAGGCAAGCAGAGGGGTCCAGGGCAGCTGAAGGGTCCAGGGATGAAGACCGGCGACAAGGGGATATGTTGCCCTGATTTTTGCAGTTCTGGATGTTGTCATTCTTTTGTAGCTAGTTTCTCACACTTTTCTCTGTAAACATGGCCATGTTATTGTAACTGTATCTTATCATTTACATTCCTTTCTCCTGGACACAGAGCTTTGATGGACATTGCCTTTGACCACTGTGATTGAGGGAGGAAGAACTAATTTCCTCCAATGAATAGTGATTTCTAAATGTATATAAAATAAAAGAAGGCGGGCCTTGCCCACCTTTCCTGCTTTCTCTTCCTTACTGGTAACAGGTGTCTCCGTCTCTTCTTTTGTGTCGTTACTGCGACAGGGATACATGGGTTTTTATATGGGGGTGTAGCCAGGGGAAACTGCCAATGGGGTAACAGAGATATATGAAATAACCAGTGGGATACAGAAGAGGGGAGAACTTTCTGGAACATGAACTTATACAGAAAATGGGGTGGGGGATACATCAACCAATAATCTTACAATATGTAAAACGCAACACATGGGAAACATGGGAAATTGCCATAACAAAAGGGGTGAGGGTTACACCTCTATGTCTTGTTGGACTAACCACCAGTCTTTGGGCTCAGTTGCAGTGGCCTCTGCCACACACACCACAACAGAGGAGAATCACTTCCTCTGACCTGCTGTCCGCTCTTCTTTTGATATAGCCCAGGATTTTGTCAGCTTTCTGGGCTGTGAGTGCACACTGCTGATTCATGTTGAGTTTTTCATCAACCTATACCCCAACTCTTTCTCCACAGGGAGAAAGAATTTATTGTACCTTTATTGTGCCTCATTTTTATTCAAGAGAGATTTCAAATTTTTATATTTTCAATATAAAATTCTAAACATTTTCTGCTAACATATCTATATAAGATACCTAATCTATGACATTTCAGTCTGAATTTTAGTTTATTAATAATTCTATTTATCATTTAATAGCTAAAGTAGCCATTTTGATCCTAACAAATATTTGTTCCAGATTGGAACTGAATTTGAAGTTCACAATAATCTTATTAAAATGAGGAATGCATCCCCAGGGTTGTTCAAATTTAAATAATAAAGTGTATGTTGTCATGAAATTATTGTGTGTTTGTGTATGTGTTTGCTGTCAAGGTAAAGGTTTCAGCTTAGGTTCTCTTTGTAATTACGTTATTCTATTCTACTAACTGAATATTGTGATAACCAAAAAAAAACCTAAAAACTAAAACCTGAATGTTATTCAGTGCTGCATAGAAACCCACATACCATAGAAATTTAACAAATACATGTCCTAAAACCTACTCTTCTTGATAAGTACTAAAGTCAGGGTTGATTAGTATTGAACACAGTATAAGATGTATTTGTTTGGTCAAGATTTGACTGATCTCTAGCTACATTAAAGCCTACAGTGAAGGCATAGTCCAAAGTCAGTGGAAACCTTCCCAACTTCTTAAATAAATAAAAGTAGTTCTGGTTTTTAAGCTTTTGATGCAATGTCTCAAATGTGAATTACTTTATTATATGAAGGGATTTAATACCTGGATGTGGGAATGCTATATATTGATTCTAATTCAGCCTTACTAGAAGTCTACAAATACCACTAACATAAACCTTTTTCTTTAAAAAAGTTTCTCTGGAATCAAACATTACAGAAATCAAAATAAATATCCAAATCTAACTGTATTGCAGAAATATATCAAAGCAAAGCTTCAGTTAGCAGACTAACATAAGTTACCATAATTTTGTTACTTTAAAAAAAAAAAGTATGCATATTTATATTTCAAAAATCAAAATACTATTTGAAAACTTATTTTCTTGCAAGACCACAGCAAAGCCACTGGAGCAGATATATACTACATTAAACAACATATACAAATTGAAAGAATACTAGAAACCTTAAAATATCTAAAACTTCAGATTCACAAGAGAAACCAGAATATTGGAATAATTCCACAGAAGTTAACTTCAGTAAATTAAAATGGAAGACTATATTTTCTTCATGATATCTATATTTTACATACTGAAGAAAATACCCATAACCCTGAAAATCATAAAAATAGAGCTCAGGCAGGTATTGAACCAACCCAAAACAAATCTAAATCAGGTAAAATTTATGATAGGAAGTCTGATGATTATTACTAGATTATAACTGAGCTATTGGCAAAGCGCAGGCATAATTGGCTAATTTGCATAGAAAGCTTAATCTATATGACAATAAATTATAAATGACACTACAACTAATAACAATGTAACCTATCTATTAACCATGAAAGGAGATGTAAAAGCTCAATATTTTAAGAATCTAAAAAAAACTTCTGTTTTGTTTGTAAATTCTGCATGCATTTTGTTGGAGAATTAGAAAAACTGAGTTTGAATTAAACCAGAAACAGTATTCAGCAGTATTCTTCTGTATAGCATTAAAAAGTACATTATAATTTATATCTCCTTTCTGTGCTATCCAATGAACCACAAGGGAAATGGAAATTTAGACAATTATTCTAAAACCCGGGAAATAAAGAATCTTTTGCTTCATGTAGCTTTGTTTCTTTGTTGCATGTCCTTGAAAATCGGTAATATTGAAAGATTAAGTGTTTTGTACTACACAAATTTTCTTTCTTTGCTTGGTAAACTTTATTTCAGAGAACAATATTGATGCAAATGAAACATATTCACCCCAATCACCGTGTCTTTCAGTATCCTTCCATTAGCAGCACTTGGAAGAAAAAAAGGCTCATTTACAAGCACCTCCGTTTTTGGCTATTTAAGAACTCAAGATACTAATTTTTTTTTTTTTCTAAAAGAAAAAAGTAGTCTCTTAAATGTTGGATTGACACTGACAGAAAACTCACTTCATGTATAAGGCCAGAACTCTAGCTTTGTTCTTCAAGATATTACTTTCTGAAGCATTGCTCAGCCTACAAATAAAATCCTTCTTTTCAAAGCAGGTCAGTGATGAGGGAGCATCATTGAAGACAACGGATGAATAGGAAAATAGTTTGCAATACAATGAAATTATTTATTGCTTTGTGTAATTTTTGTATTATGTTTTGGTATTTTATATCTTCACTCTATATGAAGACTGACAGCTTTCAAGATTTCCCTTCTAAACTGTATTTGTGACTTTATGTATAAGTATTTCTTTTGCTGTATTCAAGCAAAAAACGCCCCTAAACTGAGGTTTCCTTTTTTCTTCTAGCTCTTTTCTAAAAAGTTTATTCCCAATAGTTTGAGCTTTTCCAACACACTTCAATAGATATCTATGAATAAATAAGTGATTGGAAACTTCATTTGACTATTTAATTCATCGCATTATGTAGAAAATTATCAGCATAAAAATTATCTATCCACCCCAAAACAGGATCATTTGTTTATGTCCCTATTTTCTCAGTTAACAATGTTATCTCGCCAGCCCACCGGCTAATGCTGTACTGTAACTCTCCATCTCTCTTTCCTGAATCCATATACTGTTGACAAGAAACATTACCTTCTTTTCATGTTTGATTGAATTTTTTTGGTTATGTTTTGTTTAAAAACTCTGCAAACTATGTTGATGTTGTACTAAACAGAAAGCATAGATGGATTTTGTCATCAGCTCATGAGTCTGTAGTGATATTAGCCTCCCACAGAAAGTAGACACCACAACAAGTTTACCTAGAAGTCTTTAGTTATACCTCTCTAAGAAATTGGTGGAAGATATTTTGTTGAATGAGGAGAAAGAATGCAATACCAAATGCCACCTCCTTTCTTAACTACCTACTATTATCTTCCAGGTCTACTTCCAAAAATATAAAACACAATTTGTTTTAAAATCAGGAATCAGTCATGGTTTAAAATCAGGAATCAGACAAAGTACTGGTGACTCAAAGGTCATAATTTACTTCCAAAAACTTAGACTCTGAATATGTAGAAAAATTAAGTTCATGTGTATATGGTAGGCATTATTAGTTTAAGCAAATTGATGAATATATCACGTATATATATGGCTTTTACAGTCACTCCTCTGTGTTATACCACAGCTGAAAAGCAAGAACAGAACCTGGCTCATCTTATTGCAGACATTTATGACAAAGTAAGTTCTACAACCCTGTGTTATTTTTCACATTTGTATATATTATTTCCACTTCGTGCACATCAAGACTTTTTTTTTCAATTCTGCTATTTCATTGTTAAAGGTTGAATACAAATCTTTATAACTTTTTACTTTTGAAAGATCTTATTTTTTGATGCAAGTTGGGAAAATGCAGAAATTATTCTCTTTCACCAAAGAATAGGGTAACATACATTTCTAAATACCCAGATCAGTTAAATAAACTTAAATTTCCAGAATGCTTCCAATTTCCCTGGTTTCCTTAGTTACTAATTGCTTGAGACAGGCACATATCCACTTCTAAAAATTTCTCTGAAAATGTTGATTTTTACTTGTGATTTTTAAAATACGTTCTTCTATTTAAAGTGTCTTTTTAACATGAAATGTATTTATGACTAAGGGAGACTTCTTTACTATTTTTCTTAGCAAAGATATGAATTACTTTTCTTTGTTCTGCTATCCTGAGGGTCTCACCTTGAAAGATCTTTGAGGCATGCCTTGACTTTCATTATGTATTTCTTCATTGTCTGATGCTGGTCCAAAGCTCTCCATTATATAAGTAAAAACTAATGATAATTCCTACTCTCAGAAAAAGTAGCACAGTTTCAGAGAAATTAAGATTAAAAGCCAAACACAATGCTTCCCTAGTGAGTCCAGCTCCATCCAAAGTCCTAATTTAACATGGAATTATCTCAAACTCTGTACCACTGTCTCAGAGTTTGAGATAATAAAGTAAGAGAAACACATGTAAAATTCAGCTCCTTGGTCAACTTAGAAAGTATTCTGGCACACAGGTTCCCAGCTGCTTTCTTGTTCCAATCTGCCTGTTCCTGCTGTCTGCTAGGAGAAGTTAAGACACCTCTCCAGGGTTCAGCTAATCTACACATAATCAGTCCTGTGACTCATAAACAAAAGCTATGCTTTGCACAGATATGAATTGTCATTTGACAGGAAATTTATTCTGGGTGAAAAGCTTTGCATTTTGCAACTGCAGATATGCCAAATCTTTTAAGTGTAAAGCTCTAAGGCAGAAAATGACCTTATGGGGCTTTCTATTCAGAGCTGTATGACATCCTGAATGAGTTCAGGAACACGCAGATGGCAGCTGCAAAAAGACAGCTGATTGTAAAGCTCTTCAAGATTACCATGAAGAACAAATATACAGTCCATTTAGTTCTAAAAAGTTTAAGTGCATTTTCAATTTATTGGAATGTCTTTTTCATTGTGCCTTGAATAGCAGTGCTATTTCAAGTAAAATATCCTGTCAGGATGCAGAGTAAAATGCTGAAATAATATGTACTGACATTCTAACTTCAATGTGTAAAGAAAATATGTGACGATCATAGTTATGAACATCATTATTTTACAGCTACCACTGCTTTGCCGTGATGAAAGCAATGGCTTTCCCTAGGAGTTGCTGATTGTGGTTAACTGCTGTCCCCTTGCAGAAGTGAGAGAAGGTTGGAGTTGTCCAGGAGAACAGAGAAATATGCACTTTGTAAAACCAAGCTATTTACCAGTGTAAGACTCTTGAGGCTTTTTTTAAATATGAATTTTTAATATTAATTTATTCTTAGAATACAATTCAAGCTACTTTTTAAATTCAATTGAGGGTTTTATATAAAAATTTCATGCATTTTCTAGCATGTGTTTGAAGTGGAAGAAGTGTTCATCTCCTGGTTATTTTAAAGTGAATATGAAAGGACTTTCATAGCAAATGGATTTTAAAAATGTTACCATGATTTTTTATTCTGGAAATATTAAAAGTACTTTACTGCATGCATGAGCTGATCAACCTCAGGACCAAATTCTGAATGAAAACTCATTAACTTTTCTGGTTATTAAGGTTTAGAATGAAAGAAATGAAGAATGGGAGTGCTATTTTTCTTTTTCATAATGTAGTCTATTAGTGATACCTTTATTCACAGCTTCTTTTTCTTAATGAGTTTTTGTTTTAGTTTGGGGGTTTTTTTGACAGTTCAATGGTATAAAGCCCTATTTGGAGACAAAGGTTCATAAAAAAAATTCATTCTTGTTTTGAAATTTTTTTCGAAAAAAAAGAGTATAAACATGGTTTAAATTGAAGATACAAAATAAAAGGACCCTCTTCCTCTACGTACAGATACAGAGACCATAGGGAGAAACAACAAAAAAACCTGTGAGGTGGGGAGTGAAAAAGGAGCTCTAGGGAAGTCAACCATTTACTGTCATTGTCTAAAAAATGCAAAACTGAAGCAGAAATAAAGACAATTCATTTAGAAGAGTCTACATCACAAAATCATTACTTTATATTAAACTTAGTCAAATTGTTAGAAAATAGCATTTTTTATATTATGAAACCCCTCATTGCAAGTTTGATTTGAGGATTTTTAATTGGACATTTTTAATTCCCTGGCCATTTAATAAAATAACATTGCATGGTTTCATAATGATAAAGTAGTTTCAGATTTTTCTTCACATTTGAGCCTTTAAGAATAAATTATATTTAATTTGTTATTTCTTATGGCATTCAGAACAAGGAATGATGGTCTCTGAAGGAGACTCTGAAGTATTTCCTTTTTTTTAAATTATTTATTTTTTCCACTGCTGTTTGCTACATTTCCTAAATTTACTTGGCATTGATTCATGAAAGAGCTTTTATAAATCTTAGAACCATGGATTTAGATGCTTTTCAAACTGCAGTTTTAGCAAAAGAAGCAATGGGCCATATCTAAATAAAACACTTGGGGCCTTTTCTCTGAAATCAATCATCTAGGATCCATTTCAGTTCATGCAGAGTCAGACCTGTCAGATGGATATTGAAATCCAACAGCTCACTGATCAGCAACAGAAAAACAAGGAAAACAGATTTAGCTTTTCAGCCCCACTCTCAGAGGGACATCCACGCCCACAAAGATAACAACTTGTTGGCATAGGTGGGTAATTTTCCTTGGAGAAGAAGCCTTTCTTTGGGGGGAAAATGCAGAAACACAGGAACAGGAAGAGGACAGGTTTTCAGTACTATGTTGTGAAGATCTTGGAGGAGGACAGAGTGTGCACATAACCACCCAGGCTGCAGTACCCTGCTTCTGGTTCTTCCTCATTCCCTCTCCTAAGTTAATTCTGGCCTGGGCAAAGTGTTGGATATTCAGCTCTAAAGGAGCCTACAGTGGCTTAGCAAAGCAGAAGTTGTGATAAGGATGGTAAGATGTTATTTATACAGCTAAGATTAAATCTAGTTAGACTGAGCCTGATTTGGACTTTACCTATATTGGCAAAAAATTCTTAATAAGAATGAATGTGCAGATACAACAGTGGCAGCGGAGGCACAACACCTACACTATGTACATTTTAAGATGATTACTTTAGATAGGCTCTGGTCTGATCCTGTGCTTTGGATATTCACCAGTATCTCATAGTGAAAGAGTTTATTAAGAGGAAATGACTTATTGTTATAGCCCCTTACTTTATCTTCTACCACTATCAAAAATTTATCCCAAAAGATATGTATCTCTTAAAGTGCCATTCAAGCAGTTGCATGCTGGTCTTAGACCATCCCTTAGCATCTCTTACTCAGAAGAAATAAGCCCTCCTTGTAGGTCATCTGCTCAATGCCCCTGACCAGCACAATGCCAATTCAGTGGATCCACTCCAGTTTCTTAACAGTTCTCTAAAAAATGGACACATTTTGAGTATGCCAGACACAACCTTATTAGCACAGGATAGAGGTGGATAACAACTTTGTTGAGTTCTTCTGATGATGTTTCTCCTAAGGTAAGTCCAGTGTGTGGTTTGAAATGTGGACTCTAGTACAGCACCCAGGGATCTGCTCTTAAAAACTTCATAAGTTTTATGCTTGCTTAATCAAGTTTCCCTCAGAACTGCAGGTCTTTCTTTCATTGTGTCAATTAGTCATTTTTCTTTATTGTTTCTGCAAATTTACTGTGGGTGCTGTCTGTCATTGTCCACATCACCAATGAAAATAATGGACAAGATGGGTGCCAGTGTCTCCCTTACAGTCAACAGGACAGAAGCTCTTTGATTCCCACACTTTGAGCTTAACAATCCATTCCTTTTTCAACACCCAAACTAGTGCTCTGTTCAAACCATCACCTCCCAACTGAGAATGCAGTGAGAGTTGGTGTCACAAGACCTGCCAGCTTTCAGCAGTGTCACAGTCACCCCTCTCCATAAGGAGAGTAACTTTTTTGCAGAAGACAAGAAGACTGGATAAGCATCATCCTTGAAAAATTTATATTGACTGTTCCTGATTTCTGTCCTGTTTTTTACATCTAAAGAAACAGATTGATTCCATTACTCCAAGATCTGTCTAGGGACAGAAGTGAGGCTTACTGGTCACAATTTCCCTTCTTGCTCTTTTCAAAGAAATATGAATTGCGTTAACTTTGTTCTGGTTGTCATGGACCCCCTCCCAGAAATTCAAGGTTTTCCACACAAGAGAATGTTTTGCACCAGTTTTATCTGTTTTCATTAAACCTCCAACAGCTTTTTCTCTCCATAGCAACTTCCCAGGGATTCTGATTAGATGAAATTAGTTGATGTCTCCCCTTCTAAAACCTTTTTCTAGCATTTCAAAACTCATATATAAAAATCTACAGAGTTCTCTTCTTTTACTAGCTGACAGCTAGAAGTTGGGAGGTTGCCAAGCAGAAGGGAAGTGGAAACTGTACTTTCTGTAATGTAGTCAACAGTCCTTAATCAGGCCCAGAACCCTGAGGGCTCTAAGGCAATTCATTCCACTCAGCTAAATGGAAAATTATTAAAATAACACCACATACTTTTATAATGTCTTCTCTCCAGGGTTCTCAAAGTGCTTTGTAATAATTAATTAATTAACTAAGCCTTGTAACATGACTTTGGCATAAAATAATACTGTAGTCCAATCTGTAAATGAATCTGCTCATAATGAATATGTATGTCAGTTGAAGAAAGGTGGTATGCCTGTAAGCTTACCTATTCTTTCAGTTAAAGAAAATGTCTAAGAAAAATGAGATTAATTGCCTTCTGTGATGACAGCCTTTCTTCATCACCCAGAGACTAGAGGCATACCTTAAGCAATTCCCTTTTATCCAAAAAGAAATCCTGTGCTAAATATCCATTAATTCAAAATACAACCACATATTGTAGCAGAGGGACACATCAATAAATTCAGTGGTAAAGAGTAGAAAACAAAGTGGGATGAGATTGTGTTGGGGGTTTTTTTAAGTATTATTTATAGTTAATATGTCAACTCAAAATGGGAAATAAATTTTGAAATTTTTTTTAAATTTCAAAGCAACAAGAGGAATAAGCAGATAATTCTGGCACTCAACTATGAATCGGAATACATGGATTCTATGAACTATTCTTCCAGTCTGGAGCAGAATTCTGAGACACTGTCCTCTACATTTAGAAATTAGATTTTCCTTTAGAAATTATGTTGGTTTTTTTTCCAATAAGTACCTCAGTTCTGACTGATGTATTAAAAATAATATTCAATGAAAACTTCTTGTGATATATCTACAAAACTCATAGATGTGAAAAATCAGGGAAAACAAATGTTGGCTATGAAATTAGGCCCTTCCCCATGATACAAGTCAAAGGTTTATCTTTAAAGTATAAAATTTACTTTTCTATGAAAAAAAAAAAATGTTATATTGTTGTCTGAAAAGGCTAGCCCAAAAACTGAGACTAGTCAGGAGTAAGGGAATAAAAGGTGTGTATTTATTCAAAAGGTCTTCAAAGGTACATTTAGGTCAGACAAAGCCCCCCGGGGCATCACCCAAAATGGACAACGAGTCACGAGTTCTCCACACCTTTATAGGTTTGGTCCATTTGCATATCAGCA
>VZRZ01008347.1:343830-369862 GCA_013398175.1 Climacteris rufus | reverse complement strand
CCAGGCAATACAGAATTCGAAACATATAAGGGTTAAAACCTAAGGCAAATATGTATCTATACAATCCACATTTAGAATTAAGTTCCAAGATTTCATAAGTTGACTGATTTCTCCAGCAGATATCTGGTCCAGTGACATGGGGTATGAAATATCTAGACATATAGAAGAATCAGATAAAGGATAATTATAAATGAACCTTTTTAATGCACACATATTAATTGCAAAATGGTTACTGAATGAATGTCAAACACATGAACAAAATCAGAAAAGATACCTTATTTTCAAATTAATGTAGCATTAAGTCTAGTATTAACATATAGATCAATTTTATTTTCATTGGTCTGGTTTCACCATGCCAGCCATTACCTTAGTTGAGATAAACATGCTCAGCTTGACATTTACTTTATTTCAAATTTTGTGTTTTAGAGAAGAACCTTAGCTAATTTTAATACTAGTTTACCAATATTTCTTTTAGTTTGCCTTTTGCAATTGCAAAGTCCAGATAATCAAGATGTTTCTAAGGTAATATTAAAGAATTGTTCAACATAAAACATTTATAGTTATGGTTCAAACAGACTGAAAGTCCAAACTATTCTATTATTCTAGAAAAAGAAAATCTATATTGTTTCAAAGTGAAAGTCAAAGAATCAAGGTAAGGCATCTTTACAAGTATCCAGTATGATGACATCCAAAATTTCCATATGATATTCTTGCTTCCTTGTACTGAACTCAGAAAGCTTTGGTTGATAAGGAACAAAATCTAGGAGCCAAAGCATCAGATTTGCATAGTTTAATATACAAGGGTAGCCTATTGGTGAGGACTTCTTGCTCCAGCTGCAGGAAGCATCCTCTCACAGTCTCTTGCCATGCTGGGGGACTTCAGCCACCCAGACATTTGCTGGAAAATTAGCATGATGAGCTGTAGGCAATCCAAGAGACTCCTGGAGTAGAAGCAGGATAACTTCCTGAGCTAAGTACTGGATAGCCCTACCATAGGAAATGCATTACTGGATCTGACAGTCACCGGTGTAAGCAAGCTAATTGTGGACATCAAGACTGGAGGCAGCCTGGGCTACAGGAATCATGTATTAGTGGAGTTAGCAGTCCTGAGGAAAATGGATCAGGTATGGAGTAAAGTTAGGCCCCTGAACTTTAGGAAAGCAGACTCCCACCTCTTCAGGGAAATAGATAGTCCTTGGTTGACTGTCCTCAGGGAGAAGGGAGCACAACAGAGCTGGAAGATCTCTAAGGTAGTCTTTCATAGAACACACCAGCTAGTGATTCCCAGGAGAAAGAGATTGAGCAAGGAAGGCAAGAGACAGACATGGATGAGTAGGGAACTGCTGGTCAAACTAAAGGGAAAGAAGCAAATGCACAGGCAGTGGAAACTCGGACATATAACCTGAGAAGAGTATATAGATGAAGTTCTGTTGTGTAGGGATGGAGTAAGGAAGGCTAAGGCATAGCTGGAACTGAATCTGGCAAGTCACACAAATAACAGGAAGGCTTCTACAGGTATGTTAACCGGAAAAGGAAGGTCAAAGGAAGTGTATCCCTTATAATAAACAATGCTGGAAAATTGGTAACAGCGGAGGAGAAGAAGGCTGAGGTACTCAACAGTGGTTTTGCCTCAATTTTCAATGACAGCCTCTCTTCCCACACCTTTCATGTGGCTGGACAGCAAGTTGCAGATTGGGAGAACAAAGTTCTTCACAATGTAAGTAAAGATCAGGTTCATGACCACCTCAGAAACCTAAATGTGTATCAGTCTATGGGACCTAATGAGATGCATACCAGAGTCCTGAGGGAATTGGCTGGTGTTGTTGTCAAGACTCTCTCCACGTTATTTGCAAAGTTATGACAGTCAGGTGAAGTCCCAGCAGACTGGAAAAAGGGAAACATTAAACCCATGTTTAAAAAGGGCAGAAAGGAGCACCTGGGAACTATCGACCTGTCAGCCTCACCTCTGTGCCTAGCAGGATCATGGAACACATCCTAGAAGGTGTGCTAATGCACATGGAGGACAAGGAGATGATATGAAACAGACACCTTGGCTTCACCAAGGGCAAGTCTTCCTGATCAACCCAGTGGCTTTCTGTGATGGAATGACTACATCAGTGGACAAGAGAAGGGCTACAGATCTCATTTATTTGGACTTTTGTAAAACCTTTGACACAATACTCCACAACATCCTTGTCTCTAAGTTGGAGAAAGATTGATTTAATGAGTGGGCTGATAGATGGATAAAATGTGGTTGAACAATCGCATGCAAGGGATAGTGGACAATGGGTGAGTCCCGATGGACATCAGTGACACATGGTGTCCCTAAGTGGTCAGTATTGGAACCTGTCTTGCTGCGATTCTGGCCAAAGCTTTCGGCCACTGCCACGGCACATCTTCTCTTTGTGAGCTCTTTTAACAGACACTTGAGATAAGACACAGTAGAAATACTTCAGAGTTTCTTCGGTCTCAAAATGTTTATTAAGTGTTATCTATAACTTGGCAGCACAGAAAAGTGCTTTGTCGTTAATAACAAGGGTCAAAATGTCCTCAAGCACTTCTCGTCCAGCTTATTTATAGACCAGATTGTCCAATTAAGGAGATGTTGCGTAGGATATTTTCAATAAAAACCCAATAATCAGTTTTTCTTATCCTGCATTCCGGAACTTTAGAACCAATGGCAGAAAACACAAGTTTTAGGAGAAGAAAGGGGGAAAAAGGAAGTTATAAAACAACACCTAAACCCTCCATTTTGGACACTATTTTTACAATATTTCATAAACCAAAATGTTTACACTTCTACCTAATTCACCTAGTGACATAATCTTAACTATACAGCATTAATTTCAAAGTTATCACACTACAGGGGAAGTCTTTTCCAGGGTTTAAGATCAAATGAGGTGTATTTCTGAGGATCAAAACTTGTTAAAGCAGAAACAGTGAAATTCTCAGAATTCAGGGTTCCAACACTGTCTTATTTAATACTTTCCTTAATGACATAGAGGAAGACATTATGGTTATTCCAGCTGTTATATTTTTGTTATGCTCAGTCTGTCTTCTGCACACTCAACTCATTCTGCTTAGCTTGTACGAAAATGTTTTTAAAAGTATAGTGCAGAACACTTTATATAACTATACCATTTTATGAACAATATCTGTACACAATATTGTATTTACTCCAAAATAACAGAAATTATCTATAGAATAGTACTTCATTTGGCAATTAACTAACCCATACACAGAACAGCAATATTAAGAGAAAATTAAAATAAATCTGTGAATATTGAAAGACAAATTAAAGCAAACGAATGTTTCTACTGAAGTGAAAGAAAGTAAAAGCAGCTGCAAAATAGAAACATCAGTGAATCAGAGTTTCCTTGTATAAAAATCTGGAGTGAGTTTTGGTATTTTATTTTGTATTCTGCTTTCTAACTTTTAATGCTACTTCTTACTCATTTTGTTGTTAAATTTTAGAGTAGTTTCTTGCAGAAGGATTACATTGTCAAACTAATTTTCTGTATTTCCGGGTGTACATTGGATTTGAGTCTCCTATTTGTGTCCTTTTTACATTTCAAATATATTAACTATTCCAGGTTATTTTTCAAAAGCTTCAGGTTTTAGCAAGCAGAGGTTTTGATGTGGCCCTTATCTGAATTATTGCTGAAAATGTAATATCTGTATTTTTCTAGCCTGAATGAGCTCTCATTACTGGTATTTTTCTACAGAGTAGCACATATTTCTTTTTCTTAAGAGAGTTGCAATGTCATATGTTAAATGTGTGGCTAGTGTTACTGTTGTCTATAAGCAAATGTCAGAAAAGTGTCATTTAATGAACAGGACTAAAATAATAGCATTTTTCAAAATTTAAAAAAAATTACTTTTTATAGATGATATTTAAGTAACTATTTTTAAGTAAAAATAACTACATACATAAATATTAAAAATAATTGATTTAATAACATAACATAAGGAATATTTAAATTTCCATAGTTGCTTTTCAAGGAAAATATGTGCTACATAACTATCATTTATTTACAGAGCTTTCTTTTCTGAGAAAAATCATAGTCTGTTTGTATTATTTTCCTGGAATAAAGGAAATGCAAATAGAAGCAAAGGTGTGGAGAACATAGGAATTGACTAAGGGAAAAATGATAGTGTATGAAGTACAAAACACATTCTCTAGTGACAATTCCTGCACCTTGAAAACTGCCAAAAACCAGCTCCAACCTGCAGTTAGGAGCAATGATAGGGGGTAGTAGATACACGAATAAAAGTAGTGCTTAATGTAAAAACAGAAGCAGTTAAAATCAGGCAGTTAGTTTTAAATTACTAGCAGGAGGTAAATTAGAGGAGAGGAGAGCTGATCATGCAAAAGAGAGAAAGACATAATTAAAGAATAAGTAAAGGTATTATGGACTGAATTCCACATCTTTGATTTTAGCTAGAATAAATTGCTTCATGCATCTCACCACCTGCCATAGGTGGGAGTATTCCGTTGTGCCTGCAAAGGAAGATGTGTGGGAACTTGAGAAGGGGAAAATCACCATGATCTGAGAACAGTTATTGAAAGAGGTTATCAACATATTACCAGAAAATGCAGATGACTACATTCAAAGTTCAAAAAGTTTCTTATGTTCCTCTGCTCATAGAGACATGAGAAGTGAGACTGACTACAGTGAGACCAAAGATGTCTCTAGAACAGTATCATGTCTACAAGAGTGGATGCAAACACATATCTAAAGAAAAACCTAAACCTGAAAGAAAAACCTAAACACAAGGCAATTATGGAGTGATATTTTTCCCAATACTCTCACAGCTTCTTGTGCCTCAGGGACTTAATGAATCACACATCATTTTGATAATAAGTCATAGGGAATTTTTTTTCTTTTCCTAGGAGCTTACAATACTGCCAAGGATCTGTAAGCTTTTATCATACATCACAGCCTGTATGGGGAACTTCCATTTTTTATGAGGGGAGAAAATACACTGAATGATGTGTACTCCACAGACACCAATGGCAGTAAAGTTCTGCTTGTGCAGCTTGTTAAGCATCATACAGTGAGCTGGAAATACAAGATGCTGGAAAACAAATTTCTCATAACATTTCCATGATCACAACTTACAGATGCAGAAATAAGTTTGAAGGACTTTCAGTGCTCAAAATGAGAGAACACACCAATAAAAGACATAGTGTCTGACAAAGTGTAACAGAATGTATAACCTGCATCCTAGGATTGCACAAACAAGACCATAAAACTGCATTTGTAGATGTGTTCCTGGTGGGTAACTTGATGTCAAGGAACAAAATTTTGGTCTCATATCACAGCACAAAATAAAAATAAAAACAAAAACAAGTCCATCTCCAGATCTATAAGAAAACTAAGGTTCAAAGTTGAGATTAGTTCCTTATCCAAAACGCAATCCACTTTTAAAATGAACCCAAATACATCATACTTTTAACAAGGTGAAAAAGTCGTCAATAGTTTTCAGATTGACCTAAATTCTGGATGAACACTGACATCTTCAGCAACAAAAATGGGGGCTGGGGTTAAAGTATCTAAATATTTGTCAGGAAACTTCTAGCAAGGGTTAGAGCAGAAGCCAGAAGAAATATGTAATACATTGCAGTGTATGGCAAGTCAGGAGCACTTAGATATACGGGGGCCTATCAACTGTATTGCTGACTGTGACAATGAGGGGAGGATGGAACATTTTTTATGTGACTAATGCTTTATCAGAGCAGAATCATTCCACAAAAACATTGCAATTTCAAGTGTTTTAAATGCAAAATTTTTCTTTAGTCCATGGTGAAGATTCCTGTAAACTCCAGAAAGAAGTGGGAGGAAAAGTAGGAAGAAGCTTTAAAAATTACTGTTTTCAGTGAAAGATTCTGACACAGTATCTTGAAAATTATTTGGGAAGATTTTATTTCAGCTCAAGGGTTTAAAGAAATACATTTTGAAATCTCACAAAATATTATAATATTCAGTTGTTTTCTGGATAGGTCTAATGACAAAGACACTTAAATACTAAGGTATATATGAACTACAGATGAAAATAGAAAATGCATCCATACCTAATAATTCCATATGAACCTGACTAGTTTCCTGTCAGCATGGTAAGAGACTGAATGCATATGGTTAACAGAAGCTAATCAAGTGAAAACAAAATCTTGCAAAAGGCTGTTCATACCTTTCCTTAGTTAATGTGGTATCTTCTCAATGAAAATGTTAGAGAAAAGGAAGAGCATTAAGTGTGTCTAATTTAAAAAAAAAACCAAAAACATAGCCTGGCCTAAAAGAGAATCCCAGGAGACCAGTACTCCCAGGATTAATTTATTTACTACAACTTGTGATCCATTCTACTATCCCTAACTCTTTTTGACCGGATTCTGATTTCAGAGATTACATGTTTTGTTATGTGCTGGTTTTTTGTTATGTGTTGTTTTGCTTTTAATCTTGCCTACTTCTGAAGGCTGTTTTTGAAAGCCTGTCAGACTTTACCTCATTTGTCATCTCCTCAGACTTTACTTCACCAACTTTTCTTTCTTCAGAAAGAGAAAGTTGCAATATTGTATGTATTATGTCACTACAGATGTGATATTTGTTGGTTATTTTTTCCCTACACTGTCTCCTGCCAAAGTTCAGTTATTCAGCAGGCTTCATGTGTCACCCAGTCAGAAAACAATAAGTAGGTGGTACTTCATAGGAATAATGTCCCAGCATGAATCTTTTAAAATGTAGCTTTTGAAAAAGTTCCTTAAAGGGAAAAGAGTCATAGAAAATGTAATAGCACTGAAGTGCTTCTGTAATTTCACATTATTTATAAAAGAACTGTTTAATATGTTTGGAAGCAATTAAGTTTAAAAATGGTGTGTTGTGCTTTTGACCTTTTACAATTCAAGTTTAATAACGTTCAGACCAAAAATGTCCTGAATTTATACGTGTACAGAACAGGTCTCACAAATAACTTTTAGTAACCAACTTACATTTAGTAACTTACTTACATTTGTATTAGGAAATGTTGATAGATTTCGTTTTTTGTTTTGATACAAAGAAAGTTTAAACAACAATATGAAATACTTTTCCTACTAAAGGTTAAAATGAAAGACACCAAAGATATGCTCAGATTTTTTCTTGTGCTAATATTTTGTTTCAACTCCAGATAAACACAGTTTCCATATAATGCAGCTGACATGTTTATTAGCGTCTTCTGCAAGAGCAATTTCCTTTCTGATATATTCTTTCACAGATTGTATTATTAAGGGCGGAAGAGGAATAGAGCAGAGGGAATCAAGATCAGATCTCTTACTGATAGAAAAGGGCACCATATTTAAAAAAAATAGGAATATATGCAATATTTTCACTGTTATTCTAAGTAGTAATAACTATATGAAGATGCTAGAAATTCTATTCACAGTAATAGACTCTCAATGGCAGACTTGAAAACGTAAAGCTCTAGATGGCTCTGTCTGGATAAAACAAAGCCAGAAAAATAATATTTGGTCCAAATTAAGCCAGCACTTTATGACACCAGATCCAGATCCACAGCAGGCGCAATCTTCATAATTTAAGCTTTTATGACTGTTTTCATCAAACATAGGTCCTTGTTCTGAGACAGACTTTCACAAAGAGTTCAAAACATGGATCTGGAGAAATGGCCTCAAATACATGTTTTCGAAAGTTATATTATGCTGTAAAATTAAGAATCAAACCCTCTAAATTAAAAAAAAATAAATACAAGAAAACTGATTGCTAGTGTTTCATATAACAATAACTATCATCAATGCTTCCTAAGAGCGTTTTTAACACCTAAATAACAGTTACGTTCATGGTCTCTGTACTATTCATATTTCAGTGCCAATAAAAAGACCGCCTCAGATAAAATTGGAATTTACAGAATATGTGTATTGTGTGTTATATCACTGTCAAGGAAAGACAATTGATACAGGTATGGTATTTCAATTTTTTACCACTCACAGTGAGCTAGCTTAGTGCCATGCAATCCAGAATCAAATGATCCATTTGATTATCTCATGTGTAGGTTACTCCAAATTGCATTTATGTTTAACTACAAACATTAAGAATTAATGGAATTCTCCAAATGTCAGAATTCCTGAGGGACAGTATCTCTCTCCTTTTCTTTCTCTCTCTGCCCCCAAGTATGGCGAAATGAACATTTCAGGGTGAATTACAAAATGTGAAGCACAAGCAAGTAGTGTCATGTCACAGTACTTGTTGGGAAAAGTGAAAACAGCCTACTATTGAAAACAATGGACTCAGAGGAATTAAAGATTATTTGACATCTACAACAAAATATTTTTCAGGGAAGTAATTTCTTAATTAAGACCAACAAAGCCTGCTTCCCGCAGACTTCTTCCACATTACTGCTGTTAAAGTCCATTACGACACTTCCATACAATCCTCAATTTGGTTCCCTCTCACATTCTTTAATTGGCATCTCTTTCTTATTCCTTGAATAATGCCTATTACTTCTCATGCTCCCTAATTGCTGAGAGAGTGACAATTTTATGCCTGTTTCCAAACCTGCGTGTACTAATTGGCCTTCTATGAGGTGGAAGGGGTAGGGGGAAGAAGATACAGTATTGCTTTGTACAAAACAGTAATTTTCAACAAACTTAAAAAAATCTTCATATTTCAAGATGCATTTGCTTCTGCTGATGATCACGCCATAGATGAATGGACAGAGAGTCAGTGACTGCATGAGCTTTTTTCTGAGGAACCAAGGCACAGATAGGCCCTGTGGCACCAGCCAAGGCCTTGTCTCTTAGCTCCAACTTTTATTCTGTCTCCTAGTCTTAATTTACAGTATAATTTTAATAAGTGTTATACATTAAAAAAAAACCCTCATAATTTTATTACACAGTTTAATCAAGTCTGGAACAGAGACAGATCCACAATATTCCATAACAATTCATAGATTCTGCTGTGTTTTATATGCACCAGAGAAGTTTACCTTAAGGTTAAAAACCCCAAATCTATAGTTTCCTTATATATTTTTCTACAGTGTCTCTAGATATGTTACAGTTTTCCAGTCTTGATTCTGCAACAAAACAAGAAATTATGGCCTGATCTCTCCTGATACACATCAGTTTTCTCTGCTAGCAATTATTTCACTGTAGTCAGTACTTGAACTTAATTCATCAAACATGCAGCAGAACAGTATATTCAGACTGGGTCACAGATACTAGTGTTTACATACAGAGATATTACTCCTAGATTCTGGGGGTTTTTCCTCTCTTTTGGATAAGCAATCATTTCTGCCTTCCCTCTAATGGGCACATAGGGGTCAGCTCTCCCTCTGCAGTCAGCAGTACGAAATTGTGCTCTTCTGCTGCACAGCTCCAAGACAACCAGGTGGCAAGTGATTAGCATGAGTCAGATAAGGCTGTGAGCAAGAGATTGGCATGTATGCTTGTGTACTCTGATTCCTGTCTCTGCATGATACTTGGTTTCATTTTTCTCCAACCATAGTTCTAACGGAAAACATCTTGATACTATGTCCTCAAGCCCTCTTGTCTCAAGAAAAAAGGTCTCATTTTTACCACAGGCTTATGGTAAAGAAATCTGCTATCTCATTTTCTCTTCCAAGAGAAGAGGTCACATTACCAGAACACTCAGTCTGAGTCAGAGCAAGCAGCATATTCTCTTAGTCTCTTACTGTTTTCTTAAGAGTAGTTTCATAAGTTCAAAGTTATGATATTGTCAGCCGATAAGAGAGAAGCTTGTAACTCTAACATATTCAATAGAGCTAGAAACATTTCTGATTTGAAATCAGGCAGGGGAAAATGACTACAATAGAGGCACTTTTTATACAGAAAAAAAGAAAAAATTATCAGCATGATATAACAGATTGTGAGGGAACTACACTGCCCTGGATGAGTGGACAAAAGGAGTATTTTATTCCCTGTATCTTCATTGATGCCTAGTATTTTGCTATCTTCTTAAAAGTTTTCCTTTTTCACCGTTTGATNTTCGGTTAGGGTTTTTTTTGTTTGGTTGTTTGTTTGTTTTGTTTGTTTTTTTCTTCATTTGTTTGTTTGGGGTTTTTTTGACAAAGAAAATGTAATTTTTCATTTCTAAGCAGGAATTTTCTTGTTCCTTTAAGAGAGACCTGCTCCAAAAAGAAAATGTGTAAAATTTGTATGTGTTTACGGATGAAAGTTATATTGTTTGCAACAAAACTACACTAAGGCTATTATTTAATAATTTTTGCATTAAAAAAAACAGTGAACTAAGGAATTACAAAACAATTAAAGCCATTTTAAATATCAGTGGGCATCTAGAAAGAAATAGAGAGGTTTGCATTGATCCAACAGTCAGAAACATTTATAGGTTAAACCCAAGACTTACAAAATCTGAAATCTGATTTTGAGCAACAGTGAGCAAACAAAATGAAAGCAAAAAAAAGAAAGGTTTCATGAAGTCAATTTCTAACAAAATAAAGTTATCCATTGTTTTATTCAAAATACATCTATGGATCCATTTAGGCATAAATTTAAAATGTTCCTTTAAAAATTACAACAATTATGGTTGATTAAATCAAGAAATCCAATGCTATAAAATACAAGGGCTCATGCATTGTAGGGTGGTATTATCATTTCTCAGCAGGCTATTAAGACTTTTTAATTTAATTATGTCCAACAGAATCAGATTTCAGCAGTTGTGTTATTTTACATGAAGAGAGAATAGCAGTAAGTGTGTTGTTTTATCTTTTTCTGTCAAGTTTTCCTTTGTAGAGAATGATTTCTTTTAGGTTTAGATTAGTTTATATCTAGTATATTTATTTTTAAATTATGTAAATAGACAATTTTTATAGTGACAAATGATTGTAAGAATGTATATATGAATATGACTTAGAGCAGAAGGTTTTTATACTTTTTATATTTTGCAAATAAATTCAGTTTAGCAAAAAACTGTAGTCAATTAACGGTGATACTTTACTTAAGATATCCTTAAGAGCAAGACCAATGCAGCTAATGCAGTTTATTACATCTCCCTTTTAAACAAAAAATGTCCTCAAATCTATTCCAATTTTCTCTTTCCTTTTCACAATTATCTGTATTAACTAGATAATGCAGTGACTTACCTGTAAAGACAATGTTTTAAAACTGCAGAGTAATAATCTGCACTGAGACCAAATCTATTAAGGAGAATCCAAATTTTATCTCACCATAGGGTTTCTTTCCACTCTCCTACAACTAATATTTGAAGAAAGGAATTAAGTTCGTGAAAGTGAAAAGTATCATAAAATCTATTTGAGAGTATAAATGCAGTATGTTACTTAAGTAGAACAGCTTAAGCATTTTACTTAAGTAGGAAAGTTTAAAAGTTAAGTCAACAGCTTAATTTTTTTTTTTTTTTTTTGCAGGGGGAAGGTGAAAGAAGACATTTCTGTGGAGATTGCATCCCACAACTAAAATTTGTCATGATGAATATATTCTATTAAAATTATCTGTTGGACTATACTCTAGGAAGTGAATGAAAACTATTAACTCATAGCACTAAGATAAGATATATTTTTACTTCTCTGGTGGGTGGAAAGGTTGATGGCCTGAGCAGGACATCAAAGTGTAAAAGTACAAGCTGTGGGTACTTTCCTTGAAAATCCTCTGGACATTGAAGAAAACAGAGTTTCATAAAATAGCATTCAATTTGCTTCCTTCCAGTAAAAATACTTGATACTGATGATCTAGTTATTATTGGTCAGTTCTTCTTAAAGCATAATGACCAACAGCTTTATAGAAGTGCAGATTACAGCCATCCATCTACTCGCTAATGAACATGTTTATTTTATGTGGCACAGGCTGACAGTTACTCGGACGCACCACTGAGATGAGTCCTTAGGTGCAGTCACCCAAATGACCATTAATTGCCTTTAGATATAGAAAAAATAAAATATGTTGATCTGAGACTACATGAAAAATGAAAGCATTGGGAAATGGTGCCAACCATGAGATTTAGAAAGTGGTAATTAATGAAAATGTTCCTTAGGGGAACACATTCATGTGTGTCCATCACTGTGAGAAAGGTTGAGTCCCAGAAGGCACTGTTGCACCATTAGCCAGGGTTGGGACACACACACTGGATCAAAGGGAGCATTCTGGATATCAGTGCTGGTCACAGCCACATCAGGGTAGCAGTGGCCTGAGTTGGTAGTCGTGTATTTTCAGGGCAAATTCTGTTCAACACCATTCTGGTTTAAAATTTGCAAGATCTTCACTATTAAAGTGTTTAGTACTATAAACCTTGGAGTAAACTGCAATATTTGTGAGAAAAGACCGTTCTCAAATGCAAAACAGGAATGAGAAAAAGAGTGTGTAGCTTGACTGCTTTCAGAATAACTTCTTGGTACATCAGGGACCTATGTTTTCGTGTTTAGCAAAGTGTTAAGACTGCTGGATGGGAGTCATTAAAATAACTGTGATGTATCCATGAGTAACCAGTTTGGATGGAAATTTCTTGAATTTTATGTACCTGAGGTTTTCAGGGCAACCAGAAGGTCAGGCCCAACGAGTAAGGGTTTAGGAAAAGCAGGTCCTGCTTGACGAATCTGATTTACTTTTATCACCAGTTGATTCTACTAGTGGATGAGGGAAAGGTTATGGATTTATTTCACCTGGACTTCAGTAAAGCCTTTGATACTGTCTCCTACAGCACCCTCCTGAAGAAACTTTCAGCCCATGGCCTGAACAGGTGCACTCTTTACTGGATTAAAAACTGGCTGGAGGCTGGGCCCAGAGAGTTGTAGTAAATGGTGTCATATCTCATTGGCGGTCAGTCATTGGTGGGGTTCCCAAGGCTCAGTATGTGGGCCAGTGCTATTTAATAATTTTATCAGTGATTTGGATGAGGAGATGGAGTGCATCCTCAGTAAGTTTGCAGAAGAGATTAAGCTGGACAGGAGCATTGATCTGCTGGAGAACAGGAGGACTCTGCAGAGGGATCTGGACAGGCTGGATGTATGGGCTGAGACCAACAGTATGAGGTTCAGCAAGGCAAAATGCCAGGCCCTGCACTTGTGTCACAACAACCCCCTGCAGGCTGGGGGCAGGGCAGCTCAAAAGCTGCCCAGCAGAAAAGGACCTGGGATGTTGGTCGACTGGTTGAACATGAACCAGCATGTGCCCAGGTGTCCAAGAGAGCCAATGGCATCCTGGTCTGTATCAGAAATTGTGTGGTCAGAAGTAGCAGGACCAGGGAAGTGATTGTTCATCTGTACTCAGCACTGGTAAGGCCTCAGCTCGAGTGCTTTGTCCAGGACAAGAGGAGATGGTCTAAGCAAGAGAAGGTTAAGACTGGACATCAGGAAGAATTTCTTCATGGAAAGGGTTGTTAAACATAGCAACAGACTTCCCTGTGAGGTGGTGGAGTCANTTTTTTTTTTTTTTTTTTGCAGGGGGAAGGTGAAAGAAGACATTTCTGTGGAGATTGCATCCCACAACTAAAATTTGTCATGATGAATATATTCTATTAAAATTATCTGTTGGACTATACTCTAGGAAGTGAATGAAAACTATTAACTCATAGCACTAAGATAAGATATATTTTTACTTCTCTGGTGGGTGGAAAGGTTGATGGCCTGAGCAGGACATCAAAGTGTAAAAGTACAAGCTGTGGGTACTTTCCTTGAAAATCCTCTGGACATTGAAGAAAACAGAGTTTCATAAAATAGCATTCAATTTGCTTCCTTCCAGTAAAAATACTTGATACTGATGATCTAGTTATTATTGGTCAGTTCTTCTTAAAGCATAATGACCAACAGCTTTATAGAAGTGCAGATTACAGCCATCCATCTACTCGCTAATGAACATGTTTATTTTATGTGGCACAGGCTGACAGTTACTCGGATGCACCACTGAGATGAGTCCTTAGGTGCAGTCACCCAAATGACCATTAATTGCCTTTAGATATAGAAAAAATAAAAGAGGTTGATGTGAGACTACATGAAAAATGAAGTCATTGGGAAATGGTGCCAACCATGAGATTTAGAAAGTGGTAATTAATGAAAATGTTCCTTAGGGGAACACATTCATGTGTGTCCATCACTGTGAGAAAGGTTGAGTCCCAGAAGGCACTGTTGCACCATTAGCCAGGGTTGGGACACACACACTGGATCAAAGGGAGCATTCTGGATATCAGTGCTGGTCACAGCCACATCAGGGTAGCAGTGGCCTGAGTTGGTAGTCGTGTATTTTCAGGGCAAATTCTGTTCAACACCATTCTGGTTTAAAATTTGCAAGATCTTCACTATTAAAGTGTTTAGTACTATAAACCTTGGAGTAAACTGCAATATTTGTGAGAAAAGACCGTTCTCAAATGCAAAACAGGAATGAGAAAAAGAGTGTGTAGCTTGACTGCTTTCAGAATAACTTCTTGGTACATCAGGGACCTATGTTTTCGTGTTTAGCAAAGTGTTAAGACTGCTGGATGGGAGTCATTAAAATAACTGTGATGTATCCATGAGTAACCAGTTTGGATGGAAATTTCTTGAATTTTATGTACCTGAGGTTTTCAGGGCAACCAGAAGGTCAGGCCCAACGAGTAAGGGTTTAGGAAAAGCAGGTCCTGCTNCTGCTTGACCAATCTGATTTACTTTTATGACCAACCTGATTTCCTTTTATCACCAGTTGAAGCTACTAGTGGATGAGGGAAAGGTTATGGATTTATTTCACCTGGACTTCAGTAAAGCCTTTGATACTGTCTCCCACAGCACCCTCCTGAAGGAACTGTCAGCCCATGGCCTGAACAGGTGCACTCTTTACTGGATTAAAAACTGGCTGGAGGCTGGGCCCAGAGAGTTGTAGTAAATGGTGTCATATCTCATTGGCGATCAGTCATTGGTGGGGTTCCCAAGGCTCAGTATGTGGGCCAGTGCTATTTAATAATTTTATCAGTGATTTGGATGAGGAGATGGAGTGCATCCTCAGTAAGTTTGCAGAAGAGATTAAGCTGGACAGGAGCATTGATCTGCTGGAGAACAGGAGGACTCTGCAGAGGGATCTGGACGGGCTGGATGTATGGGCTGAGACCAACAGTATGAGGTTCAGCAAGGCAAAATGCCAGGCCCTGCACTTCTGTCACAACAACCCTCTGCAGGCTGGGGGCAGGGCAGCTCAAAAGCTGCCCAGCAGAAAAGGACCTGGGATGTTGGTCGACTGGTTGAACATGAACCAGCATGTGCCCAGGTGTCCAAGAGAGCCAATGGCATCCTGGTCTGTATCAGAAATTGTGTGGTCAGAAGTAGCAGGACCAGGGAAGTGATTGTTCATCTGTACTCAGCACTGGTAAGGCCTCAGCTCGAGTGCTTTGTCCAGGACAAGAGGACATGGTCTAAGCAAGAGAAGGTTANCAGAAAAGGACCTGGGATGTTGGTCGACTGGTTGAACATGAACCAGCATGTGCCCAGGTGTCCAAGAGAGCCAATGGCATCCTGGTCTGTATCAGAAATTGTGTGGTCAGAAGTAGCAGGACCAGGGAAGTGATTGTTCATCTGTACTCAGCACTGGTAAGGCCTCAGCTCGAGTGCTTTGTCCAGGACAAGAGGAGATGGTCTAAGCAAGAGAAGGTTAAGACTGGACATCAGGAAGAATTTCTTCATGGAAAGGGTTGTTAAACATAGCAACAGACTTCCCTGTGAGGTGGTGGAGTCACCATCTTTGGAAGTGTTCAAAAAATGATTGGACATGGCACTTACTACTATGGTATAGTTGTCGTGGTGTTTGGTCAAAGGCTGGACTCTGTGATCTTGCAGATCTTTTCCAACCTCAGTGATTCAGTGATTCCATGATTCTATGTTCTTGCAAGCACTATTTCTGTGCTTAAAGTAATAAGCAGAACGGTGGCAGGATGCATGTGTGCCCATGTGCGTATGCTGAACTGCTGTTAGGGTTTAGCATATATTTATCTGATAATTGTGAGAGCAGTACCTTTCCAATGTAACTTTTCGTGTATGCTGAACTGCTGTTAGGGTTTAGCATATATTTATCTGATAATTGTGAGAGCAGTACCTTTCCAATGTAACTTTTCTATTAATCTTATATATAAAGACAATATATGTCAGTATTTTAAATGCCATTAATAATTTACAACACGTAATAATGATTATTAACTTCTATTTTTTTTTGAGACAGCACTGAATAGATTTTTTAATGCATTATTTGCAAAGATCTAGTAGTTTCTGGAAAGAAGGGACAAAAAAAGTTTATTCTAAATAAAGGCAATAGTCAATATAGATTTAATTGTACTGCGTGAAATGAGGGCATATGAAAGAAAAAACATGTTGGGAATACTTCACTTTTTATCTTTATTTATAAAAATATAATTTAAAATCAAAGTTGCATCTTAGATTCTCAGAAATTTGGCTTAGAAGGCTTCTTGTCTGCACAAATGCACGTAGAAATAGACCCATACACGGACAGCGATCAGCTCAGCTGTGAATGAGCATCTACATCTGCATCTACGTCTACAAAGTGCTTGCAGAGCTGTACAGAAATGTAATCTAAGACAAAACTGCTGTATTGCTTGTAGTGGAAACATTTCCTTGTCCTTACAGTACAAGATTGTTTGGAGACAACCTTGAACTTTCAGCTAAAAATCCCATATAAATGAATTGAGGACAACTACATTCTCTCTTCTCTGCTGAGCAGGAGTTATTAAGTCTGAACAGCTTTGAATGCATCCATGTGTGTATTAATGATATATTCTTGATCACTCATTGCTCTGGGAATACAGCTATGCTTTTGTGATAGTATTATTCTGCACAGTCTTCAATACCAATCTGTGCTATTAAAACATAATCCAAACACAGCTTGCAATTAGAGAGTAGTATCTAAGTACATTCTGTATCTCATGGTTATGTTATCTATTATAGGCTATAAAAAGTAAGGCAATAAAAATACCTTATTATCAAAATGGAACAAAATATTTTGAATATAAATTTGAGTAAATGTAGTTTCTTTTGGGAAAGAAAAGAAGAGGGCAGAAATCTTTTCAAGGAACGATACTGCTTTCAAAATACTATAATTTCTTCTGAGTTAATAAAAATTATGCAGAATAGTCTTCTAAGCTACAAATCTAGACTAGAATAAATTGCTTCTAAACGGGAATTCACAAGTAAATAATTCAAAGTTGAAAAACTTCTGTAATGGAAGTATAAATTTTTCATATAATATTGGGACAATATTTTCTTGAAAAAAGAGATTGCAGTCAACTTTTACAATGGATTTTGAGGCATTTCCCCTTTGGTCTTGGCAAGAAGGGTTTTTTTAAGGGAAAAATTACCTGTAGATATTCTTGGATGTTGCTTTCTTCTACAAAAAGCTTCTAAGCACTTAATAAATTATTTGGCTTTTTCTAGGTTTAGCATTGTCTTTTTTGTTATTTATCGGAGGTGGAGGTGTTAAAGGAATTTTCCATTAAGTATTTTTTATGTATTTGGTACTTAAACACAAGGCTGGAATTTTATATACATGCCTCTCTTTTGAGATTTCTTTTGTCACTTTGTAGAATGGCTTGTTCAGTGTCTACTTTTGGTAGATGTGTCATAGGCTACCTAACATTTAGTTCCATATCCTGCATCATTTTTTATGAAGCTTGTGTATTTATAGGTACTATACTGTACCCTGATAAAGAAAATGGCAGTGAAGCCAGTTGGAAATTTCTGTCTTTATTTGTTCACTGGCCTTTTATTCAATGACTCAGACCATCACATGTGGGAAAAAAAAATCTAAGTGCAAAAAAGAGAATTAATATCTGTGCAACAAATAAATTAAATGTATCAATTATCTATAACAGCTGAAAATTTTATAGAGAAAATTATAATCACATTGAAAGGGAAAGATATAGCTTTGGAATAAGAGTACTAGAATTCTCATTCTTATATTGCAAATTATGAAATATATAAAAAAATTCGGACATACATATTTTTATTATTCAGGCTCCATACAATCTGCCCTAAAGATACTTAAAGGCCAACATTTTGCTGACAGTAGTCTTTACGTATAAGAGAATTTTACATTAACTTATTGAAGCTGAAATGTTTTCTGAATACAGTGCCAGTTTTGTAGTAATGAACTGAAGAATTATTGTCACAAAGTGAATAGCATATTATGTTTTTCAGCTTCCTCCATTCCACTTCCTAGATTCCATGATGCCTAAGAAACTTTTTATGCCAACAAAAGTTTATCTAAATATACATTACTATTAAATACTATGGCTATTTATTTAAAAGGCTAATATCATTTTTGAAAACATAGTATCTATAAGGTGATGAAGAAGATACTCCTTTTTATTTGGATTATTTTGTCCTTGATTACAAGACAGAGCTAGCATCAATCTTACTTTACCTCAATGAAGAAGACAAACTATGAAAGTCACTTGCATATAATGTTCCAGAAACTGTTTCATCCCACTGCAAAAAAAAAGTAAATATTGCTGGCACAGTACTGTGTATTCTTCTGGCCTTTGACAAAATGCTAGCACTAGGATGTGCTGAAATTTTTTAATATTGAGTCCTTTATCTGTGGCAGGAATTTTTGTTTCTTTTGGTTTTTTTTTTTTTTCAAAGGAAGAACATTCAAGGAGTATTGAGAACAGCAGGATTTGGGATGGGTTGTACTTATTTTGTTCCCAGCTTTGTTTGCTTTGTAACTTCTGCATAACACAAGTTTGCCTTGAGCAGATGATCATATGAAACAACCCTACAAGGAACTTTTTTATTCAGCCACTACAAGGAGTGGACAGAGACTTCACATGTTTGTGAGTTAAGAATCGGATGAAAAACATGGCAGATTTTCCAAAGCTCTGTTTTGAGCATGCTATACAACTTCTAAAAGTAGATGTATAACAGACTCAGATGTTGTATTGGATTGAAGTAGCTAGTACTGAGAAATTTGAAAAAAAGGTCTATTGCAAAGATGCAATAGAGAGTAAAGACAGTAGTTGAGAACAGGACATCTCCTACAAAGAACATCGTGTTATACTAGAACAGGTGCTTTTCAGAGCTGATAAATGGGAAGAGATAAATGCACTATAAATCCACTAAGAGCTATGCTGGATATGTCTCAAATACAGACAGAAGAAGTATCAAAAAATGAGGACTGTCTGTGAGGACAAAGTATCAAAAGAGAAAGTGTGATTAATCAAGCTGTGAATCAGTGTGTGACCATGAAATTGTATCAAAAGACCTTGGTAGGAATCATTATACCTACACTCTACTAAGACACCTAAGTAGAATAAAGGAGACAAAAACTAGAAACTTCAAACAAACACAAAAGTATATATATATCTAATGGCTATTTTTGAGATTTCTGACATTCAGATTTTTTTAAAAACAGTAAAAAACTTATGCTTTTACTTTTTATACTGGAGAAATAGACTAATTTCCGCCTCTTAGAATAAATTGACCATCACCAAAAAGCTGATTTATATTGTATGAAATGAATAAGGAGGAGAGACTAAATTGAATGTATTTTTTTAAAAAAGGTTTTCACTAATGATAGTATTTTTCTTGACTATAATAATTTTTATATAGCCTCTTTTCTATTTTATTTTTGAGCAGCTTTAATAAAAGCAAATGAATATATTAATAATGGGAGTATATACTAGAGCAAATTTTAAAAAAGAGACACAATAACTTTGCAGCTTGATGACCAGTGCACTGAAATTATATCTGCTATAATACTGTTCTATACCAAATGAAGAAAATTAAAAAGCAGAAACAGAGTATTCCAGAGGCCAGTAGTTCAGAGACTGCAGCTAAGGTCTTTACTTTTATAATTGTTATGATGTTTTTGTTCATATGGAAAAAGATATTCATGTGACTCTCCCATATACATGAAAAAATATTTCTCACAGGCTATAGAACTAGTTATGAAAGAGGATCTCCCTCAATAATTTCACTGGCAGTTACAAAATCCTCTTGTGAAACCACAAAAAAATCCACAAATTTTGCCTATTTATCATTTATCACCTGCTTCAAGAGGTGTTGGCTGCAAAGTACCAGACCTGAAATATTTCTACAATGTGTGCAGCATGAGGAAAAAAACAAGATGAGCTTAAGACTTTGGCCTTGTCCCAGAGATCTGATATCTTCAGCATAAATGAAACCTGGTGGGATGAGTCCTGTGTCTGGAGTGCCCTGATGGATGGTTACAGTTGATCACTGTGTCTCCTTTATTCCCATCATCCCAAGCTTTTATTTTGCCTACCCCACCTAAAACTTCCACACTTGATTTTTAAGGAGGCTCTCTTCACCAGTTCAATCTGTTGGAAGGATACCCCACTTGACTGGTTCAAGATGGATCCAGTCTCTTGCACTCAGCTGTTGATCCTTTGAGGTTGTAGAACTTGAAGCATTGCTCAAACATCACCTATGCAAACTATTGTTGACCATAAAGTCTTCTGAGTCCTTCTAATGCCCTTTCTTCTCACTGGCAGGAGTCAAACACAACTTGTATGCTGTTGAACACTGTCTGCAGAGCCCTTTAGTCACATTTGACAATTCCCAGGCCACACCTGTCTCTATTATTGGTGCCTATGCGGAAGAACTATAGAACTACTAGGCTGGATTAGGCATTTGGTGCCTCTCAGGGAAGTCATGAATGCAAGCCTCCAGCAAGAAGGAAACCTCTCCAGGTGACAAGTCTGGTCGGCAGCTGAGGGTGTCTGTTCCCTGCATAGTGAATCTCCTACCACCAGTACACACTACTTCTTCTTTTTGGTCCTGAGTGGCTCAGACTCAGCCACCAGAGATGCTCTTTGATAGCATTGCCAGTTCCTCATCAGCTACCTGGGTGATGATCTGATTCTGCAACTGCAAGTCATCAAGTAGAGCAGGATGAAACACTGAGGGAACAATCCTGTGAAAATTCAGCTGTTAATCAAAGGCACATGTGGTTGTTCTGCAGAGAAGAATAGGGGTCCTTTTGTAACTGAGAGGAGGGAAAGAGAATGAGGGAGACATTAGCAGCTGATCTGGCTTGGCTTTGAGCATTTTTTCTAGGAAAGATTGAAACGAAAGTATACAGACAAATCTGTCAATGCATCAAAAGGAGAAAAAGCCTACTGGCTATTACCTTCCAGCTAGCTAAAAACAATAGTCTGCCAGCTACACAGAGATTTATTTAATGTTAATGTTCCGTTTGCAGATCATGCCACTGCTTAACACAAGGTAAATTGGGAAAAAATTACTACAATGCATGCTACCTTGTCAGTTACAGCCAGAATGAAGCAGGGATGTTCTGTTCTCTGTGATACTGTATTCTATGTACTCCATATACTATATTCCCACGGTGATTATAAAACACAGTTACGTCTGTCTTATATCTCTTACAGACAGAGGTCAAGGAAAATTCTAAAATCCCCATGATAAAGCAGAAACTTCAGCTATCTAAATGTTGAGATGCACTTCAGAAAATGAAAAGGAGGAAAAAAATCTGTGAAAAGAGGATGTCATTGCCTTCATCACAATAAGAAGAATCACTTGATTTGCTTTATATTTTGTCAGGTTTGTTTGTCTGGTGGTAACCTTAAAAGAAACCACCTTTGTTACTGGTGGCAACCTTAAAAGCAACTTTAAGTACTCCCAAACTATGTGATAAAAGTCATACAATATTACATAGATGGTGTATTCTGGTTTACCATTTGCTTAGATGATGGCAATCTTAACATTAGTGAATGAATACAGAGGTATGGGGGATTTTATTAAGTAGGGTATTGCAATCTGTTTCTTTTGCCCTATACCTTTTCCATCTGGTGTCAAAAATAAAGTGTAAAGAATCTCATACTTCTTTCTGCAACAAAGGGTTAACTACTGAGTTTGGTGAGATGCTTGCAATTCTGAAAGGGGTAAGAAAGAGCAAAATCATACCTTGCCACATGTTTACCATTGCTCTTAGGTGAGATTTTTTGATATAAATATTGTACCCTTTCATAAGTGAAGGTTTTAAAATCACTACAGTTGTGACTTCAGCACTGAAGGCTTGTGTGTCAGTTACTAGTAATTTAATATAGACCTGTGACTTAGAGGTCCTATTGACTGTATTAATGTGTATATTTGATATAAAATTTCAAATTTCAGCATGATATTAATTGGCACTAACTTGAAATTTTGGGGGTTATTTAATATACTTGAGAGCTTTGCACATTTATATTCAGAAATAAAACAACATTTCTACTTCTCTATCTAATTCATCTGTTTTAACTCAACTTCTTATTTGATCTATTTCTGTATTTGTTTTTGCTTGTAATTACACAGCCTCAAGTACATTGCTAATATCATCGCATGCCATTGAAACATGATTTTTAGGAATATAGTATGTTCATAGCTGTTTAGCCTAGTGGTTAGAATCTCAATTTACCAGTGGGAAGAGGTCAGGATAAATTATAGTCTTTCCTGGATTTTGGACCTTAAAAATTATTTGAAATATTTTACGTGACATCTTTTCCTCATGGGGAGATAAATAGAATGATCTAGTTAGAGCTGTGCATTCTGCTTTTCTGTATTTATTTTCTAATATGGAACAAGATTTTCTCATTTACTAATGCTTTAAGATGTATTTACTCACTTATACCTCTGACTGTATATGGTTTAAATTTATATCTAGAAATAAAGGGAAACAAAATTCTTCCCATTTTTCAAGATATTTTTTAAAATATGCATAAATTTTCTGGGTTTCCTATCAAGGTGGAACTTGATATTTCCTTGTATATTTCCTGAATAAAATGTTTGCCTTTCTAAGGGTTTTGATGTAAAGCTTATTGTTACATTTGTTTACTTGGGAGATGCTGGCCAGTACAACTCAACCACCTGAAGTAACAAAAGACCTCACTAAAATGCCCTGCCAATTATTAAAAAAAAAAAAAATTAATCTTCTTCCTCTGGAAAATAACCCTATTTTGCTACCAAAACTAACCACACAGATAGTTATCACTTGGACATTATCATGGTTCTTTTTGTATTGCATCTCCAATTGGACCACTAAGATACTTGATGTTATAGCAGGGACTGCTAGTGGTTTTGTATTTGGCAAAACAGGCACCTGGCTGCAAAAGTGTTTTATTCATAAATGGTCTCAACTAAGGCTAGCAAAACAAGGAAAAAAGGCAGGATATCTGGGACACAGGCACAACTCGGTGTAATTGAGCAATTGGTGCTGCAGCTGCAGCTTTTAGTATTATTTCTCTTTTCTTTCTAATATATCCTACAATTCACTGGAGTATGTGAATCAATGCAGACACCTATGAAACCATTTAAGTGGTTTACAGAATCAGCTTTTGTGGAATACCAAGGAGAATTTTGTTTTCAAACTCCCTAGGAACTACAAACCAATATAGGGAAAAACCAAAGTAAATTAAAGAAATTCTAACCAAATCAGACCAGACCAAACCATGGTTTATATCAGTTAGCTCATGCTCACTCCAAAACTGAATTCTGCCAGACAACACAAAACTGGTAAGATAAATCAGTGTTATTTACTTTGTTCTGAGGAAGTTTTGCTTGATCCAGTCACCAGTGGCATCACAGCAGGAATATCAACCCCTTGCACTACTGTCTTTCATTCGCTTCTGCATCTCTCATGCATGGCTTATTTCTGTGTCTCAGTCCTTTGTTGACTACTTGTTCTGTCAGCTAATTTACTGAAATAAGGAATATTTCTTCATTTCTGAAAATTGTGTTCTTTAGACACCAGCATTCATTATATTTTCTTTGTTTTCTTTAATGCGATTAAACAAAACTGGACTGTATAATTCAATAAAAAGTGGCTGGTTAGAACTGGTGTAATATAATTAAGACAAATATTGAGCTGTACCTGCTGAAAAAATATGTAGAAAATCTTGTCCTGCAGATAAAAAAAAGAAACCACAATACTTATGTCCAATAGCCTATAAGTATCAAAAGATCTAATTCTGCTAACAAACACTTTTACTTTAAAGCATATAAAGGGAACATTGCCATGGTCGTTGTGATGGCACAATTAAGAGCTATGTCTATTCATCTTATTAAGGATTGGATTTTTTTTTACTAATGATTTGCATACAATCACTTCTGCACTAATACAATCTTAAACACTACTTTGAAGTTAGTAAAACTTTGGAGAACTGCTGATTTTCTAATGAAACATTTGAGATTATGCAAAACATATATTTTGCCTAAGAATTTAAGGTCATCTTTGCTGTCAGTGACATCACTTCCTATGGAAGGAGTTTTGTTATACTGGATGTACGTTTAAGGCCATGTTATGGCTCAACATGTGGAAGCATATAAGATTAGAGAGCTCAGATAATTCAGTTAACTGAAATGTAACAACTTTATGAGATTCAATAGATCATAAATTAAACATTTTAGTAATAATTATAATTTTCTCTTTTGCTAAGTATTTACACTCGAAAATAAATGGAAGTATTAAATAGCAAATAATTGTAGAATTTTTTGTATTCAAAATTACTTTCACCAAGGGATCACTATTTTAGAACTTTTGTATCAGCAGTAACACCTGTATTAAGGATATCTTACTTTTTGAAGAATAATAAGAAAAAGATTGTTGTAGAATAACAAGTTTGCTGAAAATTTGGGGAACTTATGACTATCAGACTTCTTTTACTGTTAAAATACTTTTTAAAAGATTCTAATTAACAGAATGACAATAGTGATTCATCGTGTAGAAAATGGCGTTGAATGGGAAAAAAAAATCCAAAAGCAACCCATAAAAAATCTAGAATTATCTTATGGGTGTCCTATGAGTGCCCAGTGCTTGACAATTACAGACTTTCTGAGCCAAAGATTATATTTAGACTATTGTTTTTAGCAGATAGTTAATTGTTCTTCAAACCTATTAATACTTTTGGTTTCTAGACCATCCTGTGGAAATGATCTCCTCTGTTTCATTTCTACTTTATTTCTCCTTTGTGCCGATATTAAACCCATCAAAATGAAACATGAATTCTCATTTTATATGAGGTTATTAAAAAATATTGAAAACTTTTTCATACAGCTCAAGAGGAGGAGAATCAGACAAAAATTGTTTAAGCTGCATACCTTTTAATCCACTGGGGAAAAAAATGTTCTAAATAATAAAGCAATTTAATTACATTTCTCTCATTTTTCTCTCCCCCATAAAAATTTAAAAATTACTATAGACAAAAATGTTGTTAAAGAGATAATATACCAGATATAATTCTTGATGAGTTTTCAACTTAAACAAACTACAGAAAAGAGGAAAGAGTTGTAGATTTAGACCTTTTAAGCTCAAAAAATACTTAGAATTAAAAGAAATTACCTTGTAAAAACACCCTGGTATATGATAAGGAAAATTTAGAACAGATAATTAATTGCCGTATAGACTTTCATCATCCATTCTTATACTTTAAAGAAACATAATCGAGAATTTTAAATTCTAGGATTATTCACATCTATATTATTCTAATCCTTTAAAGATTTTTTAATATTTGTTATCATCATAAAGTTTTCCCTGTAGAACTGTGTATTAACACTCACATTATACAAAGGACTGTGATTTTTATCATAATGTAAGGAGGCTAAGTTAAACCTTTCTTTGAAATTCACAGCATAAACGTTGTGTAAGAGACGGTCTGAAAATCCCTCATCTGCCTCACAATCTTCAACAGAGACTGAAACCCTAAAAGAGGACTTTTGCACTAAGAATCCTGGCCTGGCTATGGTGGGATGTTTGTCAAGTGTTGCCTGCAAGGTGCGCCCGCTGGAACAGGGTCTGTCTAGGCAGGGAGGACTGCACTGAAGCGAAAAGGAATGATCAGTCCTGAACACTCCCACCTGATCTCAACCAGTGGGCCTCACCAACAATAGTGGCAGATTTCCTCACTTCCTGGCCACTTGTCCCCCTCTTTCGAAAAGACTATAAGAGACCTTTCTGAATTAACCCTACTGAAATCTCCCCACAGACAACGGCGAGCATATTGGCAAGAGGACCAGGAGGGCTTAGTCTCATCCATTGGTAGCTATTTCTCTCTCTCTCTCTCTCTCTCTCTCT
>VZRZ01008347.1:328297-343812 GCA_013398175.1 Climacteris rufus | reverse complement strand
TACTTTGTTTCTTTATCTCTCTTTCTCTCTCTCCTCTATCGCATAATCGTGTTGTTGGCACTCAATAAAGGTGCACTGTTTGATTAAAACTGAAATCCCCTTTGTGCCTTTTGCATCTTGAGATCGTTAAAAGAAACCATCATGACCCCCACTTGTATTAGCGGATCGTGACACATTGTTATAAATATAATTCAGGGGAATTTTTCTATAAGAAGATTTTTTTTTCTATATGAAACTTTGATGGCAATAAAAATCTATAAAACTGAAACATAATTGGTATAGGATATCATAGTTCACCAGAACTGGAATTTCATTTTAGGTGGGAATTGCTACTGGGTAGTACAGATACAATGTAAGGATAGGTATACATTGTATACCAGTAGAGAAGAACAGGTAGTAAACACAGTTTGATTTTTGGAAATTTTATTTTGTTCAAGTTTCTCAGTGAGGTGGTGCTGAACATTTTAATTATTATTTTAGTTTTATTTCTAATTATTATTTTAGTTTTAACTAACCTTTAGGGTTAATAGCTCTCCTAGTTTGGATAATTCTAAAAGTATCTTGCACAGTGGCATGGTGGCACACAAAGTAAATTGACCTTTGCAAATATAGTGGATATCTATAGGGATTGGTAGGCAGAAATTGTGGTAGAGAGGCAGAAAAATCTGAAGATGTGTACCTTCTAAAATTAGGGTATTGCAGTCAGTCTGGACCTTCTCTTGCAGGTTCTGATTTAGCTTTCCTCAGTTTTCTCTAAAGTAGTGTTAGTTCCAAATACTGTAAGTAACATTGTGCATCTGTTAATAAGAAACTTATTTGAGAAAAACTTACTTTTCCTTTAGAAAATGGTTTGATTCAAATCACATTACAACCATTAGAGGTATTTGCATACATTATTTTTAGATTCAGCTGTAAAGAAAAGATAAATAATATATAGTAAGCTTTGTTACTTGCAGAGTTCAAATACCATCTATATTTCAATTTTGCTGCAGATATTCAGACAGAAGCAAGGACAAGTCTGCAGAGTTCTTTAGAGTGCTTGTCTTCTAGACTTTTCTTATACTGCATTGCCTTATTTTTCTCAAGTGCTCACTATGAGGCCAACACAATAACATAATTATTTATGAAATAATGCAGAACCCTACCAGAGAAGATACTTGGTACAGGATCACTACTGTATTAAATTAACCCATTTGAAGTGACCTTTTATTTGGCAGTCAATGCCTTCTAAACAAATTAAGTAAAAGAGAAACCAGAAACAGCACAGTTTCTAGAGCCAATAATGTGGCTTGGGAACAATAATAATAAAACTAGATATAACAACTGCTTAATGCAGTACATCTGACCTCACTCCATTGCACAGCATATTTGTGCTGATATCTGTACTAAGGTTACTTGGAGTGAGAAAAGATTTACAGTGTTATTGCTTTATCTTTTCCAACCTACCAAAAGAAGTGGCAATATGGTCCTAAGACCACATATACTTTGCCATTCCTGTAGCAACATGCAGGGGTAAATCCTCAGCTATTTTCAGTCATTGCAGCCCAACTTGAGATAATTAATGAAACTGATGTGACAGGATTGTTATACTGATAGTAAAAGCATTTAAATTGCCACAGAAATAAACATGTATCTTGCTTGTCATTTCCACTTTGGAGACTCTTGAAGTAATGCAATTTGATGTCATCACTATTGCATCATAAAGGTGTGGTGCTATACTCTTTCTTCGTTACTGGAACTTCACCAGTTACATTAATGAACAGGAAGTTTTTTCCTGTGGCCATTGCATCAGAGTTTCAAGTTTGCCAGCTTATGACTGCTACAGTGCCAAGAACATTCTCTCAGTACAAAAATGTACACAATATCACAATTATGCATTGTGCCTCCTTGGCATATTCTTTAATATCTCATCCTGCACAATGCCCTAGTAATAACATACTTTATCAGCTCTAACCAAATTAGATTTTGCCTAAGAATAAAAGTACAAAATTGGCTATTCAAAGGAAAGGGCTTTGTCTTATTTTTCTGAGAGGCAGGCAACTGCTAGGAACTAGGGATTTTGCTGATATCCTTGATATGATTTGAAGACATCCACCTAGAGTATGTTCTGACTTTGAAGACTCTGTGAGGAAGCAAACACAGGATTAATTTCTGACTTAACAGCAACTCTTTATTAATGTGCAGTTTGATGCATTTCTGAAAAACAGTTTAATATCAAATGCAACAAATATTGATAATGCTGATATAATTGCCTGTGACATAATTTTTAATTAGGTAATAACTTGGTTTAGAGTCAAGGATTCTTTATGAGTTATATCAAAGCATATTTTCCTACATTTAAAGTTATCACTTGGCCAATACAAGAATCATATTATTACAGAACTTTTCACATTAAAAAAAAAAATTTATATAATTTTTATTATTTTCTTTTTTTTTTTGAAGGAGCAGTGTAAGAAAAATGTTTCTAGAAGTTGCTCAGTTTCAAACATTTTTTGATCACATAGTTACACTTATGTCTAATACCTTTGATTAAGTCTAAGATATCTTTGTTGAAATATATGGTATTGGGAGTGATAAAGCCCTGCTCAGTCTTCCAAAATTAGAATTCTCTGTTTTTACAGAACAGTTTATTTTAGATATTTGAGGCAAGTTTCCTAGTTTGTTTCCTAAAATGATCTCTAATGTTTGTATTAAAAAGAGATTAAAATTTTCTATGTTCAGCAAAACCACATTTTTTAAAAAAACACGCAACCTGTACTCCATAATAGTATTGGCAAAATTAGTGGACTTTTCTTCTGGAATTTGGAAGTCCTTCACTAGCATGTGAAAGATGTGAAAGCCACTGTAACACAGCTAACAGTGTTGTAGGTGACAAAATTTATGCCATCTCCACTGTTAATTAGCAGTCCACCCAGAGTTCATCTCTTTTACTCAGGTGATATAAAGGAAACCACTTGACTGACTCACTGAATGCCTGAAGCTCGGTGAGAGAGCTACAATCCCTACTCTGACATGAGCACTGTGATATACCTGATCTCTTGGACACTGGAGCCATTAAGCTGCCAGCTGCTGACAAATCACTCAGACTTCACCTGACAACAAAAATGATACTGAGTTATCCATCAACTCTTAAATAAAGAAATTACAACTGCTCCATACTGATTATTCATTTCTGCCCAGCTTCAAATATTTAATATTTCTATCCTAATGTCACTGTCTCCTGGCAGATATTTTCTTGGCACAAGGCACTCATTACCTGTGTTGTGCTGATGTTTATGTTGTTCAGTATATATGGAATGCAGGCTGTTATGTACCCAGTGTTATTTGTCACAAAGGGTGTAACAAGGGGCACAGATAGCTTATGAGACAAAACATTTATTAGTTGAATCTATTAGTACTGAATCCTTGACAGAACATTAGCAAAACCACATTTTTTAATGCAAATACCCTTAAGAAATCAGCATTTAATATTTCAAGAGTGGTTTGTGCTAATTGTGGATTATACCTGAATAAGCTACACCCTCAAACAATTTCATTCAATAGGAATGTTCCAATTATATTTGGGGGAAGAAAAAAATCCAGATTAAAAAGTAGTTATGTTGAATATCTTTTTCCCATCAAGAAAACAAAACTAAGCTTGTACTTGAAAAATCCACGGGATAGTTTGGACTGCAAGACAGCACAGAAAAAATGAACTAGTTTAAATTACCAGTTTGGGTATTGGAAACAGTATTTCTGTACAACAGTCTTAGTTAGGCCAATAATAGGCAGGTGGCAGATGAGTGGAGTGAATCAGGGAAGCTAACCTACCCTGTGCTCCAAGTTTCTGCAGGGCCTCTTGTTCCTGGTCCAGATAGTCAGCTCAGGGGTGGTCAGCCTCCAGATGAACTGCAAGACACAAAACAGGTATGGTTTTCTTAGCTACTACTGACAGATCTGCCTCAGTGTAATCACTAGCTCTCCAGGGCTCTGGGATCATAAACCAGTAACCATGGACAGACTGTGACAAAAAGCACCAATTTTATACTGCTGTTATGGCTCCCCCCTCCTTATATCTTGGCTGTGCAATTTCTTTCTGAGATTACCAGTGTTTATACAAAATTAAGAATAATAGAGGATGAGGACTGGAGCACATATTTTTGCTGCATTTGGTTATCTAGCACATGTTGATTTGGCTCCCTGGTATCTGTGTGTATTAAAAATTACCGATTATAGAGAGTTTGAGGAGAAGAGGTTAGGTATAACTTCATGTTGATATGCAGTATCTAAACTATCCTTCTGGTCTGATTTGAATATAATGCAACCATAGATTTAGTGATTCGGAATATGAGCTGCTATTTCATTCACAGTATGGACATCTGAATCACTCCTTCATGATCACATGCACTGTTGCAAGTGAGCTGGCATTAGCAAACACAATACTGGTACAAAAGCAGTAACTCAAATTCTGATTATATTTATGAGAGATTTATTGTAACAATTAGCAAACTTCTAGTAAGGAAACTAAATCCACTATCTAACAACTGTGGTGGGTTGACCTTAGGTGGATGCCAGGTGCTCACCAAGACACTCAATCACTTCCCTCCTCAGCAGGATGGAGAGGGTAGAAAATAAGATTGGGAAAAAAATTCATGGGTGAAGATAAAATCAATTCAATAAAACAATAGCAAAAGCAAAAGTCACATATGGAAGGAAAGAAAAGCAAAATTATTCTCTACTTCCCATAAGCAGGCAATGTCCAGGCACGTTTTGGGAAATAGGGCTTCAATATGCATAATGGATGACAAACACAATGATAAATGCCCATTCTCTTTTCTGCTGCTTTCTCTTTGCTTTTATTGCTGAGCAGATGTCTTATGGTATGGAATAATGCTTTGGGTCAGTTTGGGTCGTCTGTCCTGGCTGTGTTCCCTTCCAAGATCTTGCCCAACCCCAGCCTACTGGCAAGAGGGAAATGTTGGAAAACTGACCTTTGTGATGTGTGAGCACTGCTCAGCAGTAGTCAAAACACTGCTGTGTTTTCACCACCTTTCTTTCTACCAAAGCACAGCTTTGGTAGACAAGGGGTCTGCTGTGGCAAAAATTAACTTTGTCTCAGCCAGACCCAATTCACCACTTACTACAGAAAAATTAGAACCGTATATTTCTCCCTTCACATGGTAAAAAAAAAAAAAAGGAAAAATCTCTTTTTAAATAGACTGGAAGATATTTACTTCCCCCTGTTGCCATCATTATCTATGAATATAGAAAAACAATAATCTATACTTTCCCCTTAAAGTATACACATAAATTTTCATTTCACTTGGGGATATTATGAAAATAGAATGTTGATGCAGTGCAGACTTAGCTAGATGCTTGATTTATTTTCAAGATAAGATAACTAGTGCTGAGTCTATACCCAGACATATGAAATGAAAAAGGATTTATTGAAAGATATAAATGATAGCTCCTAGGCTGGTTAAAGTCAAGCAATCAGAAATAAAGTGAAAATTGTATCCTTATCAGGTCTCATTATGTCTGGTTATTGCATTTCTTATGGTATCTGGGAAGACCCACTGCTCTGAGAGCCCCTGCGGAACTCTGTAGCAAATCAAGATACAATGCTTTGAATTGAAATTATACTTGAATGCTGTATTCCTTCATACGTGTATATTTGAACCATAAATTCAAGTTTACTTTTTTTTAGATGAGTGGTATTCTCTGGCCTGTGGGACCAGATACTATCGACAACAAAGTGCTGAGAGGCAACAGATGTCATTGTGACACTTCTTTCTACCACACTTAAGACCTTGTGGAGAGAAGGAGAGGTCTTCAAGAACAGAAGAAAATCTTTTAGTTGTGTTCGAAATAGGACATGAAGGATGA
Source organism: Climacteris rufus (assembly GCA_013398175.1). Lineage (NCBI taxonomy): Eukaryota > Metazoa > Chordata > Aves > Passeriformes > Climacteridae > Climacteris > Climacteris rufus. The sequence goes on along the minus strand of VZRZ01008347.1, from coordinate 337,947 downwards.
GTGATGAGTAAGTGACGCTGGCTGGGTGCCGGCCTGAGGCCACACATTGTCCTGCTGGAGTGTCCCTGGCAGAGCAGGGGGCTGCAGGCAATCTGCAGTTGAACCCAGGCACAGGGCTTCTGCGGCAGCTAAGCGGGGGTGTGCTGGCTTCTCTGAGGAGAGCAAGCCCCAAGCCTGGTGTTCTCTGCATCAGGTGAAGGCAAAGACCTGAGAGAGAGGTCTTCATATGGATTTCAGCTCTTTCATTTAAAGGAGAGGGTCCCGGGGTCCAGGAGCAGGAGAGGGTCCAGAAGCGCAGCAACAGTCGGTGCGAGAATCCAGGGAAGCTGAGGGTTCCAGGGATGAAGACCAGGGTACGGGGAAAAAGTAGGGGTTTATATAGGTAAAGGGAGCAGGGAAAATAACCAATAGGGGTACAGAGATTTACATTAACAAATAGGTTATAAGAGAAAACAGAACTTTCTAGAACTACACCGTGACATAAGGGAAACATTAACGAATAACGGCAGACATGCAAAAATGTAACACAAAGGGAACATGGGCAGAAAGTCACCCTAACAGGTGAGGGAGTCTTAAACCTCTGTGTACTGGCTCTTATTCCAGCATTCTCGAGGCACAGTTGCTGTGGCTTTCGCCACACACACTGCCACATCTCCCCCTTTTTTTTGTTTTTAAAGAACCAGCTAGGGCGTAAACTAAAAACATTTTGAAACAACCTAACAAAGACAATACAAGAACAAAGATCAGAATAAATCCCAACACAGACCCATCCTGACAGCCCAAAGTTCTTAAACAGCTATCAGGATGGATGTTCTACAAAGGAAAATACAAAGGATGAATATTTTAAACAAAACAGGCAAGCATGGGAAACACACTGAAGGGAAGGTTAGGATTGGGGTTTCCTGTCCTCTCCTTCCGGCATCGCTTCTGCAGCAACACCCTGAGGGCCATTGCCCCAGGATGGCGACTCTGGTTTCTGTGGGCTCAAGCTCTTGGCTGGTAGGAAGGGTTTGACCCACTTTTTGGGATCCATTTTGGTCCTGAGGGTGTGGATACACATGCATACCCATGGCCCCAGGTGATAAGTGGGAATGGGCCCTGCACCTGTAGGGTCTCCGGGTCCTTTATGAGGACTGGAGGCCTCTCCTGGAACTTCTGTAACTTATCATTCAAGAAATGTCATATCACTGGAGGCGCTGGCTCCTCAAAGGAGCTATTTAGAAAGTTGATTACAAACAGCACTTTACACAATCTGAGCGTTGGTGCACTCATCTCTATTCCTCCACACTGTTGATGTAGTAGCTTTTTCAAGGTGACGTGAGTCCATTCAATCAGGAATTGGCCAGTGGGGGAAGGAGGGACACCAGTGGTGTGGGTGATCCCCCACTGCTGCAGGAAGCGTTGCAGGTACTTGGAGGTGTATGCGGGCCCGTTATCAGTTTTAATCTCGTGGGGGTGCAAAGGGTGGCAAAGGTTTGTATCAGGTGTTTTTCCACGTCCCTGGCCTTTTCCCCTGCATGGGCCGAGGCATACATTGCTCCAGAAAAGGTGTCCACCAACACGTGTATGTATTTAAGTCTCCCGAATTCGGGGAAGCGGGTGAGGTCTGTTTGCCACACCTCACAGCTGTTCAGGCCTCTAGGGTTTACCCCACCGCCCAGTGATGGCAGGTATCTTTGGCAGTTGGGGCATGTCATCACAATAGCTCTCGCTTGTTCCCGTGTTAGATGGAACGTGCGGACAAGAGCCAGAGTGTACTGATGGAACATGGCCTGGCTCAATTTTGCCTGCTCAAAGGTGTCCGGTAAGTTAGCAAGTTGAGCAGGCATGGCTAGGGCACAATTGCTTGGATCTTAATGTTTCTTGCACTTTCCGGATGGATATCTTGGCCTCTTCTGTGAGGGACCTCGGAGATGTGAGCTCGTCACTCCCCCTCAACAGATTGAAGAGGCGGGCGAGGTCCTCAGGGGGAATGCCCAGCCATGGCCTCACCCAGTTAAGGGACCCACAGAGTTGTAGTTTCTGCAGGGTTCTGGGGTTATTGTTGATGACCAAAGGCTGGGGAGTGATCGTACATTCACTTATCTTGAGGCTAAGATAGTGCCACAGACTCACCTTTTGAACCTTTTCAGGCTGTAGCTCAAAGCCATGATGTTCTAAAACTTTGACTACAGCCTGCAGTGTCTTGTCCAGCATAATTTGGTTTGAGGCACACACAAGCACATCATCCATGTAATGTGTGGATGGCTTCAGGGGCTTGCTGGTGGATAGGGGACAGAATGTCTTCAATGGATCGCTGGCAGATGGTCGGGCTGTTCTTCATGCCCGGAGGCAACACCCACCAGTGATAACGCCGCATGGGAGCTTCTCGGTTGATGGAGGGAACCAAGAACACAAACTGCGGGATGTCATCGGGATGAAGGGGAATCTGGTAAAAGCAATCCTTGATGTCAATAACGGCCAGATTCCAGTATTAGGGGAGCATTGCAGGGGATGGTATCCCCTGTTGGAGTGGACCCATGTCCTTAGTAATCTCATTAATCTTACGCAGATCATGTAGGAGGTGCCACCTGTCTTTCCCTGTTTTTTTGATGAGGAATACCGCTGAATTCCAGGGGCTGTTGGTCGGCACTATGTTGCCTTTAGCCAACTGCTCCTCCACGAGCACGTTGAGTGCCTCCAATTTTTGCTTATTTAGCAGCCACTGATCCACCTACACTGGTGAATCAGTTTTCCAACTATGTGCTTGGATGGGGTGCTCTCCAGTTGCCGCTACTAAAAATCCAGAGGCTTTTGGGGAATCTCTACCCAAGCTCCACATTGGGACATGGCATCCCTTCCCCACAGGGTTAAGCCTGCATCAATGACGAATGGGTGCATCGATGCCAATTTCCTTCTTGTTTCTAATACACAAAAATGCCTTCTCTTCCATTTTTTGTACTTGCTTTTGTACTTCTCTTCCAATTTTATACTTCCTTTTTTATTTTTAAAGCATTAATAATTATAAAATGGTAACAACCACCAAAAATATAAGGGCTTTGACATATTTCTAAAAAGTAAAATAATTATAAAAATCTGTTGCAAAATTTATTTGTGGATCTCAGACTCTAATAATGGACAAAGCATGAGTTTACTGTCCTTTATAAACCAAATTCTAAGACAGATCTATTATAAAAATCAGTAGGAATTAAAATTTGGTGTAGTATAAAACACAATCAGATGCTATTATCTAATAACAAGGTATTATCTCTTTATCATGCTCATTTTAAAATGTACAAAGCCCAAAACAAGGGAGGGAACAGACAAATATAGACTTAATGTGACTTTCAAACAAACAAAAAAAAATGTATAACAGTTAATTGCTTAACTGATTTTACTGTATAAATCCCTGTAAATATCCACCTTTTACATGAAAGAAAAAAGTCACATAATGCAATGATTCACAGTGCTCCCTATGGCTACACCAAAGCCAACAAATTTTCAAAGGGTGAACGGGGAAGTGAGAATCACTCCCCTGAGTAATGGACAGCTAAAGGGAAGAACTATACACATTTTCTGGCTGCCACTGTGTTCAGATCTTGAAAGAAATAATCGAGCCTCAAACTATCTTTCAGATGTCTGCAAAGTCTGCCTTGCAGTCAATTCCATTTTTCCCAAGAGCAAAAATCTTTCTTTAGAAGTGAAATGTCTACACTGCCACAAGCAGACTGAGCAAGCAGTAAATTATTTTAGAACTGAAGCTGAATAACATAGGCATTTATGTATTATGTCTCTTAAGAACCTTATCTCTCATCAGAGGAGTTCTGCAGACTTATGTGGTGTTTTAGATATGCTGTTTGGCAGGCACAAAACATCAGACACAGTTCCTTGGCACTTTATGGCCACAGCTGTACAAATGGTCTGTGTGACAGCATACGCAGATGTGATATTTATTGATAGCTTAATGCCTAACACACATTTGAAAGAGATTTGTTTTACCATGTGTGGTTCCATCAGACTATTAGGTCTACAGTGTAGCACTTAGAATTTTTGGGGAAGGTAATCCCTAGAATAGCAAGGTTATATTAAGGCCTGAAGGTGACATAAAGAACAACATTCACTGTAGCAGATCAGTGTGATTCTTATTTCCTGATGCCCAGTTTTTGAAGATGAGAGAATCAGTCCCCTCAGAACTGCAGTGGAGGAATATAGGACAAATAAAAATCTTCCGCAAACTGCTACTGATTTTGGTGAACTCTAGATCACTGTCATGGACCTTCTGTGGGTGTAAGTGCTGTTGTTTCAATGTTTCTATAATTTATTTAAAGACAAGTGTCAATGAAAGGGAAAAGATGCACATTTGCTTAGGAGCCTGAGGACACTTACAGTCACAATCATTGACTTAACAGAAATGTATGGATATACTTACTGATAAAACCTCTTAGGAGTCACCGTGTTACTTCATAAGCTGAAAACATTTTAAAGATATGATATTCATGCTATCAATGTGATCAGTTAAAATTTAAGAGTTTTTAAATCCACTGATGTTTTTAGCTCTTGCATGATGAACCATACATTTGCAAGAGAAATTTTTATGAAAGCTTACTGGGGAGAAGTTATCAACTACTATGCCTATATACAAGTATCAAATGGTCCTTTTATGTTTATGTAATATTTGCACTTGTGTAAAATACTTCTAAATTTAATACATAATAAAAATACCAGATTGAGGATTCTGTAGACTGCAGAGCTTTGTTTATGAACAATTGGGAAGAAAATGAAGGTTATTCTGTAAAATCTTTGATGCCTTAGTTCTGTTCAGAGGAAAGATCTCCTGTGGTAGAGTAGATCAACTTTTTCCAATGACATTGTTTGAAACTTTGCTAGCAGAAGGAAATAAATTAATAGGATTATTTTAATTTTTTGAGAACATCACTTCCATCTTAGATTTCTTTTTGTTGAAAGACAATAAATGGAAACCAGAATAATAGACCTTTGAAGTCTTTGACTTTGATGTATTGTTTACATTGGTAGCACTATTGATTACACACTTCTCTTTGATACTTTCCGGAACATATCTACTAAAACCAAAGAAGTGCTGTAAAGGGATCATCCCATCAGACTGAATTATTTAGTGACATGACTGGTGTCAGACAGGAGTATGTAACGCTGCATGAAGAACTGCTTTCTATAATTTACCTCATAGAAAACAGGACAAAGGAAACTGTAGAAATATATGTACTGTATTTAATTTACATCCTTATTTGCAAAGGTAAGCAAGGGTAAATTGTAGCAATGACAAGTACACAAGGATCAGACAGGGAAAGAACTACAAGAGATCCATTTTTGTAAATACAATTTTCATGTCTTGCCTTCTTTATCTAATACATTTTTTCTAAATATTCCTAAATAGTTTTGATATATATTTTGCAACAACCCCTATAAAGACTGAAATAAGCATCAAATTTCATTATTGTATATTGTACTCTTATAATTCTTATACCAGTATTACAGATTAATTTCATACTTTCTAAACAAAGCTTCTTGCTTGAGCTACTCAACAAAAACATGATGAGGTTCTTGGGAAATAACATCAGGTAGCATAAAATGTCCTGAATTACTCTTGTACTTCTCTCAAACTAATCTTTTCAGATTCTTACTTTTCCCACTTTTTTTTCTCATGAAACTAAAAATCTGTTTATGAAAAACAGTACTAGGTGGATGTTCTAGCTCTGTGCACAACCAAATTGTGGGGATTCTTCTATTTTGTCTGTCTATATACAGTAATCAAGTAGTTCTAACTCAGAGGATTCTGTGGTTCTGCAGAATCGCAGTTGTTAATGGTTGCTGCATAGTTCTGTGTGAATACTACACAATGTTTCTCAGTGTCTGTGAAGCAAAGTCACTTTAGCCCACAATGTTTTTTTTCATAGAGATGAATTGCAATGGCCAATTTATGGACCAATACTCAGCAGTGGTGTCTCTCTGCTAGTGTAAAGAACACATTCCCCTTTTGACATTACTCCTAGAAACTAGTAATTAAAATGTTTTGTGACCTCAGAAAACAATGCTGCATTTAAAAGGTTTGTGAATATCTTTCTCCTAATCAAAACTGTTGTGGTCTTAAAAATATTTGTAAGGAAATCACACCCATCATGATAGAATACACTTGAAAACTGATTTCAGTAAGCCATAAAATTAGTATGATTATCTAAATATTCAGTTACTTTACCCTTAAGTCTTTCATGTATGTATTTTTACAGCCTGCCATATAAATACAGCATGGAAAAGCAAGTAAGGAAATCACAACTACAGTTCATGGAACCTGAAAGGCTCTCAAAATCAGCCATTTCAGTTGATAACTTAATGTTTTCTGTATTGTTAGAAACAGTCTATTTATTCTCAAGTGACCAATTGTATACTAAATAATAATAATGGGAGAATAATATATCATGTTTTAAGTAAGTAGTATGGACTATACACTGTAATTATAGCAAGGAAGTATTTGCATAAGTGAATCATCCTGATGAATAAATTAACATTGCCAGGAAGTGATTACCTTTTATATAGAAAAAGCCAAAATTGTGGAAAAGCTCTGATATACTAATGAAAGTGTTCAGCCTCATAGTAAAAGCTGAACACCTGAATACCTGTACACAGACTTAATTTTTATGATCCCGAGTTTTGTAAAAGATAAGTTGTATTCTTTTTAGAGCTAGTATCTGTAATAAGAAATAAACTACATAGGTTCTTTTGTCACAATTTAAGACTTCAGATGTTTCTGCAGACAAGAGAATATAAACTAAAAAAACCATTAAGCTCAGTGTTACTCTTGGAACAAAGGCAAAAATGCCGAACTGAAATATACACTCTGTGTAAATACAAAAAGTGCCATAATTCTTCAAGAAAATGCATGGGAAATCTGCCCTTTAACTCAACAAAAAATGTCATGATATTTGCAGGTTGGAGAAAATAACCCCTTTGACGAGAGCTATTTGACACCTTGCTAAAACATATAGTTTTAATGTTTCTTGCAGTGTCATTTCAGTCTCATGCCATTATTCAACTATGGATTGTGCAAGCTAAAGCACTGACTTTCTGGGAACAATGATTCCAATGTGACAATGATGGCACAAACAGCACAATCACACTTACCTTCAGACCAGAAGTCACCTGCTACTAGCCTTTAAAGGATTTGTCCATCTTCCAAAATCCTCAGCGCAGAAGACATGAAATGTGACATAAAATAAATCCTGCGGTAAAATCTTTTTGGCCTGAAATAAGGAGCTTTCATGAGAAAACTGTCAACGTTTGGAGAAGACTTATACCTCTACCATGATAAAAACAGATAGTCTATAACTCCTCTGACAGTTAAAACCACAGATGGAATACAGCTACCAACAGCTCTTCTATACCTACGTCAAACTGTTCTCCTCTCCTCTATTTCATCCAAAGTTATTTACATCTGGGCAGATACCATTCTCTCACATTTACTCGGCTCTTTTATGATGCAAGCTTCATCAGATTTTACTTGTCTAAAAGGGAGTTGTTTTCATGACTTGCAAAATACTTGGGCTATTCATACCAAGAAGTAAATTCTAGTATTAGAATTTATGAAAGAAGAGCAATAAAAATAATTCTTACTCTCAGGACAAAACTGCATTTCTAACACTCTTGAAAGATATATAGACAATTTATTTTCAAAGAACGCCACATCTGGAGGCTCCACAAACTCTCTCTGCATTTATTCACTACCCTCACTGTCAGAAAAAGCTCTCCCATCTCTGCAATACTTTTCCATTACATCCTATTTGTAGTCACCAGGAATATGCAGAGTATTTTCCATTTTCAGAAACATTTTATATAGTTGAAGACCATATTATCTCCTTTTCTCTCTCTTTCACACACATCTATATACTATTTTTTCTATCTTTCCTCATGAACCTCATTTTTGATACCTTTGGTCATTCTTGTTAGTGTCCATTAGGCTTTTTCTAACTGGTCTGTATAACTTCTACCTGGAATGCCCAGCATTACATAGATTGCTCTGGATGGAATCTTACACATTCCAAGCATCACTGAAACATTATTCACAAAATTTTTTGGCATTTACTGCTGATTACACAATGTGTGCAACCTTGCAGACACAGCATTGATTCCTGCTTCATCTCATGATGCATTTCAACACTTTTCTGCCAACCCAGTTATATGGTGAATTATTTCTCTTCATTGGTGTAACTAAATATTCTAAATATGCTACCCATGCAATTATGCTTATTGACTAACATCTTTCTCGTCTTTGGGGCATTTATTCAAGATTTTTTAAAATCTTATATTTTTTTTGTTTCCTTCTAATAACTGTACACTTTCCCAGTTTTTTCTTTGAAGTAAATTTTAATTGGCATATTTATGTGGTGTCCTGTTGTGTAACTGAATATTAGGACAGTTACACAAATAACAGCACTAGGTCCAAGACAGTCATTTACAGACCTCTGTGCAACATATCCTCTTCTGAATTTGTGAAGATATAATTCTTCAGTCCCATGGGTGTGAACAGGAACAGGAAGATTTTAAAAAGAGAATATATATTTATCATCTGCGTAATCTGCCTCACAGCATCTAGAATCTGACATATTGAAAGAGTGAGGGCAATTTGAATTAGGACATGCTTTGTTCCCAAAGAGACATTGCAAATTGCAGGATTTAGCAAGGCTACATCATATCTACCTACAGGCTTCACTGAAATGCCAGATATGGTTAATGCAGTGTGTCATAAACATACTGAATGCTATTCTCCTTCGAACAAATAAATCATAAATCATTCCTCTGTCATTGCACATTCTTACTGCCTATAAGCTGCAAAAGCAAAACTCTGTACATGTCAAATCTGTTTTTTGTTGACAGTCAGGGAACAAGAACTTCAGTGCATGAGTCTGGCTGAAGTCAGATTAGATCATGGTGTCATACCCACAGGAGTTGTAGAGACATGGTCTGACCACTTGAAAAGGAAAGAGTGTGACTCAGATCTAGTGGCCTGGAATAAAGTGTCAGAGAGACATCCATTCCAGATGAAGTATTGCTTGAGGGTGCAGCAGGTATGAAATTACTTTGAATCAAAATGACAGTGTTCTGCTTTTACTGATTCCCATGTATGGCAGTTCTAGTCTGATAATATACTAAGAATAAAATAATACTATTAAGAGAAGTAGGAACAACTGTGGGATAGAAAAGAAAAAAATACATTCATTTAGAAGTCAGTAATGCAAAAGATGGAGACGAAAGGAGAAGTGGTGGGTGGCTCTAAACAGAAGCGTGCCAGGTGCAAGAAGTGCAGCCGACAGTCAAATATTTCTACGCGGGATAGAAAAATGAGAGCAACAAGTGTGAGTATTGTAAATATCTTAGTTTTATCAGGGCATTCATGCAGAATTTTGCAGAGAATCGGCCATATTATTGTAATTTTTCTGTTATAACCACCACTACACTGACATTAGTAAAACCCAAAACATTTTCTTTTTGAGATTACTGCAGCAATTTATCATAAACAGGAAACCCAAATTCATGAGCACTCTGACAGTTCCAGGGAAACTGGGAAAGGGGGAGGGAAAAGGGGAGGGAAAAGGAAAGGGAAAGGGGGAGGGAAAGGGAGAGTGAAAAGAGGGAGCGGGGGG